>VZSZ01007539.1:0-88252 GCA_013398815.1 Ibidorhyncha struthersii
ATGCCCATCCCCCTTCAAATCTAGTTTAAAGCTCTCCCAATTCTGGGAGACCTGCATCCTTTTGGAGCACTAGATAATCCAAAGTGCTTAAAGTTATATGCATATGTCTAGGCAACTGAATCCCAAGATGATAATAGAATCACAGAAGCATTTGAATTGGAAAAGACCCTTAAGATCACCTAGTCCAACCGTACACCTGACACTGCCAAGTCCACCACTAAACGGTGTCCCTAAGCACTCCATCTACATGTCTTTTAAATACCTCCAGGGATGGTGACTCAACCACTTCCCTAGGCAGCCTGTTCCAATGCGTGATAATGCAACCCAAATGATAATTCAGTGTTGTTTTCCAACTTATTGTGTATACATAATGTTTAAACAAAGGTGATTATTCATGCTGATTTTATCCCATCATTTTATCCCCTGATACTGAAAGAATTTCCACTCTTCCAACTGTCACTGTCCTGGTCAGATCTCAACACTTTTTATACTCTCTCTGCACTTTCTGCATAGAAGCATTTCTTTGCTTTCCAGATGACACAGAGGTATGTTCTTCAGAGTCCAAGGAAAACAGCTGAAGAAAATATAGGATGGTAGGAATGCATCTCTTTTCTGACATGCAGAAGTACCCTGGAAAAAATGATGCAGACTTACCTATATTACAGCACTTTTTTCATTGTTTCATCTAACTAGAGGGTAAAACCTTACTAGGCCTCTTTGATAATCATTTTAGAGAACTTCCTCACAAAAAAGTGAAATAACCTGGATATAGGAAAAAAAATTACATATTTGGTGACAGTAGAAAATCACCCTTTTATAGCTCTAATAAGGGACTATGTTTGAAACTGTTCCAGAGGAATTTTCTGCTTTATATACTCCATCCATTAAACAAGTTAACTGATACTTTACATATATATTGCATGAATTCATTGCAGCAGCCCTTGTGCCACTGGAGTAATTTGAAATGGATGAAACAAAAAATACTTTGTAGTCTAAAATATATCATTGCAAGATGATACTTAAGCATTCATAATCAGGGGCATGGGGGGGCGTGGTGGGGCAAGAGCATGGCAGTCCAGTATTATAGTGTGTTTGTATCCAGAGTGGTATTAAAAGTAACTTAAAGCAAAATAATTATTTTGGTTTTGTATAATTTAGGATATGAAGTTCACTATTCCCTTTTTACATCTAGGATTATTTTACAAAAATATAAGCACCTGAGTGGATCTGAAGAAAATGGTACAAATTTAATAAATCTGTGATCTTGCACTTCTTAGCTTAGAATGGTTGGCAATTTCCAGAGAAATATTAGTAGAGTGGGAAACTACAGAATTTTATAACTACAGTCCTACTAATTTTACAGCTTTAATTTCTTTGAGATTTTCAGGCAGAAGTTAAGACATATTTTTTGTGCAAGTCTGCATAATCTCAGATGTCATTATTCTGGGTCACTGAGAATATGAAACAAAAGGGGCAAATGATCTTGTTACATGATCTTCCTGTCATGTAAATACGAGCTTGCTCTTGTCCATGGTCATTTGAAAATGTTTAAAGTTATGCTGCTAAAAACTACTTGTCTTGTGCTCAGAAATAGGACTTGTCTAAGGGTGTAAAATTCACTCCTCTGAAATGAAGAACAGTTTTCTGACTCAAATTCTGAATTCTGAGATTCAAAGGCAATTCAATTATAATTCCTGTGCTGATCATTTGTGTGCGATGAAACCTTTTACACAGAGTTTCTAAGGTTGCCTCATTTTTTTTTTCCCTTCATATACATAAAGTTGTTTCTGAGTTCACAGTGAAATGAAGAGATATGTAAATATTTTTGTCATGTATAAATCTTAACCAGTTTTTCTTATTTGTCAATTAAGAGAAAAAAAACAAAACCAGGCAAAATTTAAAAGATATTTTAAATATTTCGACACTGTCTCCCACATCATCCTCACTGGCAAGCTTAGGAAGTGTGGGATAGATGGATGGACAGTGGGGTGGATTGAGAACTGGCTAGCAGATAGAGCTCAGAGGGTTGTGGTTAGTGGTGCAGAGTCTAGTTGGAGGTCAGTAACAAGTGGTGTCCATCAAGGGTCAGTACTGGGTCCAGTCCTGTTCAATATATTCATCGATGATCTGGACGAAGGGATGGAGTGTACCATCAGCAAGTTTGCTGATGACACTAAACTGGGAGGAGTGGCTGATATGCCAGAGGGCTGTGCTGCCTTACAACGTGACCTGGATAGGCTGGAGAGTTGGGCAGAGAGGAACTTAATGAAATTCAACAAGGGTAAATGTAGGGTACTGCATCTGGGGAGGAATAACCCCATGCATCAGTACAGGTTGGGGGCCGACCTCCTGGAGAGCAGCTCTGTGGAAAGGGACCTGGGAGTCCTGGTGGACAACAGGATGACCATGAGCCAGCAATGTGCCCTGGCGGCCAAGAGGGCCAATGGCATCCTGGGGTGCATCAAAAGGAGTGTGGCCAGCAGGTCGAGGGAGGTCATCCTCCCCCTCTACTCTGCCCTGGTGAGGCCGCATCTGGAATACTGCGTCCAGTTCTGGGCTCCCCAGTTCAAGAAGGACAGGGATCTGCTGGAGAGGGTCCAGCAAAGGGCTACAAAGATGATTAGGGGATTGGAACATCTTTCATATGAGGAGAGGCTGAGGGATTTGGGTCTCTTTAGTCTGGAGAAAAGAAGATTGAGGGGGGATCTTGTTAATGCTTTCAAATACTTGAAGGGAGGATGCCAGGGGGATGGGAGCAGTCTTTTTTCAGTGGTGCCCATTGATAGGACGAGGGGTAATGGGCACAAACTTGAACATAGGAAGTTCCATCTTAACATGAGGAGGAACTTCTTTACTTTGAGGGTGGTGGAGCACTGGAACAGGCTGCCCAGAGAGATTGTGGAGTCTCCCACTCTGGAGACATTCAAAACCCGCCTGGACGCTGCCCTGTGCAACCTGTTGTAGGTGACCCTGCTCTGGCGCGGGGGTTGGACTAGATGATCTCCAGAGGTCCCTTCCAACCCTGACTATTCTGTGATTCTGTGATTCTGTAATGAAAATTTTTATCTCTTCAGCATCATACGTGTGAGAACAAACATAGAGTAGTAATCACTGGCACTATTCATGTACATAGAGCACATTTTTGATCTGATTAAAAATAACAGATAACATCTCTGTAAGTGACAGCTTATTTTACTAAATTGTCTAATATTCTAAAAGAGTAAGATGCATCCAGAATGTCCAATCTATGAAATAAACAATTCTGCAACTTACTGATGAAAAAATGAGGACAGGAGTATTTTGAAACAAGGCGTTCAGAAATACTACAAAAATTATTTAACCAAAAATACTCAAGTCTGAAAAAAAAAAAGAAAGGGCTTAAACAGTTGGCTGGTAAATGTTCTGTAGAAATGTTTGTTATTTCTGCTGATAGTATAATCCTATGTGGCATCATGCTGACCACATGGAACATATTTCTTGTCCTGTCATGTGCATCATTGATAGTTTGATTGGGCACAGGGATTTCAATTTTATGGAGGCTCTGGAAATTGAGCTTCAGTTTTTATGTATTTAGTTCGATAAAACTGTCACTTTTTACAATGCCTGGGAATATATCCTCCACCTCTACTGTAGTGAAAACTTAGCAAAACCATGACTGTATGTAATGGGTATACCTTGAAATTATTGTAACCCATGACTTGAGTTGTATGCTATATGAACTACTATAGCAGGAAACCCTTGCCCCAGGCATGCAAGGGGCAAGTGGAAGAGTTCATTGTAATGCTAAACTCTATTTCCTCCTCCAAAAGCACAAGGGATGATGATACTAATAGTTATACCTTTAAATTGTTGTAACTCATTATTTGAGTGGCATGTTATAGGAAGTACTACTGCACCAACCACCTGAACCAATGAAGGATGAGCCTCATGAGAAACAGCGCAAGTGCAACAATGACCTGGCCTGAGCCGGCTTTGCTGCCCAGTAACTCCAGACAACACACTGCCTCTCCTGTTCGAAGTGACTACCATAAGAGGTAGAACCGCAGTCCTGGACCAAATGAACTCAATAGAAATTTTCTAGGTGTTTTCTGGACATCTTACGGGGGTGGTCCACAGACTAAGGGAAAGATATCTATCAAAGGACAGGAAGAGAGGGGCTAGTGAGGATGTATTGGACAGTGTGGGACTTGAGCATGATGCAAATGGTATGGAATAACGGGTGGAGAGTGCACTGATTTTGCTTGGGGTAGAGGTAATTTGCTTCATAGTAGCTCATGCAGTGCTATGTTTCGGATTTGTGAGCAAAACAGTGTTGATATCACACCAAGGTTTTAACTGTTGCTGAACAGTGCTTATACAGTGTCAAGGTGCTCTCTGTTTCTCAGACTACCCTGCCAGCGAGTAGGCTGGGGGTGCACAAGAAGCTGAGAGGGGACACAGCTGGAACAGCTCACCAAAGGGATATCCTACACCATATGACGTCATGCTCAGCAATGAAAGTTGGGGGAAGACAAAAAAGGATGTTTGGAGTTACGGTGTTTGTTTTCCCAAGTAATCATTACATGTGACAGAGTCCTGTTTCCCTGGATATGGCTGAACACCTGCCTGTCAATGCCAAGTAGCGAACAAATTCCTTATTTTGCTTTGCATATAGCTTTTGATTTTCTTATTAAACAGTCTTTATCTCAGCCCATGATTTTTCCCACTTTTACCCTTCTGTTTTTCTTCATCATCCCACCAGGCGTGAGTGAGCAAGAGGCTATGCGGTGCTTAGCTTCCTACTGGGGTTAATCCACAATATTGTATGAGAAATGTTTAAAGGAAATCTTTTTTCCCTTTGCTTTCTTCCTGTTTCCTATTCAGTACTATGTCATTGATCCAATTCACCCTCAAGATCCACTTTATCTGTGAAGTACACAGAACTCTGTTGACCAAAACTTGCTCTGTAGCCCAATTAACCTGAGTTGTCCGAATTGTACACTTGAATGCTGGCTAAGGCAGACACATAAAACATTCATGGTTTTTTGGGTCTTTCAGCTTATGAACTGTTTATGACAGGCAGTGTGTGGTGGTTGCAGCAGCATCTATTACATGATATGCTGTAACCTGTATAGTGAATACAGAATTTGAATGATTAGCTTTTTCCTTCCCTGACCATCTTCCAAAGAAAAGTCATGTAAAGCTTTTTCAACAGTAATAAATGAAACCTTGTGAGCTGCCACAGGTATAACAGCAGCCAGAGAAAAATTAAAGGATTGCCTTGAGTCACACAGTAAGCTTTCAATTCTGTAATCTGCTTTTTTCAATTTAAACAAAACCAATAGAACACTCTGGAATAACTCCAGAGCCACAGTGATCCTGAGTGCCTGTGGGAATGGGATCCTAAGTTTATAAAAAGCTAAAAAGAAACCATTCACTTTTTTTTTTTTTTTTTTGACACAAAGCAGAATGTACTGTTCTATGCTAGCAAATTTTGGTTTTGCAACATGGGTGAAAAATGTCCTTTTTTTCATTTAGAGGAACTTTGTGTTTTCTTTGCATTTGTGTACCTAAATGTAAAAAAGGGGGGGAAAAAAAGAAGTGGAGATACCAACTCCTTCTCTTCCTAAATATTGCATACTAATTATAAACAATTAATACCAACAGTGAATAATAGCAGCCTACACTTAGATCTCAGCAGCCTCTATACACATAACAACAGCATGTAGAGCTTTATATGCAGAGATTACCCCGTGCATGTGTGTCTATTGATGACTAATGAAATTAGAGATGTGGAGGGCATAGGTAGAAACTGCAGATACATTATTGGCCAAGACAGAATTATGAATTTCTAACACCATCATATCCCATGGGAGACTAGTCCTATTTTAATAGATCTCAAAGAACAGTAAGTGCAGGAATAATGCTTTGTTGTGCAAAGTTTGCTGCTTAAAGTGCATTTATTTGAACCTCAACTATAATGTAAGCATTTCAAAATACGCAATTCAAGCATAATGACTTTTATTGTTAGACTTTACTGGGTAAATACTTCATCAGCATTATAAAGGACAGTCGATTACATGCATTGGTTTAAAAGAAAACTGACAGGTCCGCTTCATAGTATTATGTATTTTCAAATTTTTGGAAGACAGTATTAGGACCTTGAAGGTAGAATTATCTACAATACCACTCCTGAAAATGCTGGAGATTTCTGGTGCAGAGCTTAGCTCTGTACTCTCTGAATCACTACTATCTCCTTTTACAGCTGCTATCACATCTAGATGGTCTGACTGAGCGACCTCACCTGCGTTAAGAGCACAGATGCCTTGAATTCACTGCCTAATTTGCAGAGGGGTACAAATTACCTCCCTAGGGAAGATGCCATCTCAGGCTGACTATGTGGTCCTTTAGAGGTTTTTGTCTTCATAGACTCTGTTCTTTGCTTTTGACTAACTGTCTAAATTTAGGCAGATTCTGTACTAGTTTCTTTTTGACATGTCATTTTTTCCACACCTTCTTTCACACTCTACACATTCAGAGTATTATTGTTTGTTCAGACATTGTTACAACTCATGTTTGAGTCTACTCAGCCAAGAGATTCACTGAAGTCAATACTGAGGTTCATGTAGAGAATGGACCAATAAGTCTGTTCTTTGTTTCCTCTGAGTGAACAGCTTTTGCTTACTGTGTATTGTTGATTTAGTTCTATTTCCTCTATTTTTAACCTTGTTTTCTATTACTGCTATAAGATTTTAATAAAACCCCCAAACATTCATAAACAAGATCCTTCCTCCTCAAGCTTATAAGGTTGCCTCAAGATACTGAGCAGGCTCAAAATCAGTTTGATCTATCCCAGTACATAGTACTCTGGTGTAAATGACTTAAGTTCTTAGATATTGCCAGCAGTAATGTCCCAAAAGAGTCAGCAATCTGCTTGAGGAAAAAATTGTCTCGAAATCACTGATTCATTAATGGTCTCTAAAGTTAAATCTTCATCTTAGGTTGACCATTCGTATAAAGGAAAACCAGCAAAGGACAAGAAACACAATCTTTGAGTATGACTGATGAGCTACCCTTATATATATAAGGGTTTGAAAAAATCATTCTGAAAAGCATTCCACCTTTCTTCTAGTACTGAGAATATGTTGCCTTGCAAGAAGAGTAACAAAAATAATGAGAAAACATACTGAGATACTATGAGTAGGCTGAGTTAGATTATCAGATATGAATTTGGTCTCTTGCCCTTTTTTCTTGCTTTTTAAAGTCACTGATTACCTGCGCAGCATCTATGTTTTTTGTGTAAGACTGGACATTTTAAGTCTGGACATTGCGTATGAATCTCATAGATGCTTAATATGAATATTGAAATGATTCTACAACACTTTATTTTATTTGCTCTGGTTTCACTATGAGAACAGTCCGTATATCATGGCTCTGTGTTAACTAGCCTTATTTTGCTAAAGGAAAACTGGCATCATGATAGAAGTATATTTTTTGTGATGAAAGAATACTTAGCATTTATTGAAACACCTGACAACTTATTATGACAAATCACAATCAAACACAGATGCTTACTCAATTTAGAGCCAATTTCACAGCTTTTGGTTACGTTAATATAAAACATTCACATTAAATAGTTGTCTGATTATTATGAAAAATCTGCATATCAGCCCACTATTTCAGCCAATGCAAATGCAAGCATGATTAATGGAATTAAATCCAAATAAATTGCATAACATTCAGATCTTTTACATTCCTTATCTGAAACTTAACGTATTTTCAAAAATAAACTATGATACTGGTATTTCTCTTTGAAAAGTTTGCTGCCTATTATTGAACTGTATTCAACTTTTTTTTTTTTTAATAAAAATGTGTGCTGGAGACAGCAAACAATATGAAATTTACAGAAGAATGAGACATGAGAGCAAAATGATTACTTATTTGGCTGGGAGTTTTTGCAGCTGGATTCTCTGGTCTAATTGGAAGAAGCCCTTTTCTTATGAAGTAAAACCAGGAAGAAATGGTTTGCACTCTGAAGTTCTAATAATAGGCACTCAAATATGAAAGAGTTGACCTTTGCTCTTTGCATGGAATTAGGAGACTCTCAAATTGCTGTGACTTTCTCTTAGTGCTATCATAACTGAACATGTTGAAAAATGGTTCTCCTGTGTTTAAAAGACACATAACAGGATTTCTTCCACTAAATAAAACTGACTCATTATGATAAACTTAAAAAGATCAGAAAGTCAAGAGTAAGCTTTAACAGCCTTAAATAAGAAAGGGGACAGCAATAAAAAGGAAAAGGTTCAGATCTTATCTGAGGACAGCTCTAAACAATCTGTGTCTCCATCAGTGCAGAAGAAAGTCAGCATGTGCCTATAGCTCAACTCTTTGTGCCTAATATTTCCAATTGATGTTTCATTGTTCCAGTTGAAAACGACATAATGGAATGACATGATTATGGCCTGTAATCATGCAGGCACTGCAGCAAATATTATCAATAAAAAGGTTAAATTTAAAAAAAGGAAACATTCTCACAGGCTAACAGGGGCAGACATTCAATGAGCTCTCTAAATAATTAGGTCCCATTAAAATGTTCCTTTTCATAACTAATGACTTCATTTGTAGATCATATGGGGTTATGCAGTTCAAGATGGTTTAAAAAGGAAGAAGAGATAGAACCATACAAAATTCTCAGTTCTAAGTGCTTCTGATTGTAAGCCAGGTATAAAGTATATTCACTGGCAGAGAAAAAAGATTTAATACTGAGTCACATTATGATCATGCAAGATCAAATACTGGTACAAATAATTTGTCTGTTAACACAGAGATTCCAGAGTGGCTAGCTCCAATGTAAAATTCTATCATAAATTTCTACATTAAGTCAGGCGAATTATTGTTCTCGTGACAGTTCAGTCAAACAGTTGAAGATGGTAGTGCCTGGTTGGACAGGGCCTATCAACCTCATAGACTGTTTTTAATGGCAGTGAGGATGTTGAAGAAAACCCAACAAACTACTGTTTTGGGGTTTGTTTATTTGGATTGTGGGTTTGGGGATTTTTAGGTGGACATTGGAGGGAATGTAAATATACTTTTCCATTTTATGAGGGAGGAAATTAATTGTCTTCTATACTTTGATCCTTATTCATTCTACTTGTGCTCTTTCTTTTTTTTCTTCTCCATTTTTTTCCTCATCAAAATAATTTGTGTTTACTTTCACCTCTGTGGCTGGGACTCCATGCGTTGCCTTCTATAAGGAAGAAAAACAAAAAAGATTGTTAATACTGGCAAGATACCAAGAAAAAAAAACAACTTTGATAGAAGAAAGACACTGAGAACAGTCTACTGTCATTGCAAATGTAATAACATGACTATAAACAGACAAATTTTAAAATATTCTAGTATTCAAATGTATTGTAGTCAAAGTTTCAGGTTTAAGGGAAGGTAATATCTGTGAATTTTATAGAATTATTTGAATTAATGGAGTTTTTTTAAGTTTCTCCAGTGTATCACAATAACAAAATGAAAAATTATTGTTCAAAGAATACTAGCAATGCTGTGGTTTACTGTTAATAATTGTTGTGCTTTCTGTTCCAGAAGCCAAATTATAGCATCACAGAGAGATGCGAGCTGAATGGTCATAAGAATCCAAGTGCTTTACAAAAAGTAATAATAAAAAGTAAAACTTCTCTTATTTGCCATTTGGAAATGCAAGAACAGATAATTCAAAACTTTCTTTTAACAATTATTACCTCTTCCTCACTCTACACATCTTAATCTCTGAAAAACATTTGCTGTGAACAGCCTGCACTCAAACTCTGCAACCCTTATTTATTGCAATTATCCTTAAACATCTTGGTGAAAGGACTGACTTTCATCCTAATGGATCCTAAATGGAACTGAAATAAAGATGAGGATTGGCTCAGTGACTGCAAAACAGCTTAACATAGAAGTTTCCGCATCTTGATGTCACTTCCTAGTTAAAGAGATTGTAGACAGCACAGACATAAGATAAAATCTTACTTTCACCATTTTCCAAATCTTTCTGAAGAATAGTTATAAAAGCAAAATTTTAATTATACTTTCTGTTCAAACAAGAGAAATACAGAAAGAAACAAAAAGTCTACCACCTCATTGTTTAGGAGCATAGAAATCTTAAAATCAAAATAAAAACTTAAAAAGCCAAAGAACTTAAAGTTTACTGACCTTACTGCTATGGATGTCATACAACAGGGAAAAAGTATCATAAGAAGTCATGTTTTTATTAAAGAGAATTCAGGGATGCTAGAGGAAGAGTGCTAATATAGAAGCACTATCACGTATGAAGGAATTCTTTAGATGTTCATTATACTATCAAAATTTCAAAGGTTCTGAAGCCTGGACTTTGCAATTTGTTTTAAACTTCAAGCATAGTTCCAACTGCAGTCACATTAATTGCATTTGGTAATGGAGGGAACTCATTAGTTACCACACAGGAGGAAGCTAACCCCAAATACAAATACATATTTCCATGTTTTGTAAGTCCAGTGGCAAGGATGTAAGTGTCAGTGCTTCATGGTCTAAAGAAATTCAGCATGTAATACAGACATGATAATTGATCTTGGGGACACAAAACAAGAGAGGAAATCACAGAAAAAACTTACTTGGGAGAATTATTTTATTTCTAATGTACTATGTTGTAAAAACTTGTGATAAAATTACTTTTTAAGAAAACGAAAGCTATAGTAGTCATGTACAAAAAAGAAAATTATGACAGTAAAGATCTTGGAGCATTGAAACTTTCCTTTAAAAATAGTATAATTTACAGAAAGCATGATTTCTGTATTCCAACCCAAATTAGTTTTGTTTTGGTTTGGTTTTTAAAGTTTTTTTTTCTTGGTAAAACACTCAGATTTTATTTTGGCAGTATCTAATCAAGATGTTTTGGGTCAGCAGATCTACTTAACCTGGGTTTTATAGCACAGGATTGCCAAAACCTTATTTGTGCCTATGAACCAGGCAATGACTTATAAATACACAGTGACCGAGATGAAAGACTGCAGAAGAGTAGAGGTGGCAGAAATTTCGACAGTGAGTTCTTTTCTGCAAAACATAGACCATGAAGGTGACAGTCTCAGAAGTCAGTGGAGGTAAAAAGTAATTTTACTTTAATGCTGAGCCATCTCCAAGTAAGACATGTGGACAATTCTAAATTAATAATTTTTATTGTTTAATTTTCTGAGAAAGGTTTCTGCATTTTGGTATTATTTATTCTAATTCTGAACCAAAATTACTGGGGAAATACTGGAATTTTCAAAGGATAAGAGTGCTGAAATTTATTTGCTTTCCTTCTAGTATAAATTGTTGTGCAATATATTCAAGTCATATAAAGGATGCAGTGAGTGGCTGGATTATCTAAGTATAGGCAGCTGGGCAGAATTAATCTTTCATATGAAGAAGCAGGAAAAATAATTGTAGGAGAGGATTAAGAATTTTAAAGGCTAAGAAACTTTACAGATTGTTTTCAGAGCCACTTAGAAACTGGAACATGGATATCTGTTCTTTTCAAATTTCTTAGGAAATACTGCCTAAGCTAGCTTTTATCATACTGTTTCATAAATTTGAGTTTGTCCATTTGACTTGTCTGTTGTTTTGACTTCTCAGTACTAAGTTTTTCAATTTTGCCAGCACCTTCAATATCACTGTGAACATGTCAGATCAGTTCTGTGTTCATACTGGGAATAATAATCCCAGTAAAGCTGTATCTGAACTGATGTAAAGGGAGACAATGCCCATGCTGGATTTCCACCATCATTATACAGATCATTCCTGTTTCTACTGGGTAGATAATTAATTTCCGTATCCCCTCATTTCCATGTAATTTCTTGCCATTATCTTATACAGCAGATACACGTAAGTTTTATTAAAATATATTGTAAAATGCATTTATCCATTCTGACCAGATTCTCAAATGTTTTTTTCTCAATTTTGTAACTGCATGTAACGGCCTTAGAAAAAACGCCATTCACACCAAAAGAAAAAGGAAAAAAGAAAAAAGAAAAAAAGAAAAAAGAAAAAGGAAAAAGGAAAAAAGAAAAAAGAAAAAAGAAAAAAGAAAAAAGAAAAAAGAAAAAAGAAAAAAGAAAAAAGAAAAAAGAAAAAAGATTAGAATAGTTTAGTTCTGATATCCATATAGTTAAATTCTCTGAATTCAATACAATAATCCATAACATAGTATATCAACTGTAGTGGTAAATCGCAATATTGTATCAAGATTAATTTCTTGTTTTATTTTTTTCATTATGTTTTATTCAGGCCAACTTTTCTCACAGTTTCTAAGATGTCCCATTTTGACCTTCTCTTTCATTCTTAACCATCCTAAGTCATAATTCTAGCACATATAAATATTTATGACATTCTGCTCTTCAAGAGACTATATGCTTTTGAAGATAAATCAATGGAATTAATTTAAATGGCTGTGACCTTTTATTTATAGAAAAGGAATCACATATTCTGCACAACAGACCATGCCTGAAACAGGGTACCATATTTTAAAGATATTCCAGAGAAAACTTACACAGGTATATGTGCATCTGTGTGTATATATATGCACAGACACACACACATGCATAAGTGCAGATGTATGTAAGTACACATACATAAAATTATTACAAAACCATGTAATAACTCACTGTGTTTGTTCATCAAAGTGACATAGATTAACAAAGTTCCTGTGTTAGATGCTTTTGAGATTTTATACCATGTTATAGCTCTGGGATGTCAGGGTATATTTGTGAGCTCTGTTCTCCTTGTCTGGGATCTATTTTATGCTGCAGATGCCTTAGTAGCTCATGAAAGTGTGATCCTTCCTGTAATTCCAGGTGCATTCATTTAAACACACCCCTTCGCTTACCTGTTACTAATTCAATCCTTTCAGGAATAAAACATCAAGAAAGACAAGAACAGAAGTTTGGTAAAGGAATATTAACCACAATGAGCTTAAGAATAAAGCTAAGCAGTTTGTCTGGGAAAGTAATCTTTTGAAAGATAAATTAATCAATTAAAAGGTATACTTCTCTCCATAAACATCTTCCCTTGTCTATACTTGCAGACCATGGTGGATAGAACAGTAGTAGGATGAGAGGAGTCCTCCACTGCATGATAGTTCTGTGAAAGTAAGTTTAGAATAAAGTAAGTTCAGAAACAATCCATGTCCCAACACGCACCTGTTGTCTTACTTCCAGCTGCTCTATATGGAGCAAATAGAAATAATTTAGAGTGATAGTTACACATGACTGAGTCTTAAGGCCAAGAGATGATTTTTGAATCCTTTTTCCACTCAGCACACTGCTAAAAGCACCTACTCTCATGTGGAAAGTGTTGTCAAATGTTCCTGTCAAATCTTCTTTTAGGGTCCTTGAGGTGCCTTCCCCATTGCTGCACAGTCAAGACATGTTTCTCTCTACTTCTATCCCAAGAAGTACGTCAGATCTGCTTCTTTCTCCAATTTATTCTCAGTATTTTTCACTTCTTATTATGTGAAAAGCAGCTGAAAGGTTTCCACCTTTAGTTCTCATTGTCCATATTTCATTACTGATGGTCTTTTTTATGTAATGAAGGACATGAGAAAAAAATGAGTTGAGACCTTATTTCACAACATGCTTACACGTGTCTTAGAGGTCTGGTTATTTATTGGAAGTTACTTTTTTTTCTTAGAGAACTACATTGGAGATCTGCTGAGGAAATTGTACTTGTTCTTGATGATTGTAAAGTTAGGTGAAAAACTTGTTAAACAGCAAAAGGGATTTATAAGTTCTAGGTGTTTCAATGTTGAGATTTCATGCAGGAAAGGTAATTCATTGACATGTAGATATAAAAGGAAGTAACTAAAATCATTCCTGGTACTTGTTTTTCCCCACATGGTATTATTAGTGTCATCACAACCTGCAACTGTGGAAATTGACTAAAATTTAATTTTGTAGGAAACTGATACCCTAAAATTTATTTTTATTGACAATTAGAATTTTGAAATGTATCTGAAATGTCTGAAAAATTTCCAGCTGGTAAAAGAAACCCATTCTTGTTATAGAATGAGAAAGAATGCATTAGAGTAATTTATTTTTATATGTTGTGTTCAACTGATATTGTGATACTAATCCTGGATGAGGCAATATGTTCAAGTATAGCTGCAATATATTATGCTATAAAAGCAAAATTTCTAAACAGATTGTTTTGACAATTCAGTTATAAATTTTGTTGAAATCATTACACGTGGTTTTCATAGAGATGTTGACAAGCTATGGTTTTAAGGTGTTTGTTTTAATATAGTTTTGTCTGGTTCTAGAACATTCCAATAACCTTAAATTATTTGATATACTTTCTGGGTCAAATCTGGCTGTCTTTCCTGGCTTTCAGGATGATTTTCTAAATGTATATGTATAACCAGTGTTATGCATGTTAGACTGTTCTAGACAGACCAGTTGGTTAGATTTACTTTTTAAAAAAGCATGATAAGTTTTGTTGTCTTATTTTTTTTCTGAGGACTCTGAAATATTTATATTATATTATCTACTTCCTTTTTTTATGTTTGAATAACAAGTATGCTGACACAAATGTTTTCTTAAAGGTCTTTCATCAAAAGTGAAGAAAATTGGAGATGTTTCTGTTTCCAAGCTATAAATATCTTGTTCAGCGTGGTTTTCCCACCAGTATCATTAAATGAGACAAAATTTCAGAAATTTTAATAAATTTTAATTCAGTTCTGAGTTTTATTGCTTTATAAAGCTGATATTAATCTTCCCCTGTGAATTAATGATAATTTTGTGCTTTGAAGGACCAAGGCTGATGTAAACAAAACATTTTCCGAACATCTAGTTTTCCAGTGTGCCAAAGCTTTGCTGGGATAGCTAATTCAGATCTTTGTGACTGGTGTTCTAGACAGCTCTGTTTTACTTAAAGGCAAATTACAGTCAGGCTAAATCCTTAGATAGCTTTCAGGCAATTTTAATTTTATTGACCTTAATTTGTCCATGGAGGAAAGAGAGAAAACAAAGATGAAGGTTATCCTATCTCAGCCATGAAGCTGTGAATTTTACTGCTTCCCATTCACAAACCTTATTATGATTTATAACCTTGGGGATGTGGGGATACAGATACAACACAAAGAAAAGTATGCAAATAGGGCACAGTAACATTAGTTTCTATGATGGTATGTCTGGAACGAAACTTGTACCACAGGACTTGAAGGTTAAGATAACCATTCTAAAAAGTTTGAAGGTGTTAGCTCCCAGTAACTTGTAGTGATACTTCAGGGTTAGTACAATGGACCACACATTTTAACAGCTTCATTAGCAACCAAGATAATGGCATGGTAACTCTTGTCTACAAATTTACACACAGTTCCAAAGTGAGGGAGCATTTGATAAGCTGAAGTGCAGAGCTGCCGTTCAGAGCGACCCCGGCAGGCTGGAGAAATGGACTGACAGAAACAACATGAAAATCAAGTGAGATATATGTGAAGTTCAGCTCCTGGAGTGGCATGACCCCATGAAACACTATGGGCCAGGACTGGTAGAACAGAAAGCTGTTTTGCAGTGAAGGATATGTAAGTCCTGAGCACGAGTACTGGTACCAGTACCACTTAATCAAGTGCACCCTCAGCAAATTTGCAGATGACACCAAGCTGAGTGGTGTGGTTTACATGCCTGAGGGATGGGATGTCATTCAGAGGGGTCTGGATAAGCTTGAGAAATGGGCACATGCGAACCTCATGAGTTTCAACAAGACCAAGTGCAGGATCCAGCACATGGATAGGGGCAACCCCTGGTATCAATACAGGCTGAGGGATGAAGGGATTGAGAGCAGCCCTGCCAAGAAGGATTTGGGATTACTGGTGGATTAAAAGCTGGACATGAGCCAAAAATGTGCACTCACAGCCAACTGTATCCTGGGCTGCATCAAAAGAAGCATGGCCAGCAGGTCAAGGGAGGTGATTCTGCCCCTTTACTCCACCCTGGTGAGACCCCACTGGCAGTCCTGCATCCAGTTCTGGAGTCCTCAGCACAGGAAAGACATCGACCTGCTAAAGCAGGTCCAGAGAAGGGCCATAAAAATGCTCAGGGGGTTGGAGCACCTCTCCTGTGAGGACAGGCTGAGAGCGTTGGGGTTGTTCAGCCTGGAGAAGAGAAGGCTCCAGGGAGACCTTATTGCAGCTTTTCAGTACTTGAAGGGGTCTTACAGGAAAGATGGGGAGGAACTCTTTATCAGAGACTGTAGTGATAGGACAAGGTTTAACAGTTTTAAACTAAAATAGGGTATATTCAGACAAGATATGAGGAAGAAATATTTTACAATGAGGGTGGTGAGACACTGGAAGAAGTTTCCCAGGGAGGTGGTGGATGTCCCATCCCTGGAAACACTCCAGGTCAGGTTTGATGGGGCTCTGAGCAAGCTGGCCTAGTTGAAGATGTCCCTGCTTGTTGCAGGGGGTTTGTACTAGATGGCCTTTAAAGGTCCCTTCCAACCCAACTACTCTATGATTCCATGATTTTATGTGTCAGGAACATGTCTTTGCAACATTGAAGGCCAGTGGTGTACAGGGCTGCAATATGAAGAGTAGTCAGCACATCCAGCTTCTTTACAGAAGTGTGCAGCAAGACAGACCACAGATATAAGTTGCAATGAGGGAAATTCGGATCAGATATAAGGAAGAAATTCTTCACAGTGAGGGTGATCACTGGAACAGTTTGCACAGAGAAATCTTGAATATGTGAAACAGAAACCTGATCCAACTTCAAATCTCCTCCTGATTTACTAAGAGTAGTATCAGATGACCTCCAAAGTTCTTTTCTGACCTAAATTGCTTCTAGGAGGAAGATTATTTTTATCATTATGTATTTATGATTACTGAGTTATGATTCCCAAAGGTACCAGGAATTTTTGTCAGTAAAGCATAAACTGCTTGTAGTAGTTAAAAGGCCAAAGGCCTGTTTATAGGCTAGGGAATTAATCTTGAAGACCTGAATGTGGGTCTTTCAGAATATGATTTTCAAGGACTAGGCCACTGCATTCCAGGGACTTCTAAAGAATTTGTTACCAAAAGCCGTTCCCACTGGTCAGTCCTTTCTGCTTTTCAATATTGTATTTCACAAACAACTGAAAGTTAAATTATCACCCTGAAGATATCTGCGAAGTTTAAAAAACTGTGTGGTACAAGTCCGACCTACATAATTTGTTTTTCTCTCTTATGTATAATTAGTGCTCTGACACTACATTTACAAATTTTGCTTCAATGTTTGGGGACTTGTTAAAAGGTAATATTTTCTTGGTAACCCTGAGCTTTGGCTTTATTTCAGTAAATGGCTAATCTAAAAATAAATCTATTCCTTGTTTATATTAAAGAGAATTGGTTAATTTTGGGGTCTTTTTTTTTTTTAGAATTATGGGATCAGCATCACTATAGACATATTGAGAATGTAAAATTGAATTTCATGGGACTTTGTGGTCTTTTTGATCTTAGTCTTTCCACAAACATGATTAATAAAGAATATGAACTTGTAAGAATGAGAGATATAAACTTGCAGGAAAAGGTGAACAGGATATAATTATGTTCAGCATATTAAGAATATATATAACATATATATGAAATAGAGACAGATAGATAAATAGATACCTAAAATCATTATTTTAGATTAAATGAACACCAAATCAGAGTTAGAACTTTGCCTGTTATCAAATGTACATCACATTTGCACACACACACACAAACCCATAAAGAAAAAATCTTTTCAGTTAATTATATCTTTTCCAATATTTAATTATCTCAGCAAAAATGTCTATACTTATCATAAAACTCAGTCTGAATACTGTCGGAAAATTTCAGCAGTTTCATTATGGCTTTTTCTGCAAAGTACAGTAGGGAAAACATATTTCTAAGTGTTAAAAAAGATTTAGTGGCCTTTCATCTGATCCAGATCCTGAAATCTGGCTGGAATATTGTGAGGGCCTTTCTGTTTTCTTTTTCCATAAAGAACTGGGCACCACTGGCCGTATCTTAAACCATGGAGAGATCACAGCTCTCATAGCTTCTCGAGAGGGGCTGAGCAGTGAAGTTCCTCAAAGATGCTCTTCCTAAAATCACAAGACTTTTCTTCCGAGTGTAGCTCTGGGCTATGACACACTGGGTTCAACAGTGTATCAGAACTGCTTATAAAAACAGTCTAATCCTATTGTGGGTCCTAAAAAATAGAGAGAGTAGGGAGAAGGGCAAATAGGGCAAAAAGTTAGGTAGCCTAGAGAGGGAAATTCAACTGTTGTCAGAGGAAAGTGGGTGAGGAAAAACTTAGGACAGATGTAAAACTACTAAATGTTTAAAAAGATTTAGGACTAGGACCCAGGAAGAGATCACTGAAACCTGGCTGGGAGGGTAGACTGAATAAACTTACGTGTGTTTATTGCTCCTAAGGAGCTAGCCTAAACATGGAAAATATCAGGAATACTGGCACACTGCTAATGGCACAGGAAAAGCTCTTATATATCAGAAAAACAGGTTGATGAGGATAAGTCCTCTAAGCCGTGTATCCTACCATAATCTTGAAATGATTCTGAGAGTTTTATCTAGCTACAGCTTTTGCTGCCTGTCTTTGAAAGCAACCTCCAATGTATTGTAGCTCCCTTACGTGCCAGTCTACACAGAGGATAATAATTTCATCTTGCAGCTAAGGGTAGATGTCACTATGGCAGAACTCTGATTTTTCAATTTCCTTTTTAAAATAATGACAAAAAATTGAAATAATTATTTCTCCGAGTCAGGCAATATTCCCACTAAAAACATGTGATAAGACAATTACAAGCTATATCATAATATGTAAATAATAAGATGGAATTAAGAGCAATCATACGAAGTTATTTCCAGAATTTTCTATTTTAATAAGTTTTGACTACTTACACCTTTATTATGGTTTTCTAGTTGATAAATGTTGTATATAAATGTGATCTATACAGATAAATGGAGAATGAGAGCAAAAAGGAATGAGTGAGCAACGTTACTATTTTTGTTTGTCTGGAAAATGATTGTGTGAGCAGTATCACAATCTTATATAACCTTGTGCAGCAGCTTAAAAGAAACAAGGTATTTTCTATTATTTGTACAATTCATACCTTTGAAAAAAAATATACTGCAGCCTAGGCAACTCAGACATGCGATAATCTAGGTTGCTGCTAGCAGCAGAATGAACCCTCAGAACTTATGGCTTTGCCACCTGATATGAAAATATCTAAATAAATAAAATCCATTTCCAATTGCATCCTCAGCTCACAAACATATTTTCTTTCCTAGTAAGCCTGTCAATATAAGTTATTTGGTAGAACAATTTATCTGAATAGAAAACAGACTTACCTGCCAGGTGAAAACAACATTTCTTTCCAATCTATTTATCCAAATTAAACTCTGAATCTGTGACTGCCATGGTAAACTGATAACTGTACACTGATGTATATTACGCAGTTTTAAATGTGTCTTTGTTCAGGATCTGCTTCTGGGAGTGGTAGCAGCACTTCTGTTTACTTTTCAGCTGACTAATTTTAGATTTTCCAGGATCTTTCCATTCTTAGTCTTAGTTACACTTTCTTAGCTAGACGCTTTCAAAAATATAGTTTAAAGTCTTAATTATAATTAGTGTCACTTGGTCTTTATATGGTTGTATCCAAATACATTTCTGCATCTTGTTTTGTAATAGTATGAATCTGCAAGCATGGACATTAAAAGGAGGCCAAAGATGGAAAAGGGGCAGAAATGAATTTCATCTGCTTTTTTCATCTATAATGACTTACTGAATTATTTGATTATATGTTAAAGAGTATAAAGATCATTTCCCCAACACATTTTGAGTTTATTTCCTCAAATGGACCCTTAACGACTTCATTAGTAAATAATGTAGCCCTGTTGGAGGACTGAGCCCACCTTATATATACATGATATTAAAATAATAATGCATTTGCTTCTTTCTATTTTCTTTTGTGAGCATGATTTTTTGGGTATTACGTCTTAAAAATTCTCTGTAGAAACCAGAAAGTTTCTTTAACGAAGTGTGTGGAGTGTCTCATCACAACAAATATTGTTGGATGATGATGTAAGAGTCATTTAAAAATGATACACTCTAAATTTCAAAAAATTCAGGATATATTATTTCCCCTTAAAAGTCCAATCTTCCCCAAAAGAGGTAGAGCTCTCATTTCCCTAGATTCAGGCAGAAGTGAAGAATGTGTCATATATTCAGACATACAGCAGACCAGGCCCGAATTAGTGTAAGGCACCGATAAACTAAAAATCTTTTCAAGATACATTGTTGTATCTCAAACAAACAAATATTTACTTCAATTTCATTCTTTTTCATATGCTGGGGCTGAGAAAGAACTTAACTACCACAACCAGCTTCTTTTTAACTTCCTTATTTGTAAATAGTATGTTTTAAACATTTTTTTAGGACTTCATATTTTCATTTGTAATAGCATTGAGTAATGTACCCAGTTTGCCTCTTTTCCATTTATTCTTAGGCTGAATGTTTGAGAGGTACCTACTAAGGAGGAAAAATGGTAAAAAATATAGTCAGGAAGTGCATCATCTGAAGTGTTAAGAAAATACCATATTATTACCCAGTTCTCATTCAAAAGGCCACTAATGGTGACTTCTTAAATATGCTAATGAGGCCCTACAGCATCATTTCAAGTTACTTTTCTTTAGAAGGAATAACATGAGAGCAGAAGCCAAAGAATACTGATTAGTACTTAGTTCCTACCTTTTCTTTATTTATTTATTTTTTTTTTGTATACAAGACAGACCTGAAAATAATGACTGCATTGATTTTTTTCATAGTAAAGAAGAATAAAGCCCAAAGTACCTATATTAGTACATGAGTTATATGGTTATAGCTGACAGCAGTGAAAGCACTGCTATAGTATATCAAGTACTCAATAACACTTGACAGATGTACACTGCTAGTATATATTGCCTAAATTCAAATGTTTGAAAAAATACTCTAGCTGCATACAACTCTTTGTGAATGAGCCATTAGCACCCTTGCTGTGTATCCTTCTTCTCAGCAGTCATCGCTGAAACAAGTAGCTAGCTGAATGTGAAGAGAAAAAAAACAAGAGCAGCAACCACAGCAGCAACAAGTTCTAGTTAACCTACAAACAGAAAAATCGCATTTTAAGAGTTTTGAGAGAAACTGTTACTTTAAAATACTAAAGAGAGTTTTTGCGTAAAGAAAACTATTAATAACTTCTCTGACAGTATACACTGACCTTATTACCCTTGGGCTTTCTATTTTAAGATATCATTTCCCTCTTACTTGCTTAGAGTTAGGTTTTGATTCTGGAAAAGCAACTTAGAGGACAGAACTCTTGCTTGCAGAGCTCTATAGAAATGTTTCTGTGCATGTTCTGAAGGTACTTTGGAAAATTTCAGGAACCAGCAGATAAATAATACTGAGAAAATAAACTTGGCAATATTTTTTAAAATTGGCATAGCTTAATTAAATAAAATTGTAATATAAAATGCCTTAATTCAAGTTTCAATCTGCACTACGAACCTCAGAGTTCAGAACAGGAGATTGTTCAAAATGCAGTTTGACAAAAGTGTATATATATCTTTATGCAAAATCATATTTTAATATCTGGGGTTTCATCCTTGCTCTGAAACCTTGAGATATAGAAATTTGCAGAATTATTTGTATGTGAAAGTTGAGACAAGTTGTGATATGTTTCATTTGGAGTATTGTGACTTTAGAAATGTTGTTAAACTCAAAAAAAGATCATGAAATACCACTGCAAGGAGTACAGGCAAAATCTTATTATCAGTAAAGAATCCTACTGTTTTCCCTGAAGCTGGCTTTTTATCCTATGACTGTGCCTTTTGTAAGCCATACCTGGGGGGGGGGAAACACCACCAAACAAACAAACAAACAAACCAATTCATAATTACATTTGGTTGGATGCAACAAAGTGGATTTCTGTGCTGCGCAGCATGAGCACACCTACTGAGCCACCATCTGCACAGTCTCTCTTTCTAACTAGATCTAAACTAGTTTTGCAGCAAAGAGTTCTCTGCAGCCACAGTGTAGTTGAAGGATTTACTTATCCTTACAGAACTGTGGAGAAGCCAGCAAGGCCACAAACTGTACAATGGAAAACTTCATCTGCCAAGAAAATGAGTTAATTTCAGTAGCTGAGAGAGTATAAAAGATGCAATGAAATTCCTTGTGCATAATGTTCTTGTTAGGCAGTCTTTACTTTGAATTTTCCATGTACGTTAGTCACCTTAGTGTGTGTTAGAAGGACATTGTCAGGCAGCCATTCTTTGCCTGCCGATCATTTTTGGAAGACTATTTCATAATGTGGTATCAGCATGGGGAATCTGCTCCAGGTGAAGAAGAATGTCTTTAGCATTCTGAACTTGACTCCTACCTGTATTCCCTGAATTTGGAAGTAATAACGTTTACAATGCTTTATTGTAGAGACCTTCACGTTACCCAGAGGCTGCAAAGTCAATGACAATCTTTTCATGCATTTTATTGGACTTGTGCTGTTTCCTGGGAGAAGCAGTAGCCGGTATGTGAACAGCTGGGGTCTCCCTGCCATTGACTTATCTTTCTTGTTATCCCTTCTAGCTTGGATGTCTCATTCCTCACTTGTCTCTTTCCGCTCTTGGCTACTGCTTCCTCATTTCATTCACACCTCTCTCTGGCTGTCCGACAGCCCCTAAAGTGTTGTACCTAGGTCCCAGTTGGACCCAAGTCCCTTCTCTTCTAATCCCTGCCACTGGCTTCTCAAACATCCAGGCTACTCCAGATCTCTACCTACTGCTCACAGGCTTCCTGCAATGTGTGTCTCCTCCTTGGACCTCTCCTGCTCTTTGTTGTGCCAGACTGTACTGTCTCTGTCCCATTAATTTCTTCTACTGCAGCTTTGCAAAAGAGGCTAAGTTATTACACAATTATCTTGTTTTGCAGCTGATACATAAATACATGGAATTGCAACTGTGTTATTCAGTATTTTAGCTGGTGGCAAAGGAATATCAACTGCTCGTCTCATAGCCCTAGAGCAAAAGGAGCTTTTGCAGATATGACACTTTTTTTTTCTGTGGGATTATTTTATTGTATAACTGTGGAAATAACTTTCTTCAAAATATTGGCAAAATCCCAAAATCCTCCAAAATGTTAGATATATTCTGGATTAAAAAAAAAAAAAAGAAAAGAAAAAAAAAAGAGAGCTGGATAAAAGTGGTATCTTGGGACTAAATTCTTGATTCCCAGAATAACCCAGCCGCTATGCAAGCATGAAAGGAGCAGAAACATGCCCGAGGCTAGTAGGACAATATAGCAGTATTATGTTTCTTTGAATTGTAATATTTTACTTCCCATGGGTCACTCAGTGAGATTCAAGAGACTGGTTCAAGAGAGAACAGACCTGGTCAGTCAGTTGAAACAATATGGAAACAGGCTTTTCTGAAATGCAAAAAGACTTATTTCTTTCTAACTGAGCTGAAATTTTTCCTCATGCTGCTTTTGAATTGGATTTTCCTGTGGCATTCATTCACATAAACAGTACAATAACAACAGCAAAATACATCCAACTGTATCCCACTATCTCCTTGTGTTAGTAGATAACTTTTTTCTTGAAAGACTGTCCTTTTGTTTCGAAAAACATAGTTTAGACTCTGCAGCTGTATTGTGCTCTGAGCAATGCATCTGAATGTTGTTATATCTGAATTTTAGCACTGAACTATGTCTCTAAATTTTCCTGGTGTATTGTGAAAGAGCTGAATGTAGACTACTGCAGAACATTCTAACTTTCAGCTATATAATAAACACAAAGATATACTCTTTCTAAATCTTATTTTAAAGGAGTTGTGAGGTATAACACGGGAAGCCCTGTAACAGCCTACTGTCATTGTCTTACTATGATTGAACTTAATTATAAGCCCTCAGCTTTCATAATTAAAAGATATTGAAAAGTTATGGCGGTCGTCTTGCTGTTAGCAACTCAGCTTCTTTAAGGTATGGCAATGAATCAGCCTGCACGGAAAGTTTCTGAACAAGGTCGCATAATTTGTTATCCAGAAGGTGAGCACAAGCTCTGTGACGTTAAGGGAAAGGAAGCAGACCTATGCTTGAACCCCAGCAGAAAACATTTAAGTAGTGTTTATGTCCATAATAAGCTGAATTGGAAAATAAAACATGGAAAACCTCCAACTGTGGACCTGTGCACAACGACTGCTGTGAACTGCAGATTTCATGTGTGTTGCTGTATTGCCTGAACAGGCAAACTACCTTTGAAATCAGCACAGAGGTAGAAGTAGGATTGAAATGCTATTTTGCTTTTTGAGCTTTCTACCCCCACCTTTTCTATTTAGTCTTTTCCTCAGAGTAAAACAAAAGTGCTCGAACATGCTCCCTAGAAGTTTAAACTGCATTTCTTCCCAAATATTTCTTCATCCATTCTTCATTCTTAGAAATAGGCTAACAAAAAGATAGAAAATATGAGGGTTTATCCCACTCTTAATTTCTGGTAAGACCTTTGCTGAAGGTGATGATACACCTATTATTCCTTTCTGGTTGCTTATTGCCAAACTAACTTGCTGCTTGTAAAATTCAGCAAATGTTGGCCAGGTTTTTGGTCCATTAAAGCCACTTTGCTCTTGGCACAGATTTGGAAGCAGCATGAAAGTGATATAAGTGATTCTTCCCAGGCAGGACAACTCTGTAGAAATCTGGCAGCAGAGCTTTTCTCTGCCTAGACCAGCTGTACTTGACAGACTGCAGTACAATACAGATGTTCCCATATTTTTTAAAGCTAAATCTATTTATATAAGACCATGAAGCTAACTTACATTATCACAAATACACTTTCTCCTTCTTCCATGATCACTCATTGTATTTCTTGTTCTCATGTTTTGTTCTATATTAAAATTAATTTATTCTGAATAAGATTATTTTCCCCACTTTATGAATAGACAGGTAAATAAATAAGTATGGGAATATATAATATATATTATATAATTTCACCCATAATATGCTTTTCATATATAACATAAAATATGTAATTTTTAATAAAGTACATTGTTATTTACATAGTTATGTATATAAACTTAAAATGTTACACAAGTCCTGTTAGAAATTTTGTGCAGCTTAAGAGCAGCAGGGTATAAATATTTCACTGTATTTATTCTAACTAATGCATTTCATAAACCCTAAAAAATAGCATATTTCATATTTTTCTTACTGAAGTTGATTTTATTTTAATTTTAAAAGTAAATCAAATAATCTATCCCATACAGGTTTTATAAAGAATTGGTTGTTGAACCTTTCAGTGAAAAAATATTTAATTGAGGGCATGTATGAGGGCACAATGCAAAACATTAAAATATTAAAATATTCGAACTATAACAATGAAATTAATACGAAATGAGTTGGCAGTGGCATTTGCATAGTAAATAATAATATCCAGGTTCTATGTCATCATCTCAAGACTCTTATGCAGTGGAAAAGCAACACAAATGTTAATTATGATTGGAGGAATAATGCAGATATTACTTCTATACTTACCAAACCCAGTGAGAGCTTTGCTGATGCAGGAACAAAACAAGATCTGTTGCATGCTATTTGGTAAAAAAGAAGCGTGGAAGTAATACATGATCCTTTGGTTTTGTCCTTCTTTCTTTATGGCCAGCTCACTTTCTCTCCAGCTCACTTTGAAGCCATGGGAAACTCAGCACTGTGTGAATAAAAATGCCAATAAATTTGCTTGCTTGTTCTAGCAAATTAATTTACTAGGAAAAAATTAAAAATGAAAAAAAAATCTCTCTCATTCACGCTTTTAACCTCCAGAAATATCTACAGAAAAATTAAAGGAGTTATTCTGCCCATTGTTCTTTTCTTTAGCATCTCCCAAACCAAATTGTACACGAGTTGATTAAAGAACACAAAAATATGTCTGTATTTTCAATAGTTTCTTTGTTAGCATTTAATTTATATTTTTTTTCTGGCAACATCAGAATCCTTCTAATGGGTGAACTTCCAGTTTCCCTGAAGAAACAAAATTTTTAAGCAAACATTATAAAACGCAATAGTTCCGGGTGTCATGGTTTGGGCCAGCCTGGCCACTGAAAATGCATGACAGATATTCTCCCTCACCTCTCTTCAAGGAGAGGAGGGAGAGGGAGAGGGAGAAAGAGACTTATGAGTTTAGAAGAAACTAAACTACTTTAATCAAATACTAATAAAATAATAATTAAAAAAAAAAGTGAAATACATATATACACAAAACCAGTATTGAGCTCCCAGGATGATGATCGCGTCACTGGAAAGTACCAGACTGGACTCAGTGACAGACGGGAACAGGATTCAGGATCCAGATTCGGGAATGCACAGACCAGGATCAAAGGCAGATGAACAGAGAGAGTCCTCCTCAGATGTCGGCCATTGAAGAAAGAGGGCTGACCCTCCTGATCCCTCAGCTTTTATACTGAGCATGATGCAGATGGGATGGAATACCCTGTTGGTCAGTTTTGGGTCACCTGTCCTGTCCGCTCCTCCCCACAGGTGGGACCCCACTGCGCTTTTCCACTTCCAACCCTCCAACGGGGAAAATAACCAAGTCAGCTGCCCTTGGCTGTTATAGCGGTAAGTATAAGCAAGAGCCTCTCCGCATACCATGCCTGGGCATCAGCAATAAATATCGGTCTTATCACTCTGAAAGCAAACAGCGTCTGCACAGTACGCTGTTAATTTCAGTAGTTAGAAGAGGCCTAGTTGCAAAGTAAAATTACTGAACAGAAAATTAGTTCTGTTTTACCTCAAACCAGGACTGTTGCGTTGTGTTCTGAGGCATTGCGTGCCAGCAGCTCCCAAAGGGAGATCAAAAAATTCTTTGATAGAGACTTGGGCAGAGAACAACTGTAAAAATGTAAGCTGAAATCTTAAGGGCATTTTGTTTTTCCTCAACCAGGAAATACGTTAATATTAGTACCTTAATTTGCACTGAATATGTAATCTTTGCATATTCTGTAGTCTCCTTTGTTATTAAAATGTCTGGAGTAAAAAAAAAAAAAAACAAAATAAAAAACTGGGTTTCGTTTATTCTAATGAAGAAACTTGTTATGAACATTTGGCTGACTGTATTAAAGAAATAGCTTAATACTGAAAAAATATATATTCTCATTATGTCTTTATTTTTAAGTTATTGATTATAATAAAGATCTGTGTATGTCATTTCATCAACACAATCAACACAACAACATTTCATCAACACAGTGTCTTAAAGATGAAAATGTTCTCTGGATATTTAGGTGGAGAGAAGTGGTAACTAAATGTGACAGCTTTAAAATTAGAAAAAAAAACTGTACAATTTTGGCTGTTATAGTTTGTTTCCACCTGCCTCTTAAAACAACCTTTTAAAAACCTCTTTTGCAGCTGAACACTGAACTGCAGCTCTGCTGCATTTAGTGTTACTGATACCTAAAATGATTGAACGACAATTGAGGCTCCTATCAAGAAGTTAGCTTTCACCATACAAATCATAAGGCACGTGGTCATTTCAGTAGTCCTCTGTCATCATTCTGAACCACCCAGCTGGCTCATGGTCACTTCTTGTGCACTGGGACCCTGTAGTCCTTTACTGCAAAGCCTTCTTAATACCTTCTATGCAATCAGTATGTGCTTAGAATTGAATATTTATGATTCTTCAGTTTATATTCTTATTTGCTGATTATATGTCACTGGTTTTCTTTCAAATGCTTTTTAATGTGTAATTTAACTGCATAATTCCTGTCATTAGGAAAAATACATCCACAGTTTTAAAGACAAGTAAGGATATGCTTATATGTATGAATGAGTGAGAAATTTTCAAAGACATTTATCAAAGGGAAGTAGTATCTGTGTTCCCCAAACTGTCTATGATCTTACTGCGATTTCCATAATTAACCAAACATCTTGAAATACCGTCTGCATTTTTCTGAAGATAATTTTAACTCAGTGTCTGCTCTGAAGTATGTTCACTGTGACTATCTTTAGTGAGCCCATATTTTGTTCAAGAAATGAGTGAACATACGGCCACATATAGCAAAAATGTTCATATATGAACATTTAGAATCCATAATTAAATCAAGAAGAAATATACCTATGCATGCTGGGAAAAAAATAAAAAAATATCGGGGAAAATATAATTGAACTAGAAATAAACTTTAATACAAATTCATTTTATTTTTCTCTTTATGCATCTATCTGTCTACCTATCACTAGTTTAGGAGGAAACTGGGTCTGACTCTTGCTTTAATATCAGATCTTCAGTACAAATTCCTTTGCAGTCTTAAATGCTCTGCAGATTCTGAAAAAGTTTTTCAATCCATCCTTTTCTTCTATAAAGTAATAACATGAAGAATTATCATTCATATCTATAAAAAAGCTTTCATTTTTGTCATTCAGTCTCCCTTAAGATAGCAACTATGGCAAATGATTATTATTTTTACTATTAACTTAAGGTTTAAAGTAATTTTATAATAATAAAAATAAAATTGTTTTTAAGAGAAAAAGAGAAAAAAAGATTTTTCAGAGATTTTCCTCATTTTTATTGTGGACATTTTGAAAAGAAGTATTATAGTTCTTGTTATTTAACTGCATGTTAACATACCATTAACAACTATACATTTCACAAACTAGGGGGAGCGCTTATGACGCTTAAATTTTTCGTGTTTTTACAATTTTTCTTGGTCTGTTACAATTTAGAGAGCATTTCTCTTGCTAAGTTTGACATGAAAAGAGAAATATTTTTAGAAGCAGTCACTGTAAATGACAAATTGTTCTGAATGAAGCATGTATTATTGGACATTCATTCTTTTCCCAAATGGAATAGAATTCTCAAGAAAAAATTTGGGTTTTTTTTTTTTTTTTGCTTCTGGTTTAGATCAGATTCGTTGAAAAGATATTTGAATCTAGAAGTACGGTACTCTAAAAAGAAAAGAACTATTTTATTATTTTTCTAAGGGGATGCTATCATTGTAATGAAAATTACAGTCTGTATTTCCCTTTTTTCTTCACCATGTAAAACATTTGTTTGAATTACAAACTCATATTTCCAGAAAGTAACTGCCCCTCCCCCAAATGGATTGAAATGCTTTGGATGTCATCAGAGTAAATACTTCAAGAATTAGACTCTGTTTTGGTTTTTTGGGGGTTATTTTTAGTGTCCATAATGCAGAACTTATTCAGTAACAAAGCAAACTGCTGCAACTGACCCTACTAACAAGGCTAAGCTGGGTGTGAAGGCACCTAACTGAAAGAAATGACTGAACAAACCCCAGAGCTTTCTCACCTCATGTTCTTCTAGGTAATCAGTACGATCCTGTTCTGGATCTGTTACACAACTGTAAAAGAAATTACTATGATCTGTTGCTTTTTATTTGCTAGAAATACACCAACCCCTAAAATCTTCTGTGTGAGCTCTTCATGCAATGGCTCCCTAAACTGTTTATTTAAATTAAACTGGCTTATTTTAAGCACTTCAATGATAAGTCTTTTTTTTTCTTTCAGTCCACTACATTTTGACTGAAATATGTCAGGAAGCACTCCTGTGGGTTACTGAGCCAGCTTCTCTGTCAACAGCAGTAATTATCAGCAGAAAAAGACATTTCAAATACAAATAACGTCTGCATTCTAGTCTTCCGGGACACCATCATAATATCTTTGTTGGGTCTATGGATCAGCCTGTGAACCTCAGCTAGGTGGAATGGGCGTGCTGCTCTACTTTAAGTCCCTTTGGAGCTCCCACCAGAGCAGGACTGCATGTAGTGTGCCCAGAATTTTTGCAATACCTGCTAGATACCTCTTAATCATTTTTTTCATGCACTCCTGTACTGTTTTTGGCTGGAATAGATTTAATTTTCTTCATAGTAACTTGTATAGTGCTGTTTTGGATTTGTGAACAAATTTGATAAAACACCAACGTTTTAACTGATGCTGAACAGTGCTTACAAAGTGTCAAAGCCTTCTCCATTTCCCACACCACCCAACCAGCAAGTAGGCTGGGGGTGCACAAGAAGTTGAAAAGGGACACAGACAGAAGAGCTGACCCCAACTGACCAAAGGGATATCCCACGCCGTATGATGTCATACTCAGCAATAAAAACTGGGGGAATAAGGAGGGAAGGGGTGATGTTTGGAGTGGTGGCATTTGACTTCCCAAGTAACTGTTACACGTGATGCAGCCCCACTTTCCTGGATATGGCTGAGCACCTGCCTGCTGATAGGAAGCAGTGAATTAATTCCTTTTTTTTTTTTTTGCTTGTGAGCGCAGCTTTTGCTTTACCAACTGAACTGTCTTTATATCAACGTACAAGTTTTCTCACTGTTATGGTCTAAAGAACCCACAACATTTTATTGTCGTTTAGACAATTATTGTCTCACCCGATGACCCCTCCCAACCCAGGAAGCAGAATCAGTAAAAAACAAGGAAATCCAAGGGTTGAAATATAAACACATTTAATAGAATAAGACTAAATAATTAACATTAATAATGCTAAAGAACAAATATTGGTCCCAACACCAATATAAATTTTACAAGGCTTATACTCAGCCAATTCTATCTGTAGGAATCTGTGCACTCCCAGCTGCGGACAGCAAATGTTGGACACTGTGACCACTATGGCTTCGGGAGGAAGGGAAGACCTCAGGGGTCCAGCACCAGGGCATGAAGTTCTCAGGATGGCAGCCATCAAGGCAGAGAGCCTGAATTTGCAGTAAACTTTCTAATTTATATTGAATGTGACATTCATGGTATGAAATAATCCTGTTGGCCAGTTTGGGTCAAGTGCCCGGGTCTCGCTCCTGACTAACTCAAAAATACTGAGACCTTGAAACCCACATACCATAGCTGTCTATAAAGTAAATATGTTCACAAATTCAAACAGTAGAGTCTTCTAAAAGTGCAGTCTTACCAAGTATTAGAAAAGACCTTACTGAAAAGTAAAATTACTGAAAGAGAAATTAATCCTGTATTTCTCAAATCAGGACACTCACTTTTATCCTTCTGATTCTCTCCCCCATCCTGCTGAGGTGGCATGAATGAGAGGCTGTGTTAGGCTGAGCTGCTGGCTGTGGTTAATCCACAACAGGTCCTTAGATAGATTCTTGTTTACTCTCTGTATGTGTCCACATCTGAGCTCATCACCCCAGACTTCCTTTACATTTAATGGGAAGGAAAAAAATAGGAAATAAAAAAACTTAGGGAATAATTTGTCTGACTTATTTTACATCTTTGTCCCTGGCCACATGAAACCCAGACTTCACCAGACCAAACCAAGAGAAGATATGTAAGAGTCACATTTTCTGTTGGATGCACCATCAAAGATCACTGCCTTACCTGATGATGTTACCATTGCTGGTGAAGGCAGGGCTCAGGAGGAGTGACTAAGGCCATTTTCATCATGGTATCTGGGGGAAAAGAACTAATACTTGATGAACAGAATATGACTAGCCTACATGGCTAACAGAACTAGCATGACTAATAGAACATCAATAGCTTAAGCTATGATGTACAGAAGAAAAATATTTCCCGCAGAACACGTTTCCTTCACCTCCCTTTTTCTTCTGTCTTCTTCCTCTCCTCACCTCACCATTCTCTCCAGCATCAGTCTGACTCTTCCCTGCTACTATCCCAGATTATTGCTTATTGATTGTGGTATTGTTAGTATAAATGTTATCCCTGAATCGAAAGGCCTGCTGAAAACACCAAGAGTACTCTCACTACAGTAACTGCAGTATAAACACATCCCATGCCACCCTTTGGATACCTGTATTGAAAAATGTGTTCTTTTCCCTCAACAAAATAAACTTCATTTAACAAGCCTGTAGGTGATCAGACTGTGACAGTCTGCCCTGTCAAAACATTTGGGTTTGGTTGGTTGGTTGGTTGGTTTTTTAATTTCCAAAACCTGGTTTTGGGTGTCTTTGCATGGGACTTCTGGAAGTAGATACTTCAGCTGCTCCACACGTATTACTTCAGTTACTGCAAAAGCTTTTTTTCCCTTCTTCTTTTCCTCCTTTTAATTGAAAGATGGTAGATAGCTTGCTCCTTTCTGCTCTTTCTTCTTCCTATCAAACCTGGGAACAACATCTGTACATCTTTAGGAGATGACATTCAGTAAGTAAAGGTTATTTCAAGTTGAACAGCAAGTCATCTTGTGAATTTCAGAAGAGAATTACAAGTAACGACATTGCCAGTCTAAATTTGCACTTCTTTTTTCACCCCTTTCATGGGCTCCGTACTTGCCTTCCTGTCTCTTGTACTGGCACCTCAACTTGAGTGGGACTAAGCAGGCAGAAAACTAACCCAGTATAAGAAAAAAAGAAGGACATATTCTGTTTGCTTAATTTACTTAATGGATTCAGTTGCAAAATTAATGTTGGAATCAGTAAAAGGGCACACTGCAAGGACAGAAATAGGGGTCAAAAGGGCAAGGTACAGAAAAAGGATGTTTATCTTGTACCAAGAAGCCCTTAGAGTGACTCAGGCATTTCACGTAAGTCCTCCCCTGTGTATGCCCAAGGGTAACCTGGAACACAGGTTTGTGGATCTTTTTTTACACATAGGTCTTTAAATGTCCTATTTCAGGCACCAAAATATTCACTTTGTACTTAATTTAAATTGTTATTTAAACTATGTGTGGGCTTATGTACCTTGATGAATCAGGGTCAAAAAATTTAATTCATGTTTTCGGGNCTTTTCTGACTACTGAGTCACATATATGAAGGTATTAGATTTTCTGTAGTACAGAAATATTTTCAAATCAACACTGACAAGCCAGTGAGTCACAGATCAATTTCATCAGATACAATTTGCACATCCTGTCATTGATTTCCATGTGCAATCCATTCCATCAAAAATTAGTGTTGTCAGATCAAACAAAAAGACATGTAGGGCAGGCATTTTCCACTTTTAAAGTAACAACTTCACATTTTCAGCTTTATTTTGGATATCACTTTTGCCTTGAAATTATTTTTAAATCAATTCCAATTTATTTCTAAAATACATAATCATTATCTGCTATTAGGTGGGTCATAAGTCTCTCGAGGGTAATGGAATTTTTTTTAATTGTTTCAGGAGTGATACGTACAACTGAAAATTACTCAAACAGTCATTTCCCTGTAGTAATCTGTTTTGTATGAAAATACGCTGGTTTAGTAAATCTATTGTAACCCCTCCTTTAACCAGAATACTTCTGATGTCTTCTGCGTCTACAGACATGTCAGTGTGCTCACTGAAAATGTCAAAAGAAAGCCATGTATTCAGATAGCTTTTGTTTCTTCAATCATATTAGAATCTCGAATTGTAGATTCCTTGGGTTTCTTTTGTCCATGTCTTTTTCTCATGTTAGGTATTTTATCCATCACTGTACAATCTAGGTCTTTTCATAAAACAGACAAAATGGTTATATAAAGTAGACATGCTATTGTGCCTACGTTTGTGGTTTTCCTTAACATGGGAGCAAAAGAAGTGAAGAAAGTTTCCAAATTTTTTTTTTAAGTATTTGCTTACAGGATATTGAATATAAATTTCCTTCAGAGCATTGTAAAATCAATAAATGTCATGTTTGCAGACCCTAACAACATGAATGGGCTTCAGAGAAGTGTTTATTTTACATTTCATCATGATCATGATCTCTAAAATTTGGCGAGTTAGATAATCTGGAAATACATATCAGCATTAAAGGACTACTTTTTTAGAGATTGAGACTTGATCATTCAGTAGTCCTAAGACAACATTGGAGTTTAGTACATTCTCTAAAAAAAAATAAGAAAGTGTTAAATCTAGGATTTTGACCTCTAACTCCTACTGGCATACCATTTGTTTCTTGAATACAAAATAGAATTCAGCAGACAGGGAGACAGGTATGTAGAAAGGTATAAACACCAGCTAAGTCCCCAAGTTGATTATTACACAGTCATCAGTGTGGCACATCTGTAGTAACTTGAATAACCATATAATGTTAGAAACTTGGTATAAATGTTCGGTCTTGCTAAGTTCATAAATTAAACATTTTTCTGTTGGGGGTAAATAGTATTATGTCAACTAGCCATCAAGGTTTGCTAAAGCAATACACAAATATCTCTTCCCCTGTTATTAGCTCTAAATGCAGAATACACTGGCTATGTTGGAGATGTATAGTTTATATGAAGCAATTTGACACACATGGATATTACAAAACCATCATCACAAAGAATCTCTTGTCCTGCTGTCTTTTCTATAATGAATCTTTCTATTTTAGGAAAGAATTCTTAGTTAAATAGAAATCACTAGGGTAATGCCACCCTCGAACTGGTTGTCTCCATCCTTGGAAGTTTTCAAACCTTGTCTAGGGAAAACATAGACTGACTTTACCTAGTGTCAGCAATAATTTCAAGTGAGAGGTTGACCTGAAAAACATCCAGGACTCTCTTCTGACTAAGATTTATTTGCCTTCCCAACTGAACTGCCCAATAAAGGCATTCTTACCTGAACATGGCTGTTTCATACTGACAGGGAGGATACAAACCAAAGTGCTCTATGTATTATTTAGTGGAACTGAAGACATCAGTTTCCAGAAGTGTCAGTTTGGAATCTTGGGATAACTTCATTTTAACTGTGAAGATTTACTGTGAAGAACTGTGAAATCCTCCCCTTTCAGAGAGATTTTAAAATGTTTGTATAGCAAAGGTTGTATAAGAAAGTTATGTTTTCTCTTGGAGAAGAGATAACTTTTGACACCTTTTCCACATCCAACCTAATCACAGAGGATGTTGTAAGGCTGAGCAAGCAGTTTTTTAGACAAAAAAATACTGGCTGATCTGGACATCTGGATCTCCAGAAGATCTAGTACAACGGTTGCCTCAAGATCTTGCTACTACGAGATAAACACAGCATGTGTGCTGACATGCTATCTAGACAAGTGCCAAGATCACCAGGTCAGCTATTGCGAACATGTTTTTATCACTTATATATGAAAGACTAGTAACATTGCCAATAACAAAACAGCTGGAATTAAAACAAAACAAAACAAAACAAAACAACAAAGACTATTTGTGGGTATCAAGTATTCAGTGCAATGTCAGGAGTGTGATTCTGTGCTATGAGAAAAAAATCCTCTTACCTTTAGCATCTCAAGAGAGTGCTCTGTCTCTCAGGTTCATTAGTTTTTTTACAAGTGAAATAGATATGTTGTCCAGCAATTGTTCAGAAGCAAGAACTGCTCATCAGGTGTTTGAACTGTATCTGGTTAGTTTATGTAGCAAGTTCGTGCCAACTACCTGCAACTGATTCTTGCAAGTAGCTGTTAAAGAGACTGTTCAGCAGAAGGTCCATGGGTCAGAGCTCTGATGGCAGCAAAAATGTAAATAGTGCAGGAAGAGGTGTTACTCATTTAGTAGGTGACACTGATGTCTCAGACCGTAATAAAACTCTGATCTAGAACATACTGAATCCCCTATGTTTCCCAAGATACTATTTCTTAGAGAAAAGCTAAGGTCGAAAGTTGTTGGATATAAGGTGGTACAAACTGAAGTATCTCATAATCACGTTTCTTTGCTGAATCCATGTGTCAGTATAAAGTGATCTAACACAGAGAGGATATAAAAGACTATTTAGACCATCAGGAAGGGTGTTAATGTTTAATGAAGACTTAGGATGCCTTAAGGACAATAGTAAATCTTACGCATTTCCAGGATGGTTTTATTCATTTTAACCAATAAATATTGCATATTCTTTTTCAAATAAGCTAAATATAACTTAGAATAGGTGTACGGTTTAGTTGGACACATTTAGAACTTTCTTTATGAAGCCAACTACACTGCAAATCATTTCAGTTCGCTATAGAAATTGCTGTTCTGTAAAAGAAGTTACAGGGATTATTTGTAAAACCAAAATGTATATAGTATGGAGAGGTAATTGAAGCAACTGTTTATTATTTTTTTACTTCTCTGGATATAGCAGTAGAAAATACAAACTCAGTAAATTCATCATTTCAATTCTAGAAATATGTTTTTTTCATCCTGCAATTAATGTGTGACAAGAATCTTTATGAAACATGCCTTGATATTTTGCCTTGCCTTGCTTTGCCTTCCCCTTTTCTTTCTTTTCCCTTCCCCTTCCCACAAGAACAGATTAACATGCATTTTCTAAATGGATTTTAACAAAGATATAAAGTAAGTTTCAGGTTTCTCTGGGCAAAATTACAAGGAGGAGTTTTTTTTTTTCCATCACACCTTCTCAGCAAGTTAGAAGTTAAAAAGGTTGTCCTGATTTGAGGTAAAACAGGACCAATTTTGTTCACTAACTTTGCTTCTTAGCTGGGCCTCTTCTAACTACTGAAATTAACAGCATATTGTGCAGACAGTGCTCGCTCTTTCAGAGTGATAAGACCAATGTTTATAGCTGATGCCCAGGCATGGAATGCAGAGAGGCTCTTGCTTACACTTATTGCTATAACAGCCAAGGCCAACCAACTTGGTTATTTGCCCCGTTGGAGGGTCGGAAGCGGAAAAGCATAGAGGGGTCCCACCTGCGGGGAGGAGCGGACAGGACAGGTGACCCAAAACTGACCAACAGGGTATTCCATCCCATCTGCATCATGCTCAGGATAAAAGCTGAGGGGTCAAAGGGTCAGCTCTCTCTTTCTTCAGTGGCCGACGTCTGAGGAGGACTCTCTCTGTTCGTCTGTCTTTGGTCTCAATCCTGAATGCAGATCCAGAATCCACTTCCTGTCCATCACTTGAGTCCAGCCTGGGACTACCCCAGTGCCAGCCAGTGTCGTGATTGTCATCCTGGGAGCTTGATATGGTTTTGTATCTATTTCATTATTTCTTTTTATTTTATTATTAATATTTCATTAGAGTAGTTTAGTTCCTTCTAAACTCGTAAGTCTCTTTTTCCCTCCTCTGCCTCTCTCTTTGAAGAGGGGTAGAGGGGAGCATCTGTCAGTCCCAGCTGGGGTACCCCAGATCTCCAGTAACCGATTGGGCCTAACCCACGACAGAAGTAAAAACTGAGGACATTAAAAAAAAAAATTACTCATATTTCATCCTTAATTATTATCCTTTAAAATCATTGCAATCTTAAAATATTGAACAATTCTTATTAGCAAAAAAAAAATCTTTTTATGCTTTTCTATTTCTTTTTTCTGTCATATACTTTCCGCTTTGTAATTCAAAACTCACCCGCAGTGTCCTGCTTCCCCATATGACTAACCACAGCAATTTCTATGTCACTGTCTGTAACCTTTTCTGTTGCACTGTCACTTGTGGTTACCCTCCTCTCCACCTTGTCTGTGGGGTCCCTGACCCTGAATCCATGCTGAGACTCAATCATAGCACAGTTTGATTTCATCAATATTTTGAAATAATTTAAACATCTGTTCTAAATGAAGCAGAAAAGAGTTTTCTCCAAATGTGACTAGAGTAGTAGTTGCAAACAAAAGAACAAAACAGTAAAATGCACTTTCCTCATGTAGACAAATGTATGTTTGTACAAAGTAAATTGTCACTTTGATCTACTTTAGAAGTTCAGGGTCTTCTTTAGCTTCAACAAAGTAAAAACAAAGGAATTGTTAATGGCCTTTGTAGACACCCTTTTTTTAAGTGATAGAGTAATTCCCTCCCTTCAGCTTCTTGGAAACCTTAACTTTCAGCTTACACATGCCTCTTAAAGACATTGGCACCTCTCCTATGAGGGCAGGCTGAGAGAGCTGGGTTTTTTCAGCCTGGAGAAGAGAAGGCTCTGGGGAGACCTTACAGCAGCCTTCCAGTACCTAAATGGGCCTCCAGGAAAGATGGGGAAGGAGTCTTGGTTCGGGAGTGTAGTGATAGAATGAGGGGTAATGGTTTTAAACTGAAAAAGGTAGCTTTAGGTTAGATATTAGGAAGAAATTTTTTACTGTGAGAGTGGTGAGGCACCAGAACAGGTTGCCCAGAGAAGTTCTGGATGCCTCATCCCTGGAAGTGTTCAAGGCCAGGTTGGATGGGGCTTTCAGTAAGTTGGTCTAGTGGGAGGTGTCCCTGTCCTCTAACATATTCCAAGGGAAAATAAATAAATAAATACACTACAGGATGTTATTTTCTTCTACACAAAACAATTTTTTTTTTTCTGGGACAATAACAAATTAAATTTACTTATGTTAAATAAAGGTAAAGAGTGTTCTGGACTTGGAAAATAAATGCGCTACTGTTTTTTTCAAGGGAACTCCATAGTCCCAATATTAAGCTCTGAGGAACTTATTTGATATGACTGGAACCATTTATATATTTGTAATTTTAGTCTCTACAGAAATAGCTGTTATTCCATCACATTTAATAAGAATTGCCTGGACTACTATGGCTCAGAGATGAGAATAGTCACAGGACACTTAAATATAAATTATACAAATTTCAGGTTAGTTTAGATCAGATTCCACATTTTTTCCAATGTGATTGCTTATTTTCCCAGTGAAGAAAAGCAAGTAATTTTACATTGTGCATAAATTTCATCACGCTTTACAGGTTCTCTGCCTACTCAAAAAGATACACTTCTCCTTCCTTTGCACAACCAGAAGAAAATGATTCCTAATTGGCGTACCTTCAAATGGCATCAAATTGTTGGTTTAATACAATAGCATTTAGTAACAGTTGTACTTAACAAGATGCAGCACCATCCCAGATTGAGTTAGACACTGTATTATTGATAAGACTACCATGACTTCCAAGTGTCATCCAGATAGAACTACCAAGAGACTTAAAATTTCACCTGAAGTTCAGAGAATTCGATGCAAAAACTCCATTGGAGGATAGATATCTTATGTATGTTGCCATACATAGGATACTCTCTAAAGGAGGGAAAGGAATTTCCAGAAAGTTAAAGAACAGTGTATGTCAGAAAAATTTATTCTTATTGTTGTACTTTATTTGCAAAGAAGTATAAAGAGGATCCAATATTTCTTCTCATCAATTCATTCCTAATCCCTTAGTTGTTTCACAATTTCTTACACAGTGGGAGTCTGAACACAGAACACATAGAGGCTGTAACTTGGCAAACATTTACTTTGGCTTGAGATTAAGAAACTAGAAAGAAGTCCTGTGCACAGACTGCACTTCATTTTCATCACACTCAAATATAGGGGAGTGTCTCGACAAGCCCATAGGAGCACAGGGACACAAAGACAGGTGGGACCCCAAATTGAAGACTCCACAGAAGGGAACACCCTGTCTGGGCCCCTCCCAGGGTTGTCCCAGGAGACCAATCATCACCATTCTCCATGCATGAAACCCATCATGAGACAGCACCTTTTGGATCGAGGGGTGTTGCTGCCTAGGGGTATAGGACACAGTATGGGATGCAACAGAAGAACATTTTGCGATTGCCTAAAACTTATGGTATGTTTATGGCATGCTTATGGCTAGAAATAAAGGCAGGGAAGAGGAGGGATGTAGGTGATATGGGGAGAAATAAGCATGGGAAAATGGAGGTGTAAGCAGATAAGAAAGGGCCTGCTATGTGTAAAGAGCTTGCTGATCAGTACACTTGACTGGCCATACAATATGCCCTATCATCCTATTAAATTCCCTCCTAACTCTTTTTCCTGGATAAGAGACTATTTCTGTGCATGTGTGTGTATGCAAGTGTGAGTGCAGCAACCAGACTCAGACCACGGATCAGATGGCCTGGGTGCCCAGGTGCCAGAGTTACTGGATTCAAATGCCAGCAACTGGAGTGGAACCTCCGGTCATAGGGATCCATGTGTCCACGGAGCCAGCAACTGGAGCAAGTGCAGGTGTGTGAGTGAGTGTGAGAGCTCACGAAGCTCAAACCAGACTAGCTGGTGGGTAGGTGACATGGCCTGGGAGCCAGGGGTGTGTGAAGCCATGGGAGGAGCTGGACGGGTCAAAGGGATCAGGGGTTTCCCAGGAAGCTCTGAGTCTGTGTGTGTGTGTGTGCGTGCGCACATGTATTTGTGAGCAAGACAGTCTATACCAGCAATTGGAGCAGGACTGCAACCTCAGAGAACATATTTTTGTGTGCTAGCAACTGGGGAGACTGGGATCAGTAGGCCAGCTACTGGGCAGTGTCTGAGCCCAGCTATTGGAGCAATCCACTTTTTATATATATATATATATATATNGTCTGCCTGTGTTTTCTGTGCATCCAGACACATATATATGTATATACATCATGTAGATATGTGCTCTGTGTGTGTGTGTGGCTACCGGTAATACATGTTTAGCCTTTCTACAGGTTGGACCTGGGTGCGCTGGGCTGCAGCATCCTCACCTCTCTTGGGCTGCTGGATTCAGTCCCTCTAACAGATACCAGCACTCAGACTGGCTCAGAAGTAGAGAAGGGCTGACGGCATGTAAATTTCTTTCACGCATGTCTTCAGCTTTTCTCACCTCTCTTTTTAGAATCTGGACTGTAGCAGACTAATTACAGTTTTTGATAGGTTTTACCATCCTACCGTTTTCTATTCTGTTTTCAGGCCATCTGCCATGGAGTTGCCCTTTAGTTAAATTCTCTGAAAAACTCGATGTCCTTTCATTTAATTCCATAATATCAAACCACATCAGAAAAGGCCATCCAGAGTTAAATAGCAATATAATTCATTTGTGATAGTATATGCAACAGTATTATAACATATTGAATATCACTCCTCTTTTATTGTCTGTCATCTCCCCAAAACCAAAAGCTAAGCTTTTTCTCTAATTGTTGTTTACTGTTTCTGTTCTGGCATATTAAAATAATATCACACAATCCTGAACCATTGCCTCCACAGCATGGACCAGCTATTTTGTCACACATCACAGCAAAAAGGCAGGTGGTGTTCCTTTCAACCCATCATGAAAAAAATTCCAACCTTTCATTAACCCCAGCCTGAGAGTCAGGAATGAACTGCCAAAGTAAAAACCGTAACGGATGCCAGCTGACCCACCATAGCCGAATGCATGCTTTGAAGTTATAGGAACCATTAGGTAGGTTCAGTTAGGTTGTTTTGTCTTAGTGTCTAGGTGAAGTCACAGTACGTCACTTCAACTGCAGGTTGAGAGCATGCACGCAGCCAGTTCTCAAGGCCCAGCTGATAGGTGTACAGTGTCACTTGCTAACTCCTTCACATACCACAACCGACAGTTGCAGTTTAGGTGTCTGGCTAGATGCAAAAGAAATGCCCTGCTCTCTTTAATACAAAAGCACATCCCATTCTAAATAAAGTCGTGTTTCCAATGCTATATGAAAATTTCATGACAACTAACTGCATTATAATGAGATAATTGATCTGAAAAATCAGAATGTGCATGGATATTTGTAAAGCTACATGAGTTTCAGCAATTATCCTCCATGGCAAGAACAAACTAGAAGATAAAGGAAAACGTTATTTTCACTACCCTGCACATATAGTGACAGGAAAGATTTCCAGGACAAAAAAAGCATGCCTGTTTTTCCTTACCAGTGTCACTGCTGATCACAAATGCTTGTCCTGAAGTTGATAGTTATCCCACAAGTTCCTGTAAGTACCACAGCTCATGCCTGAGGGGTAACAGACACAGGGGATTGACAGGCTACCGCAGGAGAGGAGGATGTGAAAGGGACCAAACTGCATATGGAAAGAATTTTTTCATATCAGTGATCAACAGTGTTTACCCTTTTTCTCTTTCTCTATTGATCGACCAAAAAAAACCAAGAAAGCAGTACATTTGACCCAAATTATAATGACACGTATTATCTATGAAGAAACAAAATCTTGTAGGTGCATGATGCTAACCAATCAGCTGTAGTGTTGCTAACTGTTATGAAAGTTGATACAAGTTGTTACAAGGCAGGTTTGAGTCATTTAGCATCCTCAAGCTTAATCAGTATTGCCAGATCTAGAAATTCAGGAGAAAGCTAGAATGCCAGGAAGAGAGGGAAGGAATGTTTATTGTGACATTGGTCCACCTAAATGACTTTCTACTTTTAAATAATGCAATGACACTGGTTCTGATGGTGATTGTGCTGTTTGCAAGGACTTTGGAACTGTTATGGCATTAAAGCATAGGACAGTAAACAAGAAAAAAAAACAAAGAAATAAGAAAAACACAGTCTCCTGGCTGTATGGCTGTGTTGTGGATATTTTGTGAAGGCACACAATCTCTGGGTGAAGATATAGGCACATTGATAGTGACTCCGCCATGCTGTCTTCATAGAATTGCTAAATTGTGGAGGTTTGAAGGCACTTCTGGACGTCACCTAGTCCAACACCTGCTCAAAGCAGGGTCAACTGCAGCAGGTTGCCTAGGACCTTGACAGGCTGGGTTTTGAAAAGTGCCAAGGATGGAGACGCCACAACTTCTCTGAGCAACCTATTACAGTGGCCGTCCACACTCACAGGAAAAAGAACTTTTCTTATGTTTAAGTGGAACTATTGCTATTCAATTTGTGTCCAGCACCTCTTGTCCTGTCACTCAACTCTATGGAAGAGAGTCTGGCTCTGTTTCCTTTACTCCCCAGCATCAGGTCTTTATACACAGGTCCTCCTGAGCCTTCTCTTCTTCAGGCTGAACAGTCCAAGCTCTCTCAACCTCTCCTCCTATGTTGGATGTTCTAGTCTTTTTATCATCTTTGCAGACCTTTGCTGGACTCTATCCAGTATGTCCATGTCTCTCTTGTAATAAGGAACCCAGAATTGGACTCAACATGCCGGATGCACCAGTGCTGAGTAGAAGGGAAGGATCACTCCCCTCGATCTGCTGTTAGTGTTTTCCCATGGGTCTGTATATGATCAGCTTATTTAAGTGTTCCCTGTCTTCATCCCAGTCCAACAAGGGTATGTCTTGCACCAGACCTTCTCACTGATATCAAGGGCCTTGGAGGTAAATCTTAGCAGTAAAAGAGAGGAAGGTATTGACTACCTTGGTCTTGTCGGTGTCCTTTTCACCAGGTTCCCTGACATATTTAGTAGCAGGTCCACATTTTTCCTAGTCTTCCTTTTGTTGCTGATATACCCATGGATGCCCTCCTTGTTGCCCTTCATATCCCTCAGGATATTAAACACCTGGTGGACTTTGTCTTTCCTGTGCTCATCCCTGTATGACCAGACACTGTCCTTAATTGCTACTGGGTGACCTCACCCTGCTTCCAGGTCTTATATGTGTGGGTTTTATGTTTGAGTTTTGTCAGAAGTTCCTTGTTTATCCATGCAGGCCTCCTGCTGCCTTTGCTTTGTTTCTTGTGTTTCAGAGTTGATTCTTGAGCTTGAAGGATATGTTCTTTTAAAATCAATCAGCTCTCCTGGACTCATCTCCAGGACTATATCTCATGAGCCTCTTCCAAGCAGATCCCTGAACTGGTCCAGGTCTGGTCTCCTGAAAATCAGGGTTGTGATCCCACTATTTGCATCTTTGCCTTTTCTCAGGACCCTCAACACCACATCTCATGCTGTGAGGAACTGGCCAATATTCAGGTAGGGGGGTGCTCTAAAGCATCAAGTCATCCATTCTGCCTTACAGGATAATATTTGACATGCTGTAAGAAACAAAAGCCCCTGAATTTTCCCTTTCGGGCAAATCTGGACTACTGTCATGGTACCTTCTGGGATGTTTATGATGATTTTATCCTTCCATATTGAGGAGCGGTAAATGAGAGTAGAACTTGGAACGTATACATGCATAGTTTAGATACTGCCACAGTAGCTAACAAAAATATTACCTGGAATGTATTGTAAGGTCTATCCTTGAGGAAGACCACTTGAGGAGTTCCCTTCTACCACCTCATAACAATTTCATTTCTTTCTCTGTCCATTATCTTAATTTACTCCATAATCCCTTTCACAATCATCTTTTTCACCGGTTCAGCTCAACATTTCCCATACGGTTTGATGCAGTCATTTGTGTGTGATATTAGTCTGTGTTACATGTGATGGAAAATGAAATTATTATGCTAGCCTTTTTTGGCCTTAACTTCTTTGAATGACTACTTTTACTGAAAATCTAAATTGTGTTTTCACCCAGGAATACTCTGTTTTCCCAGAATGTAATAAAGTTGACCTAAAGCTCATTAAAATCACTGCAAAGATGCCAGCGGCCTTCAGGCCCCTACTGAACAATGAAATATTCTAGAATATAAAGCTCCTAAAAATGTGTAAAATAAAGATTTAGGGTATGAGGACTGAAATCTTCTTTAAATCTCATCAGAAATACTACTGTTGAACATACAAAAATCCATTCAGTCTTAAAATATGCTCACTAGTAGCTGTTTATAGCTTTAGCTAAGAAAAAATAAAATAAAAATAATATTTATGTAACTCAAATGTGGTCTGCAGAGTTGAAGTAGTACACATATATTATTCATATTTTTAGAAACCTTTGTATAAAATTATGACTGAAAATCATTCAGAACCCGATCCAGAAATCCAAGAGGAATTTTAATGGTGATCTGTGTGGGAACCACAGGTGGCACAAACTGTAAAGTAGAAAAGAATCTAGTCCAGATTGCTGTCTTTGCATAGACGGCTGAAAGGTCTATAAAACCTCCATTTTCTTCCTTCATTTTAGCAAGCATAGAGTTCCAGTAACTTTTTATATGGAAATGGGGTAGATGGTCCACACAAGTAACAGACAAATCATATGAAGAGCGGTTGAAGGAGCCTGGACTGTTTAGTTTGAGGAAGAGGAGGCTGAGGGGAGACCTCATCACTCTCTACAACTATTTGAAAGGACACTGTAGAGAGGTTGGTGCTGGTCTCTTCTCACAGGTAATTAATGACAGAACAAGAGGGAATGGCTTCAAGCTGCAACAGGGTAGGTTTAGACTGAACATTAGGAAAGAATTTTTCACAGAAAGGGTGGTTGGGCATTGGAATAGACTGCCCAGGGAGGTGGTTGCGTCACCATCCCTGGATGTGTTTAAGAGACGTTTAGATGTGGTGTTGGGGGATATGGCGTAGGGGAGAACTTTGTAGAGTAGGGTAGATGGTTGGACTCGATGATCCCAAGGGTCTCTTCCAACCTAGACAATTCTATGATTCTATGATTCTAAGTAAGCTAATTCTAAAAGAATAAAACAGAAGACATTTAGTACTCTTTATGGCCCATCTGCAATGCTGGAGGTGAATTATCCTTTTCTCTCTCATTTTTATATTTATACAGTCCTAATATTACAGGCAGTTTGTAGAGTATTCTGTTAAGATTCATTTAACAAAGAAGAAAACATTTATGTGTTATTTTTATAATGATGTTTTGAGGCAAAGAACTACCTGTGACTACACACATTAGCACATCTGTTTTCATGAGATTTTTCTCATAGTGAACCACACAAAGATTTCCCTTTTAGCAAATACCACTCTGGGACCTCTGTCCAAATTTCACAGGTTTTGGCATACAAGGATTTCAATATGAACTGGAGCCAAGCAGGTTTTTGAGACTGTGGTGGGTTGACCCTGGCTGGACGCAAGGGACCAAAGCTGGTCTGTCATTCCCCCTCCTCAGCTGGGCAGGGGGAGAGAAAATATAACAAAGGGCATATGGGTCAAGATAAGGACAGGGAGAGATCACTCAGCAATTACCATCATGGGCACAACAGACTTGACTTGGGTAAAAAAATAATTTAATTTACTGTCAATCAAATCAGAGGAGGATAATGAGAAACAAAAACTAAATCTTAAAACACCTTCCTCCCACCCCTCCCTTCCTCCCGGGCTCAACTTCACTCCCGATTTTCTTTCCCTCCTCCCTCTGAGTGGTGCAGAGGGACGGGGAATGGGGGTTGTGGTCAGTTCATCCCACATCATCCCACGTTGTCTCTGCCGCTCCTTCCTCCGCAGGGGGAGGACTCCTCACACTCTTCCCCTGTTCTGGCATGAGCTTTCCCCCATGGGAGGCAGTCCTCTGTGAAATTCTCCAATGTGTTTCCTTCCCATGGGCTGCAGTTCTTCACGAACTTCTCCAGCATGGGTCCCTTCCACAGGGTGCAGTCCTTCAGGAACAAACTGCTCCAGTGTGGGTCCCCCACAAGTCCTGTCAGCAAACCTGCTCCAGCATGGGCTGCTCTCTGTGCATGTGGCCATAGGTCCTGCCAGGACGCTGCTCCATCACAGGCTTCCCAGAGGGTCACAGCCTCCTTTTGGGCATCCACCTTCTCCAGCATGGGGTCCTCCACAGGCCGCAGGTGGATATCAGCTCCACCATTAACCTCCATGGGCTGCAGGGGGCACAGGCTGCCTCACCATGGTCTTTGCCACAGGCTGCAGGGGAATCTCTGCTCTGGCACCTGGAGCCCCTCCTCCCCTCTTTCTCACTGACCTCAGTGTGTGCAGAGTTGTTGCTCTCACATATTCTCACTCCTTTCTCCAGCTGCTGTTCTGCAGCAGGTTTCTCCCCCTTCTTAAATATGTTATCCCAGAGGTATTATCACCATTGCTCATGGGCTCAGTCTTGGTCAGTGGTGGGTCTGTCTTGGAGCCAGCTGGCATTGACTCTATCGGACATAGAGGAAGCTTCTAGCAGCTTCTCACAGAAGACATCCTTGTAGCCCCACTGCTACCAAAAGCTTGCCACGCAAACCCAATACAGAGATTTAAATTGATTAATGATGCAATTCTCTGTCCTCTGGTATTCTAGAACTTTCCATTGTCAAGGATATTATGGTATGAATTTAAAACAACCGAAAACACCTTTCTTTTGAAGAGGAAAACTTGAACACTTTTGGAAGCAAACTGGGTCTTTTGGCTGCTGTTTTGTCTCTAGAAATGTTACTTCCCTGGTGTATATGGGCATTGATTTTGTAAAATCATTTATATGGAACCTTCTTTTATACAATGCCAGAAAGTAATGAATTCCATTCATGACTATGCTGTAATAAATACACCAACTTAATTAATCACATTTATGGAAATCAAATTATTACCAAAAAAAATTAAGACAATAATTGACTCCATATTAAACAAAAAAAATATTTTATTTTCTAGCAAGAATGTGTTTTTTATATTTATCTTCTTAAAATATTGCTTTAGTTGATATAATTGTCAACATTTCTGTAGCAGCCAGTCCTTATCTGAATGGAAGTCTCATAACTATATTTGATTTTAATATGTACTTTATCAAAGGTTTCTAAAAATCATAAGACTGTACGTTTGGTGCCTAGTCTTACATCGTGCAAACACAACATAAAAGTCAAATCATGCATGTTAGACAAGTGCTGGCAAGCAGTTAATATACGTGTAGAATAAAATTGTATATACAGATACTTTTAAAAATATTGTTTATTTATAGTTTCATGTGCCCAGTTTAGATATCTTCTAAAGAGATGAAGTGACAGGCTGACACTGAGGCTTTCTCTGGCAGTATTGACTGTAACTTAACTTTTACTTCAAGAGAAAGTTTCAAATGTTCATTTTATAAGCTGATCTTCTGAATGAAGAGCTACTGCGTTATCTAAGTTTAATAAAAATGATATGAAACATAAAGGTCAGCGATGACGTTATCTTTGCAGTATTGTATTGATTTGAGCTTACAGAGATAAGCTATAATGTTATTTATTAAAGATTTAATAAACTGCTAGCTATCAATGGGCCTGTGAATATACAGAAGAAATAAAAAGTTCCTGCTAATAGTCAGAAAACAACTGAATTTGCTTTTCTAAACAAATAAGTAAGCAAATAGAGAAAGAAGGAAACCCTTTCCAAATTATGCACTGAAATATCCTTTGAAAAATTTTTAAATTTCATCCTGACAATGATGTTCGTGCAACTTACTTCATTCCTAATATGAAATAATAGAAACATACTAGATACGGATGGTTCATATTTCATAGTGCGAAGAACTAAAGGCCAGATCTTTAAAAAAGATATTCTAATATTTTCCATGGGTTTAAGAGACAGACACTGGCACCTTTGTCTACATGGATTTACTCCTCTTTCCATAATTACTGCCACTGATGTTAAAAGCGTTATAGCATACGATAATTTATGATATAAGGCCTTACACTGTATCATTAGATCTATCATTATGCAATGTAACAAAAATGTCCAAACATATTTAAAAATCCTATCACTAGCCTTGCATCTAAAGTTTCATCATGAAAGAAAAGGGAGCCTGTCTCAATTTATTTTCTTTGTTAACTAAATGATTAAGGTCTTTCTCAATTAAATCAACACACCAGTGAACAGAAGTGTACTAGATTTTTAAGCTTATGGCATAAAAGAGACTTGTGCGGCCAACATGACATCTGCGTTTTTTTGAGTCTTCAGTATGACTGAACACTCAGAGCAAGACTATTTGATAGCAGCCTTCAGAATGCATCCCAAAAGAAGCTCACATTTATTCCTGGTTCCATGATGAGTTCTAAACATTTTTACATTTGATTAATACACCTTAAAAATGTAAAATCTCATAACTTTTTCCTGCACTTAAGACCAAAACTAAGAGAATTTGCAGATTCAAACATTTGAGGTCCCTTTTTATTGTCCCAAAAAATGAAATTAATTTATTCAGTTAAATAGCAATGATCCTACACTTAACAAACACAGCAAACGGAAAATTATAATTTCATCAACTACATCTTGAGAAGGTAAAAGTGAAAAGGAAGGTGACTACAAAAGCAGCTGTTATTAGGTAAGTTCTATTTGCAGAAGTCCCTTCCCATCTTTGCTGTAGCCCCCCTTTATGTACTGGAAGGCCGTAATAAGGTCTCCCTGGAGCCTTCTCTTCTGCATGCTGAGCAACTCCAACTCTCTCAGCCTGTCTTCATAGGAGAGGAGCTCCAGCCCTCTGGTCATCTTCATGGCCCTCCTCTGGACTTGCTCCAACAGGTCCATGTCCTTCTTATGTTGGGGGCCCCAGAGCTGGACACAGGACTCCAGGTAGGGTCCCACCAGAGTGGAATAGAGGGTGAGAATGACCTCACTCGACCTGCTGGCCGCACTTCCTTTGATGCAGCCGGGTTATGTTGAGCTTCTCATTAACACCCCCAAGTCCTTCTCCTCAGGGCTGCTCTTGATCCATTCTTTACCCAGCCTGTATTTGTGCTTGGGATTGCCCTGACCCATGTGCAGGACCTTGCACTTGGCTTTGTTGAACTTCATGAGGTTCATATGGGCCCACCTCTCCAGCATGTCCAGGTCCCTCTGGTTGGCATCCCATCCTCCAGCATGTCGACTGCACCGCACAGCTTCATGTTGTTGACAAATTTGCTGAGGGTGCCCTCAATCCCAACATCCATGTCGCTGACAAAGACGTTAAACTGTACCGGTCCCAGTACCGACACCTGAGGAACGCTCTGCATCACAGCTCGCCACTTGGATATCGAGCCATTGACCACAACTCTTTGACTGTGGCCATCCAGCCAACTCCTTATCCACCGAGTGGTCCAACTGTCAAATCCATGTCTCTCCAATTTAGAAACAAAGATGTTGTGTTGGACAGTGTAAAATGCTTTGCACAAGTACTGGTAGATGATGTCAGTTGCTCTCCCTTATACACAAACACTGTAACCCTGATGTAGAAGGCCACCAAATATTTCAGGCACAGTTTGCCCTTAGTGAAACCATGTTGGCTGTCACTGATCACCTCCTCGTTTTCCATGTATCTTAGCATGGTTTCCAGGAGAATCTGCTCCATGATCATGCCAGGCACAGAGGTGAGACTAACTGACCTGTAGTTCCCTGGGTCTTCCTTTTTTCCCTTTTTTAAGTGGGGGTTAGGTTTCTCCTTTACCAGTCAGTGGGAAATGCACTGAACTGCCACAACTTCTCAAATATGATGGAGGTAATTTTGTTAATCTATTACTGAAATCACCATTAAGATATCAGTCAGAACTAATATATATATATATCATAGAATCATAGAATCACAGAATGATTTAGGCTAGAAGGGATCTTGAAGATCACCTAGTTCCCACCTACCTGCGATAGGCAGGGACACTTCCCACTAGACCAGGTTGATCAAAGCCCCGTCTGTCCTGGCCTTAAACACCTCCATATGTATGTTTTTGTGTGTGTGAACAACTTGATTTTTGCATAAAATGTATGGTAATTGCAAGCGCTATAAAGATCCATTGCACTCAGGAGAAATTTGAGTTGTGGAGTCACTTAGGTTGGAAGAGATCTCAGGGTGTCTCTAGCGCAGCCACCAGCTGGAAACAAGGTGAGTACTGAATTCAGACCAGTTGCTCAGGGTTTTTGTAATTGAAATATGAGGACCTCCAAGGACCAAGACTGTATAATCCATAAATGCAACTCATTCCAATGCTTGATTATTTTGATAGTGAATCTTCATACATTCCAATTTATGACCAGTTTCTAATTTTCCTACTGCAAACCTCACTGTACAGCACACCTTGTTCTGTCTTCTTGGCAACCTCCTCAGCAGTTTTAAGATTGCTCTTAGGTCCTCTTCAAGACTTCCTTTTTCCAGGCTAAGCAAACCTAACTTCCTCCATCTTTTCTCTTATCTGTGCCACTAGAAAAGAAGAAATAGTCTTTCATGAGATCAAGTGCATCTAAGATTTGCTCAAATTACCCATGACAAGCTCAGAAAAACTTTGTACAGCTCCAAAATATTTTATAAACAAGTGTTCTCTGCAGTTGCCCCCTATGGACTTGACCTATGGTCCAGAGAAGGTAGTGGAACACCACTTATTGATTTCAATAGTTTTACATGAAGCCAAAACCAAAGGAATGTTTTTGTTTTTTTTCTGAGTTGTTGAACTTTGACTAGGAATTAAATGTTGGGGTTTTTCAAACTCCGAACACAAGGCATTTGGGAGAATTTAAAGTGACAACGGTGTATATAAATAGATATATGACTAAATAAAAATAAACAAGTTCCCTTTCTTTCTTTCACAAAAGCAGGCTGATGAAAGAAAAAAGTAAAACAACAGAAATGTTTCATGTATTTTTAAAATTAAGCATAGTATTTATAAGCTCCTGACCAAGTGTGATTATCTCTTGAAATGGAAAACATTCTTCCCTAACCTCTCAGAGATCAAAGGAAAAGCTTGGTCACAGAAAACCTTATGATGGTGCATGTGACAGCATGGAAAACAAGATAATCTATTTTTTGAATGTAAAGGATTTTGAAAGATATAATATAAAGTCCACTATTAGTGATTGAGGAGCCAACAAGGAGAGGTATTCCACTGGATCTCATACTCACTTACAAGGAAGGACTCATTGGGGAGCTGAAGGCTGAAGGCAGCATTGTGACCATGAGATAGCAGAGTTTAAGATCCTTAGAGAAGGAAGCAGGGCAAAAAGCCAGATCGTAACCCTGGGCTTCAGAAGAACAGATTTGGCCTCTTCAGGGATTGGCTTGAAAGAGACCCATGGGATAAGGACCTACCTGGGAGGCAGAGGAGCCCAAGAAAGTTGGTTGATATTCAATGATCACCTCCTCCAAGCTCAAAAGCAGTCCACCTCAATGAGCAGGAAGTTAGGCAAAAATACCAAAAGACTTACATGGATGAACAAAGACCTTCTGGCAAAACTCAGACACAAAAAGGAAGAATACAGAAGGGGGAAGCAAGGATGGATAACCTGGAAGGAATATAGAGACACTGTCTGAGCATGCAGAGATGCAGTTAGGAAAGCCAAAAACCAACTGGAATTGAACCTGGTGATGTTAAAGACAACAAGAAGGGCTTCTATAAGTACATAAACAGCAAAAGGAAGACTAGGGAAAATGTGGGCCCACTACTGAATGCAGGGGACCTTCCTCTGCATTCTTTACTAGCAAGACCAGCCCTGAGGAATCCAAGGCCCTAAACACCAAAGGGAAAATCAGGAACAAGGAAGACATACTCTTGGTGTGAGAGGATCAGATTACACAATACTTAAGCAAATTGGATTTTCACAAGTCCATTGGCCCTGGTGTGATGCACCTTCTAGTTCTGAGGAAGCTAGCTGATGTCACTGTGAGGCCACTCACGATTATCTTTGAAAGGTCGTGGCAATCGGGAGAGGTGCCTGAGGACTAGAGGAATGTGAATGAATGTCTTCTAGCAGGGCAAGAAGGGGGATCTGAGAAACTGCAGGCTGGTAAGCCTCACCTTGATCCCTGGTTTGGTGATGGAACAACTAATCCTGGAAACTCTTTCCAGGCACATGAACAAGAAAGTAATCAGAAGTAGTCAGGATGGATTCACTAAGAAGAAGTCATGCTTTACCAACTTGATGAATTTTTATGACAAAGTGACTGGCTTGGCAGATGAGGAAAGAACAGTCAACATTGTCTGCCTGGGCTTCACTAAGGCCTTTGACACTGTCTCCCATGAGACACTCATAGACAATTTGTTGATGCATGGGCTGGATCAGCAGACAGTAAGGTGGACGGAAAACTGGCTGAACGGCTAGGACCAGAGGTTGGTGACCAGTGCCGTGTAGTCTAGTTGGAGGCCAGCAACTAGTGGTGGGTCTGTACTGGGTCCAGTCCTGTTCTACATCTTCATTAATGACCTGGATGATGGTGCAGACTGTAGCCTCAGCAAGTTTGCAGAGGACACAAAACTTGGGGAAATGGCTGATTTACCAGAGGGTTGTGCTGCCATCCAGAGGGACCTCGACAGGCTGGAGAAACGGGCTGGCACAAACCTCATGAATTTCAACAAGGAGAAATGCAAAAGCCTGCAGCTGGGGAGGAACAACCCCATGCACAAAAGCAACTCAGGAAAGCAACTCAGCAGAAAAGGACCTAGGGGTCCTGGTGGACCAAGCTGAACATGAGCTAGCAGTGTGCTCTGGCAGCAAAGAAGACAAATGGTATCCTCAGCAGCACTAAACCAAGTATTGCCAGCAGGTTGAGGAAGGTGATTCTTCCCCTCTGCTCAGCGGTGATGAGGCCACACTTGGAGCATTGGGTCCAGTTCTGGGCTCCTCAGTACAAGAGAGATAGGGACATACTGAAGAGAGTCTAGTGAAAGGCCATGAAGATGATTAAGGGCCTGGAGCATTTCTCCTGTGAGGAGAGGCTAAGACAGCTGGAACTCTTTAGCCTGGAGAAGAAAAGGCTTAAGGGTGATCTTATCAGTGTGTACAAATATGTTAATTGGAGAGAGTAAAAAAGACCAAGGCAGACTCTTTTCAGTGCCCAGTGACAAGACAAGAGGTAATGGACACAAACTGAAACACATGAGGTACCATCTGAACATCAGAAAAGACTTTTTTATTGTGAGAGTAACTAAGCACTGGCACAGCTTACCCAGAGAGCTGGTGGAGTCTCCCACCTTGGAGATACTCAAAAGCCATCTGGACAAAGTCCTGGGCAACTGGCTGTAGGTGGCCCTGCTTGAGTAGGAGGCTTGGTTTGGAAGACATCTGGAGGTCCCTTCCTCTAGAGGTTGACCTCAACTGTCATCTGATTCTGCAATTCTGCAATTCCGTAATTACTTGATCATATGCTTATCTATAAATAAAGAAGATTAGATATGGAAGATTTATAAGGAATATAAAATTCATTTTCAGTACATCTACCATATAAACTTACTTTATCTTTTGAGACAAAGATTGAGGGCTGAGAATAAACACACTTGCACTAGATTGTATATATTGTCCTACAGTAATCTCTGCAATAGTTGTTTCTTTTAATTTAAATTTTTCTCCAGGGACAGTATTTTATTCTTGATAAGTACTTGAAAGAAAATAATGTATCATATTTTGAAAAAAATTTTGCAAGCATGACTTCTTTAACATTCTCAAACCTCAGTTAGCCTTTCAGGTTTAATGGTGCATTTTACCTCATTTATCCATCCACTATCCACTGACTCTTGCACGACAGGAAAGCGAATTAACTGTTTTCTATTTAACCTCTCACTTTCCATTTTTTCCTCCAAATACAGTACTTATGATTATGTGGAAAGATAGAACTTCAGGTAGTTCCATTTACTCTCATTAGTGATGCCAGACCTGTTTTGGGGTTTTTTTTGGTTATGTATCATTAAAAAATCTATATTGTATTAGAATTGGTAATAGTAAACCCTTCCAAGACCCTAATATAAAAATATTATAAAAATATTATAGCTTGATTTCCTGTCCTCTGTATCACATTTCCTTTTTTTTTTACTGAATATAGCATTTACCAGAAAATATCTAATTTCAGAACTAACTGAATATAAAATCACTTCTTAAGCTAAGCATTATTTAATATTTTTTTATCTCTGTATACAGTCCTGAAGCCTATCAGTTCTTCTTTCTCCAGGCAGAGAATAGCTAATGATATAACATTTATAAAGCTTGAAAATATTGTGAACTTGCAAATGTTACTTTTGGCCTCAAGCAGAAATGGAAAAGGTCGTGTGACCTCCTTATTATTCAGCATTATGCACTGTTCACATAGTTTCATTAACCTTTACTTTCTTTCTTAATAGATGAAATATATATATTCAGACCTCATCAAAATACCTTTTTGATCAATATTGGGCTATAACAGATCATTTTTCATATTTCTACTGGGAAATGGATCACAGCTTGCAAAGACCATGATAGTGGTTTGTAATGTCAAGATACAGTGGACTGAATAATATATGAGGATGTTTTCTCTTTTGTGGCCATTGTGACATTTTAGAATTCAAAGCAGGAGTTTTCTATAGACATAATCTGGTTTAAATAGACTTCTGGAATTCAGATCTCTAGAATGACCTATCTGTCTGGTTTCCTTTCTTATTGCTAAAAACCAAGGTTCTGTGCTGTTCGTATTTGTTATTCCTTTAACTTAGTAAATTAACTTTAACACAGTTCAAACATCTGTTCTCCTAACAATGCTTAAATTTACATCATTTCAGACGTTTCTCAGTTAGTTGCACTACTTAATCCTAGCATAGGCTAAATGGTTCTTTATTACCAAACTGTGATCATTTGTGGCTAATACGCGACAAACAGATTTGTTACCAGGGTTTTGAAATATCATTTACAACTTACATAGATAAGTCCTGATTGTTTTGATTAACTTGCTGGATTTGTCTGTATTTGATTTATTTCTGCAAATGAATTTTGGATATGAACTCGGTAAAACCACTATTACAAACATTCTGTGACAGGTCTTCAAACTTTGCCTTTTACTTTGCTTGAAGCTCGTAACATTCCCTTTGCATGTAAAGAGGTAAGTAATGGGATTGACAGTGTCACTTGACAATGAATAGAGAGTTTGTGACAGCTGTCAGAATTCCCCCAGTAGAGATGGTAGTGCTTCACATCTGCTGTATGCAGTTCTGCAGCTGTGGAACATTTAGGTCTATAGTGAAGTCTTGTCAGGTGAATTCATTTTACACAAGGGAGTGGCAATTCCACACCTCACAGAAAGGAATAATTCTCATTAGATTTCCTCTCACAAGAGAGTTGTCTTTTTTAAAAGATTTCATCTCATGATTAATTTATGGAAGTCTCTTTCTGAACCCTTCACCCTGCAAGAAGTTCTTCACATCAAAGTAAAACCTATCCTTACCCTGCCTACCACTCACATTTCTGCTTCATGCTGAGCTGATCCTATACCCAATGTCCAACAGGTAAGATGAAAAAATATTAAAGCATTAAAGGAATAAGGAAGTAGATATTATTGGCATTTTAGTTCTCAAAAGAAAAGACAACATGACAGGCCAGATAGATAGATAGATGAGAAACTGAGGCCTTTTAGCATACCTGTAAAAGATTTTGCAGTATGTAGCACATACCACACTTATGGTAACATGTCAGATGAGCCCTGGAAGATGAAGGTTGGGAAGGAAATGTGAATCTTAATGTTCTTTTCCCCAAAGTAGCAAATCAAGTGTGAAATGATATTTTCCACACTGGTGATCCAAAGTATAATTTACAAGGAAAGTAGACTGTAAGTGCCTGAGCCTCACATGCCCTCCCAACTATATATCAAACTGCTCTCATAATATCTCTGATAATTAAGTAATTAGAAAGAGACTTATCTGTGTTTATTGATTTTTATAAGATTCAGGATGACAGATTGATACATGTTCTGGAATACACTGGTGACTTAAAATATACTCACCATATTTAGGAAAGTCTGTAATGGGTATAGAAAGAGTAATATGGATAAACCGTATAATGCCACGTAACATGAAGAAAGAAGTACATGGTGTTCCATTTCAACAGAGAAATAGAGCAGCTATAAAACCAGAAAGTTTAGGACATTCTGAGCACAGTGTCAAAATTAGTGGCATAGCAAAAGTTCTGTGCAAAAATGAACAAGAGCTATGGAAATGTAAGAAATGTTAAGAAAATGAAAGCCAAGTCTAAACTTTCAAGATCTGTGCCAAAGTGACCAAGTGGCAGAACACATGATAGATTCCTGTGATGCAGGAGTCTGATATTACAGAGGGAAGACATGAAAGAAGTAGTAGTAGTAAATGGAAAGATGATTATCCAAAAAATATTTTTTACAAGTTCTGAAGGTGGCTTTGTGATAGATACATTTACTTATTCATCCATTGTGATTAATGAAATACATGAAAAAAAAACTCTAAGGGAAAAGTTATGACAATCATGCTACCATAAAAGCAGTGCTGCTTGAACTACAAGGTGAATATTAACAGGTTTATGTATATGATTACAATTCAATATTTATATTCTCAAAACAAGTAAAAAACAAACCAAGGAAATGGAGACATATACTGGAAAATCTGCAGAACAGAGTGCTATACAAGGGACAACAGATAAGTTAACAGTTTTCAGGATATTAAAATAAGTCACTGGCCCCTTGTGGTGCGTTGACCCTGACTGGCAGCTAAACTCCCACCCAGTTGCTTGCTCACTCTGCCTCTCCTGGGTAGGGCAGTCGTTCAGCCTGAAGAAGAGAAGGCTGTAGGAAGACCTTACAGGAGCCTGCCAGTACTTAAAGGAAACATGGGGAGGGACTCTTTATCAGGGAGTGTAGTAATAGAACAAGAGATAACAGTTTTAAACTGAAAGAAGATAGATTTATATTAGATATTAGGAAGAAATTCTTTACTGTGAGGGTGGTGAGACACTGGAACAGGTTGCCCAGAGAAATTGTGGATGCCCTCTCCCTGGAAGTGTTCAAGGCCAGGTTAAAGGAAGCTTTATGCAACCTGTGGAAAATATTCCTGCCCATGGCAGGGGAGTTGAAACTAGATGATCTTTAAGGTCCCTTCCAACCTAAACCATTTTATGATTCTATGATTTTATTGCTGAGCATGAAGTCATATGGCATGGAATATCCCTTTGGTCACTTGGGGTCAGCTATCCCAGCTGTGTCCCCTCCCAGCTTCTTGCCTACCCATTGCTCAGCAATAGGCAAAACTCTGGTGTGCTATCAAAACTATTTTAGTCACAAATGCAAAACACAGCACCATCTAGGCTGCTACGAAGAAAATTAACTCCATTCCAGACAGACGCTGAACAATCTCCACCCCTTATTCTGTATCATTAACACTGTGATCAGCAATAAAAAGTGAGGGAATTGGGGTTTTGGGGAAGCAGCAATTACCCAGAGACTATCTGGGCATCAGTCTTCTGGTTGAATGTGATGATTACCTTTGCATCACTCCTTTTGGTGGTTTTTTTTTCTTCCTCTTCCCTTAATTTATTGAACTGTGTTTATCTCAACCCAGGTGTTTCCTCACTTTTGCTCTTCTTACTCTCTTCTCCATCCATTGCAGGGGCTGGAGTGAGCAAAAGGCTCCGTAGTGCCCAGCTTCTGGCTGGGGTCAGCCCACCACACCCACTCATTTACTGACATAATTTCAGAGTGAGACAAAAATTAGCCATAAGATTGGGTGAACAGTTGAGTGATAGAAGTGGATATTTTTTTTTTAGTTTTTCCACAAATCAGAACCGTTCATCCTAGATAGTAACTTTATCAGTATGATCCATATTTTTGTTATTTAAATACAAAGATACTGGTTTCAAACTAGAAGAGGGTAAATTTAGATTAGATATTAGGAAGAAATTTTTCACTAAGAGGGTGGTGAGGCAGTGGAACAAGTTTCCCAGAGAAGTTGTTGATGCCCAGTCCTTGAAAGTGTTCAAGGCCAGGTTGGATAGGACTTTGAGCAACATAGTCTAGTGGGAGGTGTCCCTGCCCATGGCAGGGGGGTTGGAACTGGATGACCATTAAGGTCCCTTCCAACCCAAACCATTCTATGATTATATAATAATCATTTGAGGAATATAAAATATATATACATTATAGAGATATATAATAATCGTTCGAGGAACGACTGAGGGAACTGGGGCTGTTTAGCTCGGAGAAGAGGAGGCTGAGGGGAGACCTTATCACTCTCTACAACTACCTGAAAGGAGGCTGTAGTGAGATGGGGACCGACCTCTTCTCCCTAGTGACCTGTGATAGGACGAGAGGAAATGGGTTCAAGTTAAGCCAGGGGAGGTTTAGGTTGGATATTAGGAAAAATTTTTTCACTGAAACGGTTATCCAGCATTGGAATGGGCTGCCCAGGGAGGTGGTGGATTCACCATCCCTGGAGGTGTTTAAAAAAAAGGGTAGATGTGGTAGTTGGGGACATGGTTTAGAAGTGGTTTTGTCAGGTTAGGCTAATGGTTGGACTCGATGATCTTAAAGGTCCTTTCCAACCCTAACAGTTCTATGATTCTGTGATTCTAATAATATAATACTCTACCATTTCAGAAGCAGAAACAAGCTCATAATACAGTTAGTAGCCTCCTTATCAAGTAAAACATCTCACCAGGAATAAAGAATTATTCTAGTTCATAATAGTATGAACTTCATCACCTTCTAGCCTTTGTGTGGCATTTAATCTACAGTTTTGTTGAAGCCTATCGGGAACTCATTTTTTCAGAAACCATTCTTTAACCCACCATTAAATTACTCAGACCTTGTCATAAGAAGTACCTCATACTGACCCCTTGTCATCTATAAGAGAAGAACCGTAAGGCATTCACCATAAGGGACTGTTGATTAAAAAAAAAAAAAAAAAAAAATCCCTTTATTCTTAGATAAAGAGTATGTTGACTTTCATTGTACATCGAAACTCTAAAATTTTTCAGCTTGAGATCATGCTGGCTGAACCTTGCGGTTTAGGAGATTTCACTTTATTATGGATGCTCCATACAGACTAGGAGAAATGAGAGATCTAACCCTTGTGATCACATTCCGTGTCACAGCATGTCTACTTTCTCAATGTACAGGTGAAAAACAGAGACTAGTATTGTTTATTATGATTAATAGAAACAAATAAACAAGGTAATGGATAATGTTACCACAGCAATTTTGTGCCACATTTCTAGCTCCATCTCATCCTTTCATTCTATACATTGACAATCCTTGAAGCCATGAGTCCTGACTATCAGTCATAAGAAGCAGCATCTCTGAAATAGCCAATTTGCACAGAACCAGACCTGGAAAATTATATCAGTGAAAGAGTTAGGAGGCAGATAGAAATCATGACATGAAAATTAGCCTTCTAGACAAGCTGCTTCAGGTGGGTTATTAGTAAGGTGTTGCAAAGAACCACAGTAAAGACAGTGACTTGTTTACAGTTCCTAAATTATGCTGCATTCCTAAGCTAAGAGGGCAATAAACAGTGATATTTCTGCCAAGGGGTGAAACATGGGGACATATTACTACCATAAGCCTGGTGACTGTAGGTGCTCTTAAAACACAGAGAGGCACCCAAAGGGCATACAGTGGAATATGTCAATCAATTTTCAATGGGAATGAGGGTTTGATTGCACTCTATGATTCAAGAGTGCTGAGGGGCTTAAAGTAAGAGAAATTGTAAACCTTCACCTCTGAGGTGTTATGGTTAGGTTAACAAAAATTTAAGGATCCACAAAATAGAAGCTTAGCTCTTTTGCCCAATATAATTCAAGAAATCTGAAACAGAGTTACCAAAACACTCTCTCTGGGTACTCAGTCTACCCCTCATCCACCACTAAAATGTTATAGGGTAGCATATTAACATAAAATGAAGTACTCAGAAAAGTATTTCTCTTCTTTCTCATATGTAAACTATGATGTCTCTTGTCTTAAAACAACTAACAAATATTTAAATTAGGAGAATTTTGTCCAAGAAAAAAAAATGATACCACATATAGCCTTTCATTTAATATAGAGTAAATATAACATAACAAGCATATTATTCAACTTCATTCTCTCTCTCTTTCAAAATACTGATTTCATTTAAAAAGCACATGTGATTTGATTCTATGATTCTATTTTGGGCCCCTTCACTACAAGAAAGACATTGAGGTGCTGGAGTAAGTCCAGAGAAGGGCAACAAAGCTCGTGAGGGGTCTAGAGAACAAATCTTATGAAGAGCATCTGAAGGAACTGGGGTTGTTTAATGTGGACAAAAGGAGGCTCAGGGGAGACCTTATCACTCTCTACAATGACCTGAGAGGAGGTTGTGCTGGGGTGGGGGTCAGTCTCTTCTCCCATGTATCAAGTGATCAGATGAGAGGAAATGGCCTCAATGGCCCCTTGTGCCAGGGGATATTAGGAAACATTTCTTCACTTAAAGGATTATCAAGCATTGGAACAGGCTGTCCAGGGAAGTGAGGGAGTCACCATCCCTGGAGGTATTTAAAAGACATGTAGATGTAGTGCTTAGGGACATGGTTTAGTGATGGACTTGGCAGTGTTAAGCTTATGGTTGGATTTGATGATCTTCAAGGTCTTTTCCAACTTAATGTGCCTGAGTAGTGTCTCTTTGACATGATTCAGTTGTCCTTGGTAATATTAATAAGTTCTTCCATTCATTCAAGAATTACTGTTGTGAACATATTTCTTTTATTTATTTTGTTCTTTCTAGTTTCTATTTGTGCTATCCCTCTTGTTTCTTCCAATACTATGTGTTACGTGACTCCTTACAATCACAGAAACTGCCTTTGTGAAATTTGAATTTGACTGCATGTCAACAAGCTAAAAAGGCTATAAGGAGAGCACTGGAAGCTTAATCCACTGTGGTTCTCAAGGCTTTGGACATGTTGCAAAGGAACTCATCTCCCAGATGGAACTGGAAAGGTCTCTGAACATGAAAGGAAATTCTTCGTACTTTGCAGGATGAAGTCCCAGGGATTATATGCTGATTGCTGGAATTGTTTATATATGTCTTTCTTCTTTTCTTCCCTGTTTAAGACATTACTTTAAAAATAACATCCATAGCTTTTATTCTAGGCTATGAAATTACATATCAACAACAAAAGTGCTGTATTACTAAAGGACAAAGAACAGCATTCTAGAGAAGCAAACCTCAAAATCTTAACAGTTTTTATGACAATTTTTTTGGAACCATGTTTCATTACTAATTTTTTTCCTGCTTCTCAGAGGGAGAGGGAGAGAGAAAGAAAAAAACACAAAACCACAAAAAAACATTGAAAGGAAAATCCTTGTTTTTTTTAATTCCATTTTTACAAGTTACATCATTGCCTTCACTCCCATATGGATACATCCACTGATTTATCAATCTGAAATGTACTGAATCAAGACAAAAAACTAAATGAGTGACTTGCACCATAGTCAACTTAATTTTGTAATTCAATTTTTCTCAGCTAGTGAGAGTTTTGATGATGTAAGAACTTGAAGATCTCGATGAAAAATGACCACACAGATTGGTAGGACCAGATAAAAAAAAATGGAGGAGCTTTCATGTATGGAGTTGGTTAAGAACAGTATATTTAAGCATCCAGTGCTTCTGACTTCCTGATTTTCTAGCTACACCTGAATCACTGTTAACTACCATGTGTTCAAGGACACCCTTAGTTCCAGTTTGGGCTATACTTCAACAAAGCACAAGAAAAGCTGCTGCGTCTTAGGTGAGAGCTGGAACCATCATGACAGGACAATTGTTGACGCTTCTTAAGTTGTAAACCTGTTGTATCTGTAAGTAGAGGAATTCACCAGAAAGTTGCAAGACAATGTTGCTCAGTTGAAATCACCTTCACCAGTGATACAAATTAGGAGTTTGACTTTGCCTTAACCCATTCGTCTAGGAGGCAGTGTCTTTGCTATGCTGTATTGTGAGAATGCCTCTGGGCCATTTCAGAAAAAGAATCAAACAGGGTCGGCATGTGGGGACCATGATGCATGGCTTCTGTCAGCTTTCCTTGTGGTGTCTGAGCAGGTTGCCACTTCCAGCTGTGCAAATGGTGACCTCTTCCGCCACTAAAGTTAATTCTGACAAGAACTGTGCATCACAGGCCTGAAATGCCATACTTCATAGTCCAATATACTAATACAAAATGAAACAGATGGTGATTTAGAGTAGTATACCACATGATGAACTGCAACAGCTCAAGAATGAACAGGTCATCCATTTATACACTGATGTGCACAAAGCTTTATTTGTATGAGATACAAGTTTTCATTGCTTTTTAATGAGATAAGAACATATATGTCCTTTGCCTGTAACATAACCTAATCTGTTAAAACAAAGTGACTCCTTATAATCACAGAGGCACTGTTTACACCTACACAGCTTTCATTAACAGACCAGTAAGCCTCCCATGCTCTGTGGTGCAAGTAGCTGTCTTACATACATACTGTATGTAGGTCTCACATAATGTATGTGAGATCTAAACTGTGGCCATGTTGAAACCTGTAGGAATTCTGCCATGTTTTCATATTTCCACCTTAGGCCAAATTATATCGAAGTCCTTTTGGGCTGTTGCTATCTGGACTTCAGTCCTAATCATCCTTAATTAAAGATAATCTGTTTTAAATCAAATTTTAGATTGTTTTATGCCCTGGGAGATGTTTTGCTGAAGTAGCATGAGTGCAGCCATTAAGTATAAGGTGGTAGCAGTGATCTGATGGATGGCAAAGTCATAAGTAACTTCCTTAGCTATTCTTTCCTTCTGAAGGAACAGGATTTTTCCATTTTATTGTTAGGTGCCACTTTTGGCATTTATTCTTTGACTGTTCAAGTCTCCTTCAGATACTACGGAAGGTATAATGAATTTTCTGTCAAGGGAATTAAAAAATGTATTTAAACTGCTCTGGATAAGGACGAATTTCTGCTGCCATAGGGATGGCTGATGGTAAAAACACACACACACACACAAAAAAGTTGTCAGTGCAATGTGCAGAAGTTTTCTATTTTAGTACCTGGCATTTCATGAAGCTGCTCTATTTTAAATAACTAGTAAGTACTTTTAAAAGCAACAGCCTTTGCTGATATGCTTCTGCTGTTTGAATTTCAGAGACATGGCTATGTACACATGAGGTTGGGAAAGCATTGGTGCTTCCATTTCTTCTTTCTGAGAGACTTCTAGGATGTTTCAGTGCTCTGAATCTTATTATGGAATAATTTGTTGCGCTGGTCTGTTGGTACTAAACATGGCACAGTGAGTTCTGGTTGATAGAGCTGGTCTGGAGAAAGATTGCAGTATTTTGTGTAAATGTAACTTCTCCTTCAAAGGAAGAGATGTCAGAAATCTAAAATACAAAACTAAAGATATGTCACTTTGGATCAGATCAGAAGTGGTCTGCCTTATTGTCAAACTCCAGATAGATCTTTTTCCTTCTCAGCAACTGACGGGCAAAACTTGTTTCCCTAGTGACAAATAAAAGTTACAGGATGTCCCATAGTACATAGAACTGACAAAAAATCATAGAATCTTAGAACTGTTAGGATTGGAAGGGACCTTTAAGATCATCAAGTCCAACCATTAGCCTAACCAGACAAAACCACTTCTAAACCATGTCCCCAACTACCATGTCTACCCTTTTTTTAAACACCTCCAAGGATGGCGAATCCACCACCTCCCTGGGCAGCCCATTCCAATGCTGGATAACCCTTTCAGTGAAAATTTTTTGTCCTAATATCCAACTTAAACCTCCCCTGGCTTAACTTGAACCCATTTCCTCTTGTCCTATCACTTGTCACTAGGGAGAAGAGGTCAGTCCCCATCTCTCTCCAACCTCCTTTCAGGTACTTGTAGAGAGTGATAAGGTCTCCCCTCAGCCTCCTCTTCTCCGAGCTAAACAGCCCCTGTTCCCTCAGCCGCCACTCATAAGACTTGTCCCCCAGACCCCTCACCAGCTTCGTTGCCCTTCTCTGGACAAGCTCCAGCACCTCNCTGGGCACACTGCTGGCTCCTATTCAGCCGGCTGTCCACCAACACCCCAGGTCCTTCTCCACCGGGCAGCTTTCAAGCCACTCCGCCCCAAGCCTGTAGCGCTGCATGGGGTTGTTGTGACCCAAGTGCAGCACCCGACAATTGGCCTTGTTGATCCTTATACCATTGGCCTCAGCCTATCGGTCCAGCCTGTCCACATCCCTCTCTAGAACCTTCCTGCCCTCAAGCAGATCAACACGCCCGCCTAGCTTAGTGTTATCTGCGAACTTACTGAGGGTACACTCGATCCCCTCGTCCAGGTCATTGATAAAGATGTTAAAGAGAACTGGCCCCAGCACCGAGCCCTGGGAAACACCACTTGTGACCGGACACCAACTGGATTTAACTCCGTTTACTACCACTCTCTGGCCACGGCCATCCAGCCATTTTTTTACCCTGTGAAGAGTACACGTGTCCAGGCCATAAGCAGCCAGTTTCTCCAGGAGAATGCTGTGGGAAACGGTGTCAAAAGCTTTGCTAATATCCAGGTAGATGACATCCACAGCTCTTCTCTCATCCACCAAGCGGGTCACCAAGCAGGTCCTTATCGTAGAAGGAGATCAGGTTTGTCATGACCTGCCTTTCACAAATCCATGCTGACTGGGCCTGATCACCCTGTTCTCCTGCATGTGCCGTGTAATCCTGGTGTTTTTTTTCAAGAGCAGTGTTAGATTTCAATGTAAACCTACACCACTTGGAAAATATATTACCTTCTTATTCCATGCTTGGGCAGAAAACAATCCAATCGTCTTCAAAGCCAGCAGGAGTTCGTTACTAGCGGTGGCACCAACTGACAGACAAGATGTAAAGAGAATGGAAATTAACATGAATGGTTTTGGTTTTGGTTTTTTTTTTTTTTTTTATGTTAGTTTAATATTTGCATTTTTATAAAATCTGTTTTAAAATCTGCTCTTCTAATAGCTGTCTTGGTTATTTCTCTATCAGTATTTTAAAGAGTTATGTGACACTCAAACAATTATGTGCACTTTCTACAAATCAAATTACCATCTTCATGATCACATCTGCAAATATTAAATCTTGCACAAAACTCCTCAATGTTTTCAGCAGAAATGCATTTCAACCTCCTGTGCTACCACAAACCCATGGAGTAGTAATTTCTACAATTAACAGACAGCTGTGTTCTCTAAACAAAGGCAGAGCTAAACAAGTGAGATGATACTTCATTTTCTGATGGGCCATCCAGCTGCTGAATCAAGAACGTGGACAAAGCAGATTCTTTCTCCTTGTTTTGATGTTGATGGGTATAAGACACAACAGTAGTTGAACATAATATCCTAAAAATTTTACTTCCTGCTTTCATTTAAAAAAAAGTTATATGTGAAGTAATTTTATCCGTTCTTTTTCTCCTCTTCCAAAGCTTAGATATCTTGACCTATTAAGCATGGTTTGTTATTAAACCATTCCTAATGATGACTTTTGTATCTAATGTGTTTTGAAGATACAAGGCAATATTTTTATATAGTTAACTTAGTCATGAATTTTACTGCAACAAAAATGATGTAAATAAATAGGTTGAACACCTACAGTATTCAGGATTAAATCAATCATGGTTTTCTTTTCAAACATATGCTGAATTTTCATTACTGTCTAGTTAGGTATTGAATATTTTCTTCATCTAAAAGCAATTTATTTTAGACTGACTTCGTGGTTTTCATTGCTCTCACTAGACACCACAGAATAGAAATTTATTCAAAAAATACACAAATTTCTAGAAAGATACTGTGGGTTACACTTACAGTTCTTCAGTGTTTTCTGCCTTTTGCTTCTCAGATCCATTCAGGCTGTGATACTGGAAATAATAAACCCAATTAATTCAAATGTTCAAAGTATTTTTACTCCTTTCTTTCAAGATATTGAAATTATGTTAAATTCTGATTCTTGCAAAGATTAATTATTTCCATTATTGATTAGGCAGAAAAAAATCTGGAAGGCATAAGACATGCATAATTGTGACAACCTTATTAAAATTACTAGCTTTTTTTGTTGCCACTTTTCATTTTCTTTATTCATTTCTCTCACCCTAACATTTCTCTTTATGTGGAGAAGAAGATTGTTCAAATGAAAGACATGGCTATGGACAAATAATAATGTCAGCTCATCCTACAGTCAGTGATTAATGAAACAGAAGCCGGTGTAGAGAGCTTGTTAGATTATCGAATGCCCTATACTCTCAGTAAGGACGTGATCTATACTGTTAAGTTATGCCAGTACCCATGTTTCTAATCTTTTGCTCCTGGAAGACTTCCAGTTACAGAGTAGCAAACAAAGCAATAGTTAACATATTCAACAATTAAACCATAAGTTTAGACCAAGAAAACAAAGCTTCTAAACTCTTTCCTAAATCCAGCCAGCTATGGGATGGAGTGATTTGGAGCCATACACTAACACCTGAAAGTCAGTAACAAGCCATATATTCGTAAACTGTGGTCTCTATCAAGGAGCAATGAGACCAGGCTTCTTTGTAAGGAAAGGTCAGCCCGAGCTAGAAGTCATGTCAAGACAGGCAGAGACAGTGGCCTCATGGACCACTATAGCACAGTGCTATAATACCTGAGAAAGAAGGTCCAGTGACAGTAAATAGGGTAAGCCAAGAGTCTAATGATCACCAGACAAGTCCAAATTGGCACAGCAAATCTGAGTTCAAGTCAGGAAATCAACTCTACTGTCAGGGTTGTGATCCACGCTAATAGGATCCATGGACATAGCTACAATGCTACTGCAGTGTGGTTCAGGCAGTGGCTAAGTTCCAGAGCCTCAGCTTAAAAGCATCTCCCAGGCAAAAGAAGGGGGAACACTGAGGATTTTTTAGCAGACCTGTTAAAGTAAAGGAGCTCCAAGGTCGTCAAGACTTCCTCTACAGCTCTCTCTTATCAGCAAGCTGGCCTTAATTGCAAAGAACTAAATTATTAGAGGGGAGTAGTCTGGACCCTGACAGTCTCTGTCCCCTGAAAGCTTGAATGTTTTAAATTGGCAGAAGTATGACACTGTGCTAAGACTTCTGTCTTCTGTTAGGCCTAGAAGCAGAACTGGAAGCAGTGAGATAAACCATTTTGTCTTTGAAGATTAACAGTTTAGATCATTCCTGAAGATTCAACAGCAAGTTGTTGAAAGGACATGGCCTATTCTGGAGTTAAGTAAAAGGAACACAGTGTACTGTAAACACTTGCCAAGTGGAAAGGTAGCCGAAATGTGGAGTCTCAGGTGGAAGACTACCTGCCATTGACCTAAAAAAAATGCTGAGAATAATGGATTAGAAAAGAACCAGCAATGATATAAACAATCAAGGAAAGAATTTGGAAGGCAGGATATTCATCTCACAATATAAATCTCATTCCAAAATCCTGTTCTGTCTGACTTGTGGTCAGGGAATCAGGGTGTTTTCTTAAAAAAAAACAAAAAAAAAGAAAAAAATTGACACTTCTCTTATAAGTCATAGAAATAAAACCTGTAATTTTAACAACAGGTTTTCTGGGACAGACACTCTGAAGATATATATCAAAACCATTGTATAATATGTTTCTCTGCAACAATAATATAGTAGGAAGGTAAATACTACTCGCAAAGACTCAAGTGTGCACAGACATTCCTCTTCCCCTCTTCTTATCCACAAGAAGATAATGAAGTAGTGAGTATATTGAAATAATAAAAATTAAAATATTTACCTAGCCCTCTACATAGAGTGTCAGTTAATCTGGCTCTGCAGCTTTTACTTCCTTTTTGGGTAGGTTATCAGGAAACTGGGCAGTCCTGGCTGGCAGTAAAGGTGTAATGGGTAAATTAGCATTTTCTGATGGAAAACTTTTCAGTTGGAAATGACCAGCTCTTCAATAAGACTGCCTTAATTCCATGCCTGCTCACTGTAAAGTAAAATTGATTTTACCTATTCAATAACCTACCTGCAGTCAAGAAGCAATTAAAGCGTGCCATATTCTTCATTGCTTTTCAAATTGTGAATCTTACTATGGATCACTGAGGATATTGGCTAAGTGAGGGACAAATTATTATGAAATGGTTTTCAGAAAGTAAGACTCGCAAGGTCTGAAACTAAGAATCCATTTTAGTTCAACAATTGAAAAGAGAATAACCTTTTTTTAATTTTCTAGGGAAAACTGTATTTACCTTTCAGTGATGACTGACACCCTCATGCAGAGCCCATGTTAAGTTTTTGTCTTAGATATCCATGTCTTGAAATATGTGATAAGTTCAGTGTTCCAGCTGAAGTAACATTTTCTAACTGTTGCACTGGAGAAAATAGCAGTATGAACAATTAACTCTACATTCAGAACCAAATGTGCTGGACTACTTGTACTTAACTAAAGTCTTAAGATTGCTAATAAGTCTGCTATGCTTAGCGGGATCCAGCTCATGAATTCTGAACGTGCAAAGCTAGCAATGCCAGGTAATGCATTCATCTTCCAGATGCAACACCAAAAGATCTTTTCAAGTATTCAAAACAAAACTGATCTTCAATCAGTTTTATGGTCCTTTGAACCTCCAGGTAGAGAAAATAAAATCAGTAAGTGGCCCTCGTTAAAAAGGAGTTTTCTGCTAGTACATGAGTGTTATATCGAGAATCCATCCTCCTCAGTTCCCAACCAAAGTGTGGTTTTGTTGGAAAGTGGGGAGCACTGTGCTGTTGTGCATTCTTGCCTTAGTAAAGGTCTGATCATGCAGCTGAAAACCTTTGAAGCTTTTACCCATGCCACCTGCATGCTAGGATTTTGAGGGAGCTTATAAACTTTTATATATTAGGAAAGCAAAACATAACTTTTCATTATGTCTTGAGGGTAAGAGAATGTTTCAAAGACAGGAGTCTTCCCAGAGAAATGAACCTTCTGTATGATTTCAATGTATTATAGTTTATAAGGTACTAAACACAAATATCGGACGTAACTGATTGCCCATCTTCCTGAGTGCCACCTGCTGCTATATGTGAATGGAAAATGATGCTTATAAAATTATTTTTCATTGGTGAGTGAAGCATGGAGGTGACATTTTAAAGATGGGTCTTTGAGCTGTAGTCTTATCATGAAAGCTATTACAAAGTCCTTATTCCCTCATCAAAGTGTTTAGACTCAAATTGAGGTACTGAAAGACTGGTTGCCCAGAGCTATGGGAGACGCTAAGAAAACGAGACAAAGGGTATGTCCTTTCTGTTGTCTCAAATGAGAGATTGGAACCATAAGGCCATAAGGCTCTGCCATGTTGAGTTTAAGTTTTTAATGTTAAACCATCTACTGAAATTGCCACCCTTTTAGAAGAAACGGAGAGCAAGCACTGAATACTGAAAATGATGTTCACATATATAAGCAGGCTGAGCACACAGTTGTGCCTTAGCCAGCAAGGATTTTGTGGAGGGGAGTGTGTTTCCCAAACTTTCCAAGACCTTTTAGGATAATCCTTACCTGGGGAATCAAATCTTCTAAGCATGTCACCCAGTCACTGTCCAGATTGTGATGAGTATCTATGTTGAAAGAGTTGTTGCAAAAGCATCATTAACTGGATCAGGTGAAACTGCCAAAAGCACTGTTGTTTTCAATCTCAGCTGCCCCACAGTCCTATTAATGCAAAATGTACCACTAGAAGCTACCTAGAAAAACTTCTAGCTATCCTTTCTATGTACAAAAGGTTGTCCTATGTGCATTTCTTGATCTGAAGGAAAAATTTCTACTGATTATTTACCAATATTTGTATTGTTTGGGTGATTCTGCAGAAAGGACCACCTGGGGGAGTCTCTGGGATGGTTAGATTTTCTATCCAAGATGTTAAGTAACACATAAACCTACGTATAGTCCCTATCAATTGTCTAGGGAGCAGGAGCTACCTGAGGGAATCCAAGGGACTGTGGAAATTCTCACCAGGAGATCTTCTGTAACACTTAATCAAATGCTTTGTCTTGAAAGCACTAGGGGGTGAGTCAATCGTCTTGTATCACATTGATCTATTGCCTTCTATCAGTCCATTTTCTCATCCTTGCAGAGACAAGCCAGGAACTTCCTGGGTCAGCGAACAAAATAATTATTTAAGTGCACTAGGTGTGCACAGTCCTAATAACCAGCTACACTTCATTAACTGTAGGGTAAAACTGAATTAATCCTTATATCTTATTTATAAGTTAAAATCCATAGTTCTTGCCACAGCACCCAGCTGCAGAAACAACCAAGTCAAAACACGCCACTTACCAGGTGCAGTTGTCTTCAATGTGAGATGAGAGATCTTGATTGTAAGATCTTGCTCTCTGATCTGGTAGAGTTTTGTGTAGTTCACTAGATCTTGGTATACACAGCTGACATCTCATTTTCTTCAGTCGTTTCTGGGTTTTATTTCTTCACAGCAGTCAGGAATGAACCTTATGTTTCTGGGGAACGAGGGGTTATACATTATAAACCTTATTTCTAATACACATGAAAAGAAGACTCTGGGGAGACCTTATAGCATCTTTCCAGTATGTGAAGAGTGCCTGCAAGAAAACTGGAGAGGGGCTTTTTACAAGGGCATGTAGTGATAGGACGAAGGGTAACAGCTTCAAACTGGAAGACAGTAGATATTGATTAGATATTAGGAAGAAATTTTTCACTCTGAGGGTGGTGAGGCACTGGAACGGGTTGCCCAGAGAAACTGTGGCTGCCCCATCCTTGGAGGTGTTTAAGGCCAGGTTGGATGGGGCTTTGAGCAACCTGGTTAAGCTTAGGAAGTGTGGGCTAGATGAATGGACAGTGGGGTGGATTGAACCATGGCTGACAGGTAGAGCTCAGAGGGTTGTGGTTAGTGGTGCAGAGTCTAGTTGGAGGTCAGTAACAAGTGGTGTCCCTCAAGGGTCAGTACTGGGTCCAGTCCTGTTCAATATATTCATCGATGATCTGGACGAAGGGATAGAGTGTACCATCAGCAAGTTTGCTGATGACACTAAACTGGGAGGAGCGGCTGACATTCCAGAAGGCTGTGCTGCCATTCAGTGAGACCTGGATAGGCTGGAGAGGTGGGCAGAGAGGAACTTAATGAAATTCAACAAGGGTAAATGTAGGGTACTGCATCTGGGGAGGAATAACCCCATGCATCAGTACAGGTTGGGGGCCGACCTCCTGGAGAGCAGCTCTGTGGAAAGGGACCTGGGAGTCCTGGTGGACAACAGGATGACCATGAGCCAGCAATGTGCCCTGGCGGCCAAGAGGGCCAATGGCATCCTGGGGTGCATCAAAAGGAGTGTGGCCAGCAGGTCGAGGGAGGTCATCCTCCCCCTCTACTCTGCCCTGGTGAGGCCGCATCTGGAATACTGCGTCCAGTTCTGGGCTCCCCAGTTCAAGAAGGACAGGGATCTGCTGGAGAGGGTCCAGCAAAGGGCTACAAAGATGATTAGGGGATTGGAACATCTTTCATATGAGGAGAGGCTGAGGGATTTGGGTCTCTTTAGTCTGGAGAAAAGAAGATTGAGGGGGGATCTTATTAATGCTTTCAAATACTTGAAGGGAGGATGCCAGGGGGATGGGAGCAGTCTTTTTTCAGTGGTGCCCATTGATAGGACAAGGGGTAATGGGCACAAACTTGAACATAGGAAGTTCCATCTTAACATGAGGAGGAACTTTACTTTGAGGGTGGTGGAGCACTGGAACAGGCTGCCCAGAGAGGTTGTGGAGTCTCCCACTCTGGAGACATTCAAAACCCGCCTGGATGCCGTCCTGTGCAACCTGTTGTAGGTGACCCTGCTCTCGCGGGGGTGTTGGACTAGATGATCTCCAGAGGTCCCTTCCAACCCTGACGATTCTGTGATTCTGTGATTCTGTGGTCTAGTGGAAGGTGTCCCTGCCCATGGCAGGGGAGTTGGAACTAGATGATCTTTAAGATCTCTTCCAACCCAAACAATTCTATGATTCTATGGAGAGTTTAATGGTTGTGGTATATTTGCATAATGCTGCAACTGGTGGTGCTGTGCTGTGCCAAATTGAAGGCTGTAAGAAGTGCGAGTACCCCACCCTCCTAAGTACTTACTGTTCCTGCAACCCTGTACCACTATACAGTGTTCACTCTTCATTCTAGCTGATTGTTTCCCTGCTAACATGTATGGTTATCATGGGTCTTGTGACAAGGAACTGTATTCGGCAGAGTGGTGTCAGAACTTGATATTTCTGTCCAGAAACACTTATAAACAAAGGTTGTACTGGTTTACTGCTGTGATTCTCATTTTCGTAAACATTTTGCTGTTTTTCAACATCAAACTGGTCAGAGAAAAATACTCAAAACTAGCTAATATGAGGTCCTTGGAACTCCAGATCCCCTGTCATTCATACTTTTTCTTAAGCTAATATTACATATTATTGGATATTATTATATATTAAATGACATGTAAAAATACAACTGCTATCTAGATCTTTTTTTCTTGTATGATACTCCTCTGTTCCTCATTAGTAATTTTAATTTTTTTCTAGGTCCTGTGGGGCTGAGGTAGTTATCCATCAATATTTGGAGATGCCTGTGTATACATTGTAATAGTTAATATCACCTGAAGAGAAAACTTCTAAGAAAATTCCATGTGTTTATAGTGGTAGATATGGCGGCTGGAAGCTGAGAAAATTATGCCTTTCACAGAGGATGAGACCATGTCATTTCAGAAAGAGCTTTCCATGTTGTACACTACAGGAGTGTATATGAAGAAATAAAATCTTATCTTATATATTAATGCTATCATACAATGTATGTACAGAATAAACTGAACTAACAGCTCGTGAACATAGGGATGGTGGGTTGGTCCAGGCTAACATCCAAGTTCCCGTAGAGTTGTTCACTGACTTCCCCCACCCTCAGCAGGACAGGGGAGAAAAGAGGAAGAACAGGAGTGAGAAAGCTAGTGGTTTGAAATAAAGACAGGTGAATCACTTGCCGAGTGCTATTGTGGACAAAAAGATTCACCTTGAGGAATTTAACTAAATTTAATGCACATTTTCATAAATAAATATTTATTGATTCAGCTATTAGGAAACAAAAGAAGACAAACATTTAAAATAGCCTGTCCTCCCCCTTTCCCAGGCTCACTTCATTCCAGATACCTCTCCTCCCCATCTTGCTGTCATCGTGGGTGACACACAGTACTTCCAATGAAGCAATTAGTGGCACAGGGGGTGAGGTCAGGACATAGTGGTTTCTCTCTGCTGCTCCTTCTTTCTCACCTTTTTCCTGTGCCCCTACATGGGTCCTCCATGGGCTGCAGTCCCTTCAGGAGTCTTCCTGCTCTGCCACCGAGCACCACCTTGTTGTTGCCTCATTCCTTTGTTTCTCCCTCCTCCTCTCTCCACTCCCTCATTCTCTCCATGTTCCCTCCCCCACATTTTTTTCTGCCCTTTCGTAGGGACACCACAAACTTTGTAGACTGGCTCAGTGGTGTCCTGTGGTGGGTCTGTTGCAGAGTAAGCTGGAACTGCCTGTGTCTGGCATGGGGGACCCCCTGGCCTCTTCTTTCAGAAGCCTCCCTGGAGCACCTCTGCTACCAAACCTTTGCCATTTACACCCAATGCAACAGCAAACTCTGAAAGGAAACATCTTTCAAAGCAAGCAGGAACAAAAGGGCAAAACGTGCAAATCTGTGTAAGGAAACTACTAAATGAAAATTATTTTTTCTTCTTTATTTCCCAGTTCTTCTTCACCTGTTCAAACAGACTTACTTTCTAATAAAGAACTAAATGAGATCTAATTTCTGATAAAATCTAATTTCTGAGTTTATACTTCAATATGTTTCTTCTGATAATTGAGGGCTCTAACAACATTGGGGTACACTATTGATCTGAAGAATCAGTTTATAAAGAGTGGTACCGGGAGAATAATATCAAATAATAAAATAAAGTCATTACTAGTAATGAAAGCACTTCCCAAAATTGCAGTGCCCACCAGGGAGTTATGTTCTTCTTTTAATGGCAAATGAGATCAAAACCTTATAACTTTATTATATTTGTGGAGATCGCAAAAATATTTTTTCAATAGCAGAGTGCAGGTGGGGAGCGGATATAGAGAGATGTGCTTTGCAAAGAAGAAAACTTTTGGTTTCATACCTGTGGTAGTTACTGCAGATCAGTTTGTCAGTTAAACCGCAGAGGGCAAATTCTTTAGATTCTAATATCAGCAGGTGTGAGAGTTTTCTCTGGATCCTTTTCTTTGTATTTTAGAAAACATATTGGTAAAATAGTTGAAAGATCCAATGGACAGAAAGTTAGTGGCTTTTGTTCCATTGGGTGGCAAAATTTAGGGCGAGTGACTGATTTTTGCCAGTACAACATCAGCAGTGGTAAAAAAGCTGCTTACAATACTAACATGCCTCACATCAGAAAATGCTCTTTGTTAACATTCCCTGTTGCTGTTTGGATTCTGGAGGATTTTATTTCAGTCTTTTCAAAGGTCTGTGTGGAAGAAGTAGGGATAAATACTAAAATGTAAGGTATTTGAGACACTAAACAAAATATTCAAGGAGTCTATCAGAAAAGCTTGCAGCCAACGTATACAGGTTATTTCTTGCATGCTTTGGTGATTTTCAAGTCTTAGTTCATATATGGGCTATGAAAGTATACTTGAAATTGGAAAGACTACTTCCGTTATACAACTAGACTTCTGCTTCAGCTTGTCTACTTATGTTAGCTCTCAAAAAGTAAAATTCAATATAGCAGGAATCATTTTAGTAAAACCTTGAAAGCCCAAACATATGAAATTTGGGAAACTGGATTTTCCTTACCACGCTTGTAAAGAATAGACTGTACGTTATGTTGGATAACAGATTTAGGTGTGAAATTGTTCTGTCTAGTTACGTTAGGCTGGTAAGTAAATAACCAGAATGATATATTTGGGGAGTTTCTGTACTTGATTGAGGAAAAAAAAGCATATCTTAATATGAAATGGTGACGGATGTGAGACAAGTAATAGGCTTATTGAATACTTTCATTTCACTAGTTAGAAAGATTAAAGAAACCATGTTTCTTCCCATTTGTAGTTATGTTATTCTGAAATGAACAGAAAATAGAGAGCAAAACATATTTGCTCATTCTATGAAATAGGCTTCTTTCTGCAAGACAGAACAAATATAGCCAAAATGTCATAGCAAAGAGTGAAATTAATAATAGAATTATGAAATTAAGTAGCAATTTATTTCCAATAATAAGTATGTCATGTTATCTTTATTTGAAAAAAGGTGATACTTCTCTTGTGGTAGCTGAGTAAACTTCTCCAACAAGAATCTTTTTCTGCCCTTTAGATAATTATCTAGTCTGTAATTTGATTCTATGTTTCTTTGCTTGATGATCAAAACAAAGACGACTGTAAACTGCTTCATGGTCTCTGCAGTACATGGGACAGTAAAACCCAGTGTTTACTTGGGGAATGGATAAATATGATTGTGAGTCTGGTTTTGAACATGTAGAAGAGGAAAATGCTATTTTAAGAGATTCTTTTTGTTGGAGTATGGAATTAAAGTCCTATAGTAGAGATTTATGGTTTTCATAATTCTAGACAGAACAGTAAAATAAATTCTGAGTGAGATTTATGGTCATGTATATCATAGGTTTTCGCATAGTCCTACATTAAGTCTAGTGATCGTAGCTATTCACTCTACGTGTTTTAAGCACCTGAGATGGATTTAGTCACACTCTTAATACCACCTCTTAGGCATTGCTGGTTATTTAACAGAGCATGAGCATATTTGCATATTGAATCATAACAGGATAAAGTGGAAGGTAGCTATTGAACAGCATGTTGGCTGAGTAGTTGAAACAAGTATATTGCACAGGGGTAATACTCTGTTTGACAGAAGTTACCATTACCATTATCCATGTCATTGGAAAAAAGCTTGTCAGAGGAAATACTATCAGTCACTAAATAGTGGCCTATTAGTTTGAGGATAGATAGATAGATAGATAGATAGATAGATAGATAGATAGATAGATAGATGGATAGATAGAGTATATATTGGTTATGAGTAAGAAGATGACCTGAATTACAGTCCTGGGAATAATTCTAGACTCAGCTTCTGGAATTACATAAAAAAATGAGAATATCTTTATCTGTGTACCTTTGACTTCCCATAGGTATTATTATACAGATATATCATTATAATATATAGATATAGTAGTGTTATATTATTATTCAGTTATATTTTGTTGGGTTTTGGGCATTTTTTTTCATGAACAAAACTTCGGGTAGACCTTTCTTGTAAGTAAATTTTGTGTTTGTTCCTCCCGTGTTGTTTCTGGCTGTCCAGCTCTACATGTGCAAGCATTAATCTATGTTTGAAATTCCCTGATTACCCCAGCTTAGGATAAAGGTTACTGGACAATTAAGGGTTCTTTACCTTAAGAACTTTACCCTATAAGTTACCTTTTTAGGGACAGGTATCTGCCGTCCGCATTTTCTCATCATTAGACTGGACTTTACACAGGACTTTAGCTGAAACAGCTGAGTTAGAAATGACCTGCATTTACTACCTCAATGGATATTATAGGCATCTTCAGAAGATGACTGTATTATTCATTTCTTTCCATTACCTACCAAGTTATTAGTGGTTATTTTAAGCATAAGAAGTGCATCGACCTCAGTCCTTGGGAAGTCAAGTTGACAAAGAATATGGCCAATATATTATTTGTGCTTAATATTAACACAATGGAAGGAATAACTGGGAAGGATATGAACTCAAATTGTCAACAGCTGATCCAATACTCCATATTACACAGAAAAAAAATCATAAAATTGAAAAACCCTAAACCTGATCTCGGACAGAAATTACTTCTCATATTTAATGATCTGAATGACTAAGTTGCTACTGATTTTTTTAGGAGAACATATCCTTCCAGTGTCACAGTTCTCATATATCTTACCCATCACTCTTCTACCCATGACCAATTTGAGCTTTTAAAGAAGCTGTACAGTAAAAAAGATCACATCAAGCTAGCTAAGTGTAGGCTCTAGCAGCATTCACTTTGAAATGAACTTAGTAACACTTATCTAACATTTATACAGGAAGATTTCCAGATACTAACCTACTGCAGTAAGAGCCAAAAAAGGAAAACATACAGAATTCATAACAACCACAAAAGAAGTCTAGAATTGATAAATGCACGAAAATCCTTTAAACTCTGTAATCTGCAGCTGTTTATGTACAAGGTTGGTGACTGGACTCAAAGACAGATTATGCCTCTTCACGTAGTCCAGACTAATTTTCTTGTTTCAGTTATCTCATTAACCTTGACAAAACGCGCAAAAAAAAAAAAAAAAAAAATCATGCCTGGAGCTAATTATATCAAGTTTGCATCTGCCTGATCTCACTGACCTCACTTCTACTATGAATTAGTGGTTGATAAGGTAAGATACAATCATATTTACTTTATCTGAAATCATGGGACTAGTTATTTTATTTACATTGATGTTGATGTTGTCACTGATGTTAGTAGACTTTTGTCCAGTGTATAGTTATTGATGTAGCAGTAGGTAATCAGAACAGCCAAATATTAGAGGGCAGTCTTGATTGACCCCAGTAAGAAAAAAGTTCTGAATGCAGAGTACACTGAGGGCATCTTCCAAGTTTCCTGTTTTAGGCTATACACAAATTTCTATTTATCTTCTTCTTTCTACCTCTACTCTGGTCTTTGTTTCTGTCTCCAAATTGCTGCCCAACATCAGTTTCCTAACACTGCTTCCAGGAGTTTGCTCAAGTTAAGACTTTCAACTGGTTGAGTCAAAGGTCAACTTCCTCACTTATAAGATTTGTGAAGACAGCTGGAATTCCCCTCCCATTCTTGGAAGCTAATTTTATGCTAAGGTTCTCCTACTGACTCCCTGTGCTGCAGTTATGTCTGCACCTGGTTATACCTCATCGATTTTGATGTTTTCCCACTGGTTAGCTTGATCTTGGACATGTTTCATCATAATGGATCGACATCACATTAGGAGTGACCCTGATCACCGCCTACACACTAGATCCTGTCTCTAACTTTCTAAGCCAACACCAGATCTTCTTGCTAGTGAGGGCATTGCTCATGCTTGCCATGTTGTTACCCTCAGCTTAATTAAAAGCAGCTCCCAAGGAAAGGAGGAGCAGCCTTCATTTCTAGCTTTGTTCATGACAGCTCCTATCAGTGAAAGAGCTCATCTACATTCAGCTTAAACTCAGCCAGCTGAACTCCTAGAAGGTGAGATGTGCTCAGGGACCTGACACATAGATGTTACCTGTGATTCTGACCATGTCTTCATACACGATGTCATTTGTAGGCCTATACAAATAAGTGAAAATAAAAAATTATTTTTTTACGAGATGAGGTTTTAAGTGATATATAGGGCATTTTTCTCCTGTTCATAAAGACAGCAATCTTAGCTTATTTTCTCCTGAAAAACTGTCACATGTATAACCTGTGCCCATATTGTTATTATATCCATCTTACTGTACATAGTAATATTTGGTCATGGTAACAGGTATTCCTGAAGTGTAAATATCCAGCTGATTTCTGCAAATACAAACAGAAGTAATGCTGAAAGATCTTTGATAATTTAGCCTAGAGCCTACACAATAAAAGATGTTTATTTGCTTTGCTGAGAAAGGCCATGTTCTGAGGAGTCTTCTGGGCCCAACAAAGGCTAAGAAAAATTAAGTGCTTGTTAATTGTTATAACATTGAACAACTAATGTGGTTTGGGGTTTCATATCCTAATAATGCTGGTGATGTTATTGTGCCAATCCCATTTAATTTGATTGTAGAAATACAATAAGTAATAAGGAAGTTAAAACACTTAGAAAAACAAAATTGTTAATATTGCACATTCCAGGGGTCACAGTTCTCATTTCCTTCAGCTATATAATGTGTTTTTTTTTAAAAAAGAGTCCTTAATGATCTTCTTGACAATAAGAGTTCTTGCCTACTTTTTCTCATGGAGGGAGAAACAGATTCGTTTTTAAACAGCACAGAAGAGACAACAGCAAATTTATGTAATGGAAGGAGGAAGAATAACAAAGATTTGTAAGCTTTCTATTTTTGGTGTTGGATGATCTCATTGCTGGAGAAGCATGGAGCAGCATCTGGTCTTTTTATCAGGTAAAAAATGTGGATGTGGTAATCTTATGGCAGTAATGTGTATCAGATGCTTCTGTAAATGATTTATCACTTATTGTTTTCCACTACTGATAGACTTCCTTGATTAGATCACTCAAACTTACCTGACAAAAAAGAAGACATAAAAAGAGACATACAGAAGTAAGAGTCAACTGGACCCAATGATTTATACATTAGGATTTGTCCAAACCCAAGTTGAAGAAAGCAAGATTCTAGGATGATGATGACCCATACTGTCATCGTGAAAAACAGAAGTAACATGTGAACGACACAGGAACGTCCTGGGATGTCAGGAGTGCTATTCATGCTGTTTATGAGGTGGCTTCCTCTTTGCTTTAAAACTAACAGTCTCAGTATTTCCTAAATCTTAATTTTTATTTTTTTTTTCCAGAACCTCAGATTTGGTCCTGTAGCCAAACAAGAAAATGACTTTTGGGGTTGTTTTTGGCAAATAGAACTTTAAAAGACCTCAAATGTTTTCAAGTTCAGTCATCAGACCCTTTTTATACTCTGATTAATGTTAATGTTAAAAATAATTTTGCTTGTTACTGTTACATCCTGATGCTCCTACTGAAAGACTGCTATGGAGCCTCAATGCTTTATTAGTTCAGAATCTTCTTCTAATTTCTAGTTTTAATTTATTAATGGTCAGTAATTTATATTTTAATCTCCGATTGTGTTTCCTCATTTCATTTTCCTTCTCTCCTTGTTTAATAACCATGTCCTTCGAATACATAAGATAAAAGCTTCTGCCTTCTTTGGTAATACACTTCTTTATTCCTCTATCACACCTACTTTTGTTGGTCCACAGGCGTGTCCAGGACAAACAATTATTTATCTTTTTTTTTTTCTTAGTTGTTGTATGGATAAGATCTCACCAGGACTTTTTAAGGTAAAATTAACAATCTTCTGCTTTACTGGTACCCTATGCCACTAGTCATGGCTGGTATGCTACTCTATATATTCTGAGATAATGTTTACCTTTTTCATTCCTGAATTATTTGGAAGTTTATAAACTATCATAAGATGATGGAGAATGAAAATCATTTTACATTAGTCAGTTCCAATTAATAAGCTTGTAGCACAAGTTCTTATTAATCCCTAAGGGCATGGTCTTGCCCTCTATAATTTATCTGATTTTCTATTACTCTAATCGTCATATTTATGTGGCTCTTCATGCATGATATCTTAATATTCTTTCAAATGACTTCCATGCTTACATTATCAACAACTTCATGAGCCACGGCAGGCTGATTTGAATTCCTGGGTTTTGAGTGATTTTGGCACAACCAAGAAATAAAGAACCACTGGGACAAAGAAAAAATCACGGAAAATTCCGCTTTTTGACAATAAATAAAATTATTCTAAAGTAGAGATTAATTAATTACCATTTGCAGTTGACTGCTGAAGGACCCAGCTCACTGCAGTGTGAACTGGGACATGGTAAATATCGGTTTCTTGTGGCAGAAGTGCTTGTTTTGAGATTGAGCAACCTTTTAACCTCAATGTTTCAATGAAAAGTTTTCAAATGTGTCCTGAACTGTTAAACATGTATAACACAATGGCAAGAGAAGGATTCTAAAATAATGGCTGAGCTCTGAAGAAAAGGAAAGTATACTAATTCAGACTGTGTTTGATCAAAATTGAAAGCCAGGAAGTCAGAGATGAATCTGAGCCCCTTCTATTGCAGCTGGCAGTTCCAGTGACTAGATACTGACAATTACATTATTTATTTATTTATTAAGTTCATTAATTATTGAATCTCTCTTAGTGCAATATCTTGCAACACCTTTCTGTACAAAGCTAAATATATTGATGGTCTCTTAAAAGAATTGTTAATTTGCTAATGGCATGACTGAGACTCCTCTATGATGAGAGAATGAAACATAATTTTACTAAGTCACTTGTGATTTACATTAGCGTTTCTTAAAGAAACTGTTTAACATTTTTAGTTAATATTTTGTGATTTCATTAACAAGGCACTTGATTATTAGTTGATAAACTTATACAAAAAGAGTTCCAATCAAAGAAATTAATTGAAGTTTGTTAACCTGACCATGTTGTTTTTACTTCTATTAAAATGGGTTAAAATTAATTTTTATTAGCAAATATACTACCAAATATGTTGTTTCTGTTTTTACTGCAAAGAAATATTTGACACAAGACAAAACAAAACCCCAGTAACTTTGACATATACATTATATTTATCATGTCATAAAATTGAATAAAATTGTTCCCTATTGTTCCCTAAATATACACAGTATATGTTTCATGCAGAAATTTTTAATAAGTTAAACTTTCAAGTGGTGTTGCTTTATTTTATCAGAAAACTGTCTAGAAGGATCTAAATTTCAAAATAAGATAATTTCTTTTGGATTTAACTTGGTTTAGAGTTTTCTTTCCTTATTCATTGACAGTAGATACTTACAATTTGTGTAGTAACATTTAGATACTTGTTTATATTAGCTGCTGTTCAAATATGTGATACAGATATCAAATATTTCAGTGCTGGTTTAGTTATTCATCTCATAAAACAATGTGATGTCTATTCCATTGTCGGTATCTTCTAAAATTTCAAGTTGTAGTTGTCTATCTTGGACTGATCCCTTATTTTAACATCTGTCACTACATAGGAACTCATCTTTTCTTGCTGAAGGCAGTCATTAACATCTTACCTAGACAATGAAATCTGATTCTTCACACATGCAATTAATGTTATTGTTGTTTCGTCATTGATTCCAAAACCATGCAAAAGAGTCTTAAAGTCTCTGAGATGTTTATTCCAGGTAGCAAAAGAGATTCAGGCTTATTTAGTATCCTGCTAATATCCTTCTAATCCTCCTAATATTTTACTTAATACTCTTCCCACTATTTATATGCATTATTTTATTTCCAGACAGTTAGTCAGGAAGAAGAAAAAAAAATCACCTCTAAGCAAGGCTTTAAACCTCTACCTTTTAAGGTTTTTGGCTTTCCCTGACACACTGACAGATGGTGTTTGTGGTTTTATGCAAGGTTGTTTCCAACCAGTTTGTTATAGTAGTGTTGCTTAAGAAGAATTTAAAAGGAGTTGTCTGTAACGGTATTGCATTTATTTTCAATTTCTTTTTTCCAAAATTACAAGTACACTGAAGAAGAAAATGTCCTTAAAAGTGGTTATGAAAATTGAAGAATCAATCCATTAATCATTTTTTTAAAATAAATTATTTTTCCCTGCTTTATGAAGACAGAATATTTGATTCACATACCTTAAGACAGTAAGGTCTTTTCATCTGGCAGTAAAAATTTCCTTGTTACATTTTTGAATATTTTGCTTTTTTACACATTCTCTTCATATAAGCCTTGGTTGGCATCCACACATGAGTAATGAACACTGAGTGAGGATCTAGATAATTGCTGACCAGGAAGTGTTTGGATTTTAATTTGAACTTGGACCTTCAGATGGTGGTATTACCACTTAAATATCACACAGCAGAGCCTTAACACTTTGGAACATATTCTGAAAAAATTAATAATTTTAACTTCTTATTTTATTTTAGTCGGTTCTGCTTTGTTCAACACTATGCCAGGGGTTAGTCTGAGAATTACCTGAAAGAAGTTGCAGTGTTTATGTTGTGTTCTGCTACTTTTAAAAGCTACTCCAGATTCTCCTAATAATTCAGAAGCACATGAGATAAGACTTAATTATATGCTTCTGTTAAATCTTGTTGTAAATGTCCCTAAGCATGTGAAAAGCTTTAAAGCTTTTGATTATTATCTTGATATGCAAATATTTATCAGTGTAGAGATTATGAACTGGATACTATTCATCATTACTTCAAAAATAATCTTCTACATAACAAGAATTTCTTCCATTCCCTGCTTATTCTAAGACACTGAAGGAAATGTCCTTCAGGCACATTATCTCCTCATGAAAAACATCACGTAGAGAGGACCTAGAAAAAAGAGAGAGATGCATCTAACATGTTATGCAAATAGCCAGAATGGTGTGTAAGCTCTCTGAAGTATTTCTCCAAAACTTCAGAAGTATTCACAGCTATTTAAGGCCTGTGAAAAGATTCCTTTCTTTAATACGCTTGTGTAAATGTGTGTGTGCATGTAAAAAAGTAAATGCTTAACTTGATGATAAAACTTACAATGTCATGTTGTCCATGTAGGTACCCAGAATGATCTCAGTAAGACTTAAGAACATAAAACCGTGTAGTTTTGGAATAGAATGTGAACATACAGACACATATGGAATTTCCTTCAAATTGAATTATCAAGCAAAGTAAAGAAGTTTCACTGAAGTAATTAAATTGTAAAGCACAAAGAGCAAAAAGAAATTATAATTTGTTATAGGTTTAAGTCAATCATACAGAAATATGTGCACAAAAATAGTTAAATAATTTCTTTCCTAAGACTGAATTGGTAGGTGATTATAATTTGACACATCTTTAATTTGAATATATATATCAGTTGAACTCATATGGGCATGAATCACTTGTGTAGATTACATTTAAATCAGTGTTCTGATTTAACAAAAATCCTCTTATTTGTGCACATAACTCCATCATTTTTCTTGGAGAAGGTATCTCATGAATGACCTTCACTGCACTGCTTTATAGAATTTGTCAGAACCTTGAACTTCTGTATTGCCTTTCAACTGTATCGTAATAATATGATTACCTGTGCCTTATTTTAATTCAATTTTATATTGATGAGTATTACATATTAATATCTCTGCAAATACATTAAATATTTTCATGTTCTTAGATGAAAAAATGAGTTCATTCATTTGTTGCTTAAAAAAAATTGTCAACCCATCAGTCTATAAATGAAAGAGTGCTGAACATAATCTTTTTATGTTTTTCTCATGTTTTAAGGTAAATGACAATCAATGCACAAAAGCTTTCTTGGGTGTGAACCCACACTTGAAAAACTCACAAATCATGTTGAGACAAAGCATAGAGACCAACACAGTACTAAAAGTAGTACAAATTTAAAACATAGCCTTTATTTAAATTGTTAATTTGAGATTGTTTCATCTCATCTTTCTGCCTTTTTTGGTTTTGCCTTTTGTTTGAGTTTACTTCAGGTTCAGTTCTTTGATATTGATTTCACTTCCAAATTCAATAGCATGGTTAAAAGGATTCAAGAAATGCCTGCTCCTCCACCATAGCATCATTTCTAGGAACTCCAGCTACAGTTTCAGGAGGAGCTGCTGCAGCCCACCGCAAGCGCACTAAGGAAAGGAATCTTGCATGCTCTCTTTTGAAAGTTGGCAAATAAGATGTATAACCACATGAGAGAAAACATAAGCACTAAGAAAAGATCTAATGCACGTGGAGTCTGTAGAAAAGGTAAAGTTTGAATCAGAAATGCATATTGCAAATGTCCAGTGATTTTTTTTTTTTTTGGTATGTATTTACATACTGCAAGAATTAATTGTTCCTGGGAGTGAGGAAGACAACTAGTGGATTTAGGCGAGATGGTAGTAAAAGACTTAACACTTACAAGTTGCTAAATTGAGAATTAGAGATTGCTATAGAGTTGTGTACTACTAGAAGCATTTTAAAGATTTACAAAATTGCTTACACACAACAGAAACTATTTAAAGGCAAAAAATGTAATTTTTCTCATTGTTCAAGCTGTGTTGAAGAAAAACATAATTAATGTGCAATAGGATATCCTAAAAGGAATGTCTCAGCAGAGTTCCAAACTGGAACATTAAGTAAATGTTAATTTTAAAAGTCTACAGCCAGTGTGCATCAAATCCTATCGTAATGTCAACAGCTTCAAATGATACATTCAATTAATGGCTACTTCTAAGTTATAACTTTACTACTTTTCAAATTTAGAGCTTTTTTATAAAGTGCAGCTGACACCATGAACGAGTCACAATGGTCTTCCAATTTTTATATATATGTTTACATTTACATTGTGTAAATATTTATGTTTAAAATTTGTATTTTGCTAAAAATTTTTAACAAGGTCAATATCAATTTCATCTGTCTTCTGTTCTCTGTTTCTCATATAATATAGTTTCTCTTATCTGAATAACTAAAATTTCTGAGCAACAAAGCTAACAGGAAATGACAGATCACTTATGTCATATATTTTATGGACTATACTTTGATACTAGAATTTCTTATAATCCTGTATTCACAAAGTAGCACTCAGAATTTATCTAATTACTTAAACAATGCAGCTTAATAAGTCTCAGTAATATGCAGGAGGTAACATTCATACTTGCACTGCCTGACAACTATGTCTTCCACATTTCCATCAGTTTTACAGTGTCGATAGTAAAGGAGACTAATTTTTTTCAGCCCTGGACTAACATTGGTATTACACAATGGCCATCTAAAATGATGGCTTGTTAAGTGATGTTAGGACATTCCATGTTCTTTACTATACAGCTTCTCAAAACCTACATACATGTAATTATTTTAAGCATTGCATCTTTGCTGTTTTATTAATCAATGTATTCCTAGTCAGTAATTCATGCCCTACGTATCCATCTGGTTATTAAAAACACCTGCAGTTCTGAGTAGACTGAAATGTCTCTCTTCAGTACCATCACCTATCTAATTTTTTCCCTAAAGATTACTTTTTCTTTACAGTAAGGTTTATGTCAGTCTCTTTGCACTTTGAGAATTACTTCTTCCTTAAGAAAAGGTTGACTACAACATGGATCATAGGGGACAAAAAAATTTACAAAACTTAATAAACTTCAAAAGAAAAAATGTTTTATATTATAAAATCTTTCTTACATGGCTCAGCGATGTCAACTATTTTTGTGGAAACATCAAATCTTTTACTCAGTAAAGAAAATGTCATTGCTAATATCATTAACTCGATCCTTTTACAGGAGAGCCTCTTAGAACAAATCTTTAAGCATCATCATGATGAAAAATAATACTCAAGGTGAGAAGCTGAATATTGACTATCTTGTCTAAAGAATGACCAAAAATATTTCACCTCTCTTCACTCAAGTTTGTGTTATGTGGATACATTAGCTGAATGTAGGTGTACAGAACTAATCGTAGAATCATAGAATTGTTGAGGTTGGAAGGGACCTTTAAGATCACCAAGGCCGAACATTATCCTGACCAGAGAAAACCACTTCTAAACCATGTCCCCAACTACCACGTCTACCCTTTTTTTAAACACCTCCAGGGATGGTGAATCCACCACCTCCCTGGGCAGCCCATTCCAATGCTGGATAACCCTTTCAGTGAAAAAAATTTTCCTAATATCCAACCTAAACCTCCCCTGGCTTAACTTGAACCCATTTCCTCTCATCTTCTCACTTGTCACTAGGGAGAAGAGGTCAGTCCCCATCTCTCTCCAACCTCCTTTCAGGTACTTGTAGAGAGTGATAAGGTCTCCCCTCAGCCTCCTCTTCTCTGAGCTAAACAGCCCCAGTTCCCTCAGCCGCCACTCATAAGACTTGTCCCCCAGACCCCTCACCAGCTTCGTTGCCCTTCTCTGGACAAGCTCCAGCACCTCCATTTCTTTCTTGTAGCGAGGGGCCCAGAACTGAACACAGTACTCGAGGTGGGGTCTCACCAGTGCCGAGTACAGGGGGATGATCACTTCCCGAGTCCTGCTCACCACACTATTCCTGATACAGGCCAGGATGCCGTTGGCCTTCTTGGCCACCTGGGCACACTGCTGGCTCCTATTCAGCCGGCTGTCCACCAACACCCCCAGGTCTTTCTCTACTGGGCAGCTTTTGAGCCACTCCGCCCCAAGCCTGTAGCACTGCATGGGGTTGTTGCGACCCAAGTGCAGCACCCGACACTTGGCCTTGTTGAACCTCATACCGTTGGCCTCGGCCCATCGGTCCAGTCTGTCCACATCCCTCTGTAGAGTCATCCTACCCTCAAGCAGATCAACACACCTGCCTAGCTTAGTGTCATCTGCAAACTTACTGAGGGTGCACTTGATCCCCTCATCCAGGTCTGTTAGACAAAGATGTTAAAGAGAGCCGGCTGCAGCACCGAGCCCTGGGAAACATCATGTGTGACCGGCTGCTAACTGGATTTAACTCTATTCACCAACCACTCTCTGGCCACGGCCATCCAGCCAGTTTTTTACCCTGTGAAGAGTACACGTGTCCAGGCCATGCGCAGCCAGTTTCTCCAGGTGAATGTTGTGGGAAATGGTGTCAAAAGCTTTAGTATAATCCAGGTAGATGACATCCACAGCTTTTCCCTCATCCACTAAGCAGGTCACCTTATTGTAGAAGGAGATCAAGTTTGTCAGGCATGACCTGCCTTTCACAAATCAATGCTGACTGGACCTGATCACCCTGTTCTGCATGTGCCGTGTGATGGCACTCAGGATGATCTGTTCCATGACCTCCCCAGGCACTGAGGTCAGACTGACTGGCCTATAGTTCCCCCGGATCCTCCTTCCAGCCCTTTTTGTAGATGGGCATCACATTTGCTATCTTCCAGTCAACAGGAACCTCCCCGGTTAGCAGGGACTGCTGATAAATGGTGCAAAGTGGCCTGGTGAGCACTTCCGCCAGCTCCCTCAGTACCCTCGGGGGGATCCCATCCGGCCCCATAGATTTGTGTACCTCCAGGTGCTGTAGCAGGTCCCTCACCATTTCCCCTTGGATTATAGGGGCTTCATTCTACTCCCCATCTCTGTCTTGTAGCTCACGGGTCTGGGTACTCAAGGTACAACTGGTCCTACTGCTGAAGACTGAGGCAAAGACAACATTAAGTACCTCCGCCTTATCCTCATCCCTGGTCACTATGTTACCAGCCCCGTCTACTAGAATACAGAGACTATCCTTAGTCCTCTTTTTATTACCAATATATTTATAGAAACTCTTTTTGTTGTCCTTGAAAACAGAAGCCAGGTTTAGTTCTAGCTGGGCTTTGGCCCTTCTAATTTTTTCCCTACATAGCCTCACTACCTCTTTGCATTCCTCATGAGTGTCCTGTCCTTTCTTCCAAAGGCCTCTTTTTCTCCCTAAGTTGCATCCCTATCTCTCTGTTCAGCCAGGCCAGTCTTTTTCCCCGACTGCTTGTCTTTCGGTACACAGGGACAGCCTGCTCCTGTGCCTTAAGATTCCCTTCTTGAAAAACATCCAGGCTTCCTGGACTTCTTTGCCCTGGAGGACTGCCTCCCAA
>VZSZ01007539.1:89777-232873 GCA_013398815.1 Ibidorhyncha struthersii
ACCATTTCCCCTTGGATTATAGGGGCTTCATTCTACTCCCCATCTCTGTCTTGTAGCTCACGGGTCTGGGTACTCAAGGTACAACTGGTCCTACTGCTGAAGACTGAGGCAAAGACAACATTAAGTACCTCCGCCTTATCCTCATCCCTGGTCACTATGTTACCAGCCCCGTCTACTAGAATACAGAGACTATCCTTAGTCCTCTTTTTATTACCAATATATTTATAGAAACTCTTTTTGTTGTCCTTGAAAACAGAAGCCAGGTTTAGTTCTAGCTGGGCTTTGGCCCTTCTAATTTTTTCCCTACATAGCCTCACTACCTCTTTGCATTCCTCATGAGTGTCCTGTCCTTTCTTCCAAAGGCCTCTTTTTCTCCCTAAGTTGCATCCCTATCTCTCTGTTCAGCCAGGCCAGTCTTTTTCCCCGACTGCTTGTCTTTCGGTACACAGGGACAGCCTGCTCCTGTGCCTTAAGATTCCCTTCTTGAAAAACATCCAGGCTTCCTGGACTTCTTTGCCCTGGAGGACTGCCTCCCAATGTCAACCAGGTTCCTGAAAAGCCCAAAGTCTGCCCTCTGGAAGTCCAAGGTCGCAGTTCTGCTGACCCCTTTCCTTGCTTCTCCCACAAGCCCTTCCCTGTTTACAAACAACTGGTCCAGCAGGGCACCTTCCCTATTCGGTTCCCTCACCAGCTGTGTCAGGAAGTTATCCTCAACACACTCCAGGAACTTTCTAGACTGTTCCCTCCCTGCAGTATTTTAGTCCCAGCTGATATCTGTCAAGTTGAAGTCCCCCACGAGGACAAGAGCTCACGATCTTGAGACTTCTCCCAGCCGTTTGTAGAATATTTCATCTGCCTCCTCATCCTAGTTGGGCGGTCTATAACAGACTCCTACTACGATATCTGCCTTTTTGGCCCTCCCCCTGATTCTTACCCATAAACACTCAACCCTATTGTCACCATCATTTAGTTCAAGACATTCATAACACTCCCTGACATACAGGGCCACCCCACCACCTCTCCTTGCCTGCCTATCCTTCCTGAAGAGCCTATAGTCATCCATTGCAGCACTCCAGCCATGTGAGTTGTCCCACCACGTTTCTGCGATGGTGACTACATCATAGTTATCCTGTTGATGTTACTTGTCTCTAACATTTCTTACCAGGTAGAGAGTAAGGCAGGAAAAGGGTCAAAGATCAGAGCCACTAACAAGCTGAGAAAGTAATTTTGGAGAAATATAATATTATCAGGAATATTTTACTATTGGCATAGTCCAGAGTACTGGGCCACCCTGGGTGTAGCCGTTTGTCTTGTACTGTTTAAGTAGGTAAGAAAAGAAAACCAAAAGAACACATCAAGCCAACAGTGACACTAGGGGTGCTGAATGAAGTGTTCTTTCCTTACCTCTGAGGAAAGCAACCAGGAGCAATGGAAAATGGAACTTGGTCATGGTCTGCTGCAAGAACTGTGATGTTCTAAAATGTCCTCCCCAAGGCCCGGCATCAGGCAATCAGAAGGAATGAGTGTGCAAGGACAGAGGATCATGTGCTCCCATTTCCCACATGAAGCTACATTACTGCAAGTTTTAATAAACACACATCTTTCAACAGTTAGCTCTGGCAACTCACAGAAACTTTAATAGCCATATTCTTTTACTTGTAGATTATTGTTCTCACAAATTGTATGTGCTCAAGTATTTGAGTTCCCAGCTTTTCCTAATACAAAGTGGCTCTTGCTAGATCTGTTCTATTTAAAGACCAAGTCTGCCAAACTTCCAGTCATTGGATTTCACTGTGTCTTTGTCAGCAAGTCTGAAAATCCTCTACTATCAGATATTTTTCTTAATTACCTATTCCTGATGAACAAGTCATCTATTGACATTTTTTTAAAAAAGTCTCTTTAAGACTTATATTGTAATGCTTGTTTTCCAGCAATAGTTGATGCGGATCTTATTTGAAACCTTAAATGCAGCAGATCGCAAGCATCTGTCTAAATTGTTCTAAGGAACTTGAGTGGAAGTAACTGAGCTCCCATCAGGCTTTCCACACTACTCATAAGCGTTGTGACCTCACTTCGGGAGATGTTCCTGCCATTATATAGTCATCTTTGTTGTCTTGAAATGGATATAAAATTGTAGCAGTTCTCCTTACATGATCTTTGTACTAAAAAATCCCTTCCTTTATGGTGATCCGGTTTACATTTTTTCACAAGCACTGCAAGTGAGAAGTTATGTTGAAAAAAACTGTGATGCAGAAATCTTTCTTCTTCTAAATTCTTGATATAAGCAATATAAAATTTAGATAGATGTGTATGATGTATTCTTCACTCTGAAATGCAAAAATTTCAATCACTTGCTTTTAGCTGTACTAAAGGCGGAAAAAAAAAATTATTAGCTTTACTTATTAGTACTTCCTTCATCAGCTAGTGTTGTTTGCCAGCCATACTAGAAAGTTGCTATGCAATATAGGCCATAGATAAAAATATAGGAAGAAAACCCCAAAAGATAATTGCCAAAAATATCCCTTATCATGATATTTCTCTGCTGGCTTATATGGAAATGTAGTTAAGAAGCCAGTTTTAAATTACATCTACTCAACGCTGTGATAATTACATATAGTGTAATATTTTTTAATCAAAATCTAATGCCTTACTCAAAGACCCTGGAGAAATCAAAGTATACATCAACACAGTAGTATTTATCAGTCAAACCTGCTATTCTATCACTGTAAATGTTTTTTAAAAAAAAATCATTCTATGATGATTTCTTTATAATTGCTTTATAATTCCTGAGAAATTTCTCTTATACTTATATATTTCTATGAACTCCCACTCTCACTTTTCTTTCATGTTTTCCAGTTCTTCAGAATTTTCTCAGTCCTGGACTGAGTAAAAATTAAAGCTAGTGGATGAAATAATCTTGTTAATGTATACTATATTTTTAAATAGTCAAATTCATTTTAAAACATTTAGAGATCAAAACTGTCACCTCAAAATATTCAGATTTTTTACATATGGTAATGTTGATTCCCTAAATATCATACAACACATCTTTATCTTCCTTATTTATCCACACACAGCACAAAGGTGTATTTTCAGCGTTAAATCACAATTACCATCATTTACCACCTGCCCATCTGCACTCGACACTCTATCAGTTAGCCTATTTTTATTGCTAATATCCTTCACTCTTACTTTCTTTAGTTATATTGGCATTGTTACTTCACTGACTCCTTTTGTTTCCATAATCAGTGGTCACACTTTCCACTTATAATGTATTACCTCATATATGTATCTTTCCTGCTCTCCTTACCCACGCATGTAAGATTTACATTTCTTCTTTTGAAACGGGTGCTTTCACTCATATTTTTTATGAAATCCTGGATATTTGCATTTTAAGGGTGAGTGTTATTGGTTCACTGAGGCATGGGTGTCTAAAGACATTTTAGATACCTAAGGTATTTGGGGCAGCTGGTATTTGTTGCAGGTGAAATACAGTACCTGTGATAGACCTGTAGGCTTCTGCAATGGCAGTTGGAAGCCATAGGCACTAGAAATATACATTTAGGCAACTTAGTTGTGCTCTTAGTAATTGATCTTGAACAATTGCAATTTTCTCTTAACTTTGCAAATGCAAAATGAAGTTCACAGGCAATGTTTCTGATATTTGGTTAAAGTTTTAGAGGGTATGATCTGTTGTTAGTTCCAAATGAATCTGAACAAGGAAAATCTATTTTGTATGAATTGCAATTTCATTATTTATTTTGTTTAATTGAATATGTTCTGGTGTATAAATAATGCATTTTAGGTAAGAACTTCAGTTTTCTGTGGTGTTTTCTTTTTCCCCATGTTTCTCAAACATTCCTGTGAATTCAGCGTACTCATATATCTGATTGATAGGCAGGTCTCAGGTAAATTGACTTGCAAGGGCAAAGAAGGTTAAAAGAGAACTGAGCTCTTCCCTAGACCTTTTTGAGCATAGAGTAAGATCAGTCATTGCCCTGAAGAGTGACAAATTAGCTATTGGGAAGCTGTGGAAGAAAGCAGAGACAGTCAGCTTGCCAGCTTTGTGGTCTTGTTCTTTCCTGATTTCTTTTGTAAAAAGATCTGTTACTAGCTAATTGGTCAAATCAGTCTCTAGCTGTAGTTGTATAATGTTGGGACTAGGAAGTTACCTGGATATACCATATACCCAGACATACCATGTACCTAGTACGAAGACTGATATCCTCACTGCTGTCTGTATAAGCAATGATATTGCTCTGCCAGTGGTAATTAGGAGTGATCAATATCTATCAGTATTTCAATGTTACTCATTCAAATTTTAGCAATGATGGTGTTAGTAGAAACTGCATATTTTTCTAGTAAAAATATATTGTTAAAAAGAATCATTTTGCGTACATTTGACAGTTGTCAGATCATCCCTACTTCTAAAGAATTGAGGAAGGACAATGTGGAGGACAAATAGACAACTCTAAAGAAAAAGTTTTTGAGTTGCAATTTTGGGCCTGAAAAACCATATACATAGGTATGCTACTGTAATCCCCAAGAGCAGGTTATTTATAACTAAGTGTTGACAAACAGTTCTAACTGTACTGTTGTTATGTGAATCACTTATAATACTCATACCAGATCATAATCCTTCACTGACTTTGACATGTTTATATTATTCAACTGTTCTGTTGTTTGCCCTGTAAAACGTCTGATGGATTGCAATAAGAAATGAAGCTCATACATCAAGATCTAATTAAATACAAGGTTTGTTATTACATGAACATAATCACTTGAAGCATACAAAACAGCCTTCATGATATTTGCACCATTTCTTGAAAATCAGTGCATATTCATTAAATGAAAACAAATCAAAATCTGAGTTTTATAATAACTCCACACATGGGAATAAGAAGCAGACATACAAAGGAAAAAAAAAATAAATTACCATTTAATGTGGTTCTTTCAAAGAAAAGAATCAGAACAAAATTTGTGTGATTAAGAAGAGACTCTCTTTCTTTCCTTTAACTCGTCCCTTGAAAGTGAATTTGGCTTATGGTAAATTTTTATTGACTGAAATACTGTCCTACAAACTAGACAGACATTGAATTTGGAAGCTGAAATAAATACATAGGTAGTGCCTTTACAATAATTTTCAGGAGGTTATCAAATATGCATACAGTATATAACCCTATAACTAAAATTTTTTGTGTTAAGTCCTTTGATTGGAGAGAAACTGTGTTACAGCACAAACCTTATTTGAGATTAAAGGAAAAATTCACTACTAATCACTTAGCAGTTTTCACATACAGTTTCTGTTAATAAAAGATGATAATTTCATTAAATAGTTCCAAAAATTAACCAAAAACAGAACAGGAAAAATATTACAATTAATGGCCACCTGAAAAGGAAGGCTAGAAGTTATCCTGATGATTCTCTCTTCCTGCTCTGGTGCAAGCTTTTCAGAGTTTTAGGATTGTTTTGTTGTACTGTGTCATCGTGTNAAAAAAATACCCAAAACCCACAACTAAAACCAACAAACCTAAAAAACCCAAATGCACAAAACCAATCTGTAAGCCTTTTATTGCTTTCCTGGAGGAACAATTTTACAACCCAATACCTCCCATACAGGGAACTTCCTCTTTTTTTGTATTAAACCTGAACTTTTAATGTTTGTTTTCTTGATTATATGGTCTTTAGGCTTAATAATTTTCTTCTTTAGTAGGTATACTCCTTTCAAATAATGTAAAATTCTTACTGTTCCCAAGCCCATATTTACCATATGCTCAAGGGCATATTTATCGCTTTTCAAGGAACAGATTTTCTAATTTTTTATAATTTGTTTTGTTCTTCTCTGAACTTTTTCTAGCTTATTTAACTTTATGGTTGGCAGGTCCTGGTTTTAAACTACCTATAAATAGGCATTTTGTGAAGCTGCATAAAATAGCTACATGAACCGTTTTTTAAACCATGGACAGAGATGGACACATCCAGAATACTACTTAGTCAACCTGAAAACTGAATTTCCTTTGTAAGGACCTTTGTCTCTGCATGGCTAGCTGTTACCTAAGGTACCTATCTGTCTTAAGCTGTTTTCATCTAATGAGAAGGAAAAGTGAAAAGTTTGTCAGTAGCAAGAAGTGGTTATTAAGCAGATTTATTTATTTAATTTTCCACTTAATATCAAAGGAATGATTGCCATTCTTCATGTGTAAATGCTTGCTAGGGAATAAAAAACAAGAATACTTTAAAGACTGAAGTTTAGAATTTCCCCAATGCACTGAAAAATAAATGAATGATACCCATTATTAACTCTAAAATATGTGAAAGCTAACACGTTTCCTCTTCAGGTACTTGTAAGTCATGGTGGAGTAACCTAGATTTACCCAAATCCACAGTAAGCTATCTACCAAATGGCTCCAAAAGTAGATGAATAAATCTGAAATCAAATTTATCTACAATAGTTAGCATCAATTATATTATGATAGAAGCCAAGAAATAGTTTGTTCAGTCTTGTGAAACTCGTTTAAGACAGAAGATATTTTCAAATCACTGCAGCTTATTTTGAAGTTACTACTGGCACTTCCTGTCAGTTTTTTTCAGTTGATCAATACAGTTTTCTCTGAAAAATGGTACTAAAGAGAGTTTAATGCATAAAGTCCAGAAAAGCAATAAATCCAGCATTGAAAGCTTCACATCTTTTGTAGTAGCTGTGCATATTCACTGACAGTTTCGGTTTAAAAATAAAAAGCACTGTTTGGAAAAGATGCTTGGTCTTTTTTGTACTATAGGGCACATTCTGCTCTTTGCCAATAATAAATATGATCTACAGCATACTAAAACCTACCACCCAGCTGTCATGGAGCAGAATTTGGCCAAGTTTTTAATTTAACAGCATAACAACATTACATGTGATGATAATCAATAGGAAGACTTACGATGCAATGGAAACCCGTTCCATCCTTTTTGCAGAAGAGAGTATTGTTGGGCTTTCTGTTATGATGAGCAAAATGTATATTCTTGTGCTCACAACAGAACAAGAACTGATTTTAAATATTAGATCCTAAAAAAACCAAAACATAAAATACAGTTTATAAACTTAAAGGCCAGATATGCAAACAAATACTGCATTAAGTATATGTTCTTGAGCTTGATTTAATAATAAAGTTTAAAAAAGAATCTCTCAGAAGTCAATTACATCATTATCTTACCTCCTTTGTTTCACCTTCTTCATAAAGCACTAGTTTAAAAGACAGAAATAAGCCCTTAACCTGTGACTTCATTGTATAAGAAAGATCTTATTTTCTCACTATTTTTTAACCATAATTATTGAATAACTGTGTATTGGAAAGTAAAGCCATGTCCTGATATGTCTCAGGATAATCACTACTAGGTTACATTAAAAAGCATTAAGCTACAACATAAGTATAGAATATTTATTTTGATAATAATATAAATTTCCGATTGAATATCACTGTCTATAACTGTGTACAAGTTGGAGCACATAAAATACAGTTGTTGAAAAATCTATTATCAAAACAAATGGGATATTTTAAAATAGAATAATAGAAAATTAAGCAGAAAAAAAAAACATAAAGAAGTGAGTAAATAAAAAAAATTCTTGAAGCCAAAATCAGTTCTATCTAATCAGTTCCTGATTGCTGTTTGTCCAACATCGTCTTGAAAGCTTCCAAGGATGGAGATTCCACCGTATTCACAGGTGATCTACTCCAGAGCTTTTTTTTTTTTTTTACTGCCTTTATGGTATTTAAAATATATTTATGATTAGGTCTCCTTTAATTTAGCTCATCCCATATTCCCTGGAATTTGCCACTGGACACAGAGAACAGTTTCTGCCTTGCTCTGACTTTGCTGAAAACTGGGATAATATGTCCCTTAAGACTCCTTTCTTCTTGGTTTAAATAACTCTATTTCTTTCAACCTTTACTTATAGGTTAGGTTTTCTATTTTTCTGGTGTTTTTTTTTCCATTGTGCTCTGAAACAGCTCCTGTTGTACTATATTTTTCTTTACCTAAGACCTATTGTAAATAATGACATTCCTATTTAAACTCATTGATATGATGATGGTTTTCCTCGCAGTAGAATGACACTGAGATCCTGAATCATTTTCAAATTGTAATTGTAAAGACACTTCTACTGGTTTTGGCTGGGATAGAGTTACATATCTTCACAGTAGCTTGTATGGAGCTATGTTTTGAATTTGTGCTGAAAATCGTGTTGATAACACACTGATGTTATAGTTACTGCTGAGCAGTGCTCACACAACATCAAGGTCTTTTCTACTCGTCACTCTGCCCGGCCAGTGAGTAGGCTGGAGGCATACAAAAAGTTGGGAGGGGACACAGTTGGAACAGCTGACCCCAACTGGCCAAAAGAATATTCCATAACATATGATGTCATGCTCAGCAATAAAACTGGGTGGGAGGTTGGTGGTGAGCAATTGTTTTCATTAACATCACATGTCTGTCTTGGTTTCTATTTTTCTCTCTCTCGATTTTTGTTTTTGTTTTTTTTTTCTCACTTTTTTTTTTTTAATTATTATTATATCTTTTTAATTCTTAATTTTTTTTTATCTCAAGTCACAAGTTTCTTTCTCACTTTTACCCTCATGATTCTCCCCCCATCCCACTGTGGCGAGAGGGGAGTGAGCAAGTGGCTGTGTCATGCTTAGTTGCCAGCTGCGGTTAAACCGCAACACCACTACATCTCCTCAAGCTCATTCCTGAATAATCTATTTAATGAAATAGTTTTTAGACTAGAATATAGTTTTTAATAGAATAGGTTTTTTTCAGGTTTCCTTTAATGTTCTACATTTGAAATACTTTTAAATTCTGTCTTCCACAATGCCTTCAACACTGACAAAATAATATCAACTCATGAAGATACCGATGGAAACATTTCAAAATCTGAACCCTTCAATCTGATTTTGCCAAATGGCAACCAAAGTCTATACCAATCTCTCCTAGACAGATAAGGTAGATAGATAGATAGATAGAAGCAAGAATAAATGGGCTTTGTGATAAAGGTAGACTAAACATATGACAATAGTCACAAAAAAACCCAAACAAACCAAAAAACAAGAGGAAAGACTGCCAGACATTGTGGACCAAAAAAGACTACCATAAAGTAGAAAATCCCCTCTCTTACAACACTAACAGTGAAGAAAATGTGGTGGTGTACATTCAGATGTCCACAGTGATTTTTGTAAGGTGGAGGTACTGTCTTTTTATACTATACAGTTTAAAAGTAGATTAGAATTCCCTGTTTTGTGCCTTGCTTAAAAGTCATAGATTAGTCTATGTCTTTTTTTACCCCCCCTTTTCTCTTTTTCAGCTTTTTTCTCCCTTTCACACAATTATGTTTTCTGGCATGGTTTACGGCAGAATCTCACTCACTGCATTCTAGAGTGTAAATGAATATATCATAAAAAGTAAGTATAATTTATTACAGATCATATTGAGTTTGTTTAGGGTGCAATTCATCCCTGTGTAAAGGGCAATACTGCCAAAGTCAAGCAGTCAAACAACTTGACAGCTTTCCTTCCCTTCTTCCCTGAAAAAAAAAAAAAAAAAAAAGACTGGTTTAAATCGTGGACCCAAAATTAAGCCCTTTAACTTCTGAGCCTTCAGGAAGCAACCACTTTTTACTGGTTATTTCAGGTTCATCTCCAAGTCTGTGTTTCTGTAAACACAGAAAAGTGGACTTCAAACTGTTCAGAAGGGACAAGATCTGTCCCAACTGCCTTTTTCCATCCCTATGTTTTTACAATCCCTTATGTCTTTCATATTTATAATTGTTCTGGCAATTTAATCTCTGCTTCCTCTGAGTTTTCTGTTTTTTTCCTGTTTTTCACATACCACTCTGTCTTCTGTTTCCCTTCAATATCGCTGATCCATCTTTTATTTTCATATTGTCAGTACCCTTCTATTTTCTTAAAATTTGTCTAATACAGAATATAAGATAATTTAACAGTCTCTGCTGTCTGCTGGATTGGAAGGAAAAAAAAAAACAAAATACAAACCTGGAAGGAGGCAGTCTTTCCCAAGAAGGCTATATCTTTCAAATGCAAATCAAGCCACCTTGACAGACAGCAGCCATGGTTCTATGCTATACAACAGTTTCAATACTTATTTCAAGAAAAGTGAAACTTAGAAGCTTAATGGAAATTGAGACTTTAGGGAACAATGAGCTCATGAGCCTAGCAGTTATGTAAAAGCTATCCCAACATTAAAATCAGCATCTCAGGTAACTCTCATATTATGATTTTTTTCTGATTTTACTGATTTTCTGGTTTGTTGGGGTTTTTTTTGTTAGTTTGTTTTTTTTGGTGTTTGTTTGTTTGTTCTACTTAGTAAAGTTTTTCTTCATATTTATGCAAACTAAAAACTACTAAAATGAAAAGTGGGATACCCAAATTTAGTGCTATTCCAGAATCTAACACCTTAAAGAAATTGCTGCAAGCTGCGTAAAATTCATAACCCAGTCACTCAATGGCCACATACTATGCTCTCCATTTGAATTGTTTCACTGACACAGGAGCAAAATGCACTCTTTGAAACCATTAATGATCATTTAATAGTTATCATTTAACAGGTTTATGATGCTTCACATGTATTTTAAAGTGCAATCTCAGAAATACCTCAATCAGTTTTTTGTGTCCCCTTTCCTAAAATATATTATTTAACAGGAGAAGCAGACAGGTCAAGTCTCAAATGTACCAACGGTAAGGTAGAAGTTTTCACTTTATCCTACAAAACATAGGGAAGAAAATGCTGTCATCTATGGATTTTGTAAACAAAACATTTCTGTGATATCTTGTATGACCAGACATTAAATTTGTATTTGAGCAAGATGAGCTATCATTACCAGAGGAATTTCAGCAGCATCAAATCTTAAAGCTTGAATCAATCATACTGCAAAAGCATAAAATTGTAGTGTTTCTAAAAGGATATACCAACAGTATGAAGTTTAAAACAGAAATATACACCACTGTACTTAAAAAAAAAAAAAAAACAACACAAAAACAACAACAAAAAAACCCAAACAACAAACCACGGGGAAAAAAGATTAGTTAAATTACTTGTCCTAGACTGAGTTTCAAAGTGACACTCTTTTCACCTTCCTCCAAGCCTAAGCATTCAAACCCATCATCTTTTATAAAGTATGTAATCAACAGTGATATGACAAAACTGAACAGAAAAAAAAAGACGAAAGTCAGGTTTTAAGCAACTTCTATTGCTCTTCCTATTTTTGTTTTAATTGCTTTTCAACTGACTTAAACACTTCTCAGATTTTTTTATATTCTGGAAATTACTTGTCTTTTATGCCACTCACTAATGAACCCCTTTTCCTCAATATTTTCCTTTTTTTTTATATATATATTTATATATACACACACTCGCATATATGTATACACACATACATATATATAAGTAATTATATCCTCTGTTAGAACCCTAGCTTTGTGAAGTCATTTATACATCTGGTAAACTGACAAGTTTAGATGTGAGGTGATTAAAACTTGAGAGAAACCCTGGGTTATGAACTAAATAATCTTCAGGAAAGAATGCCAAATTCTGAGTGACAGAGAGGCTGACGAGAAGCACAGCGTACATCCTTAGTTTAACAGTTGGGACTACCTATGGTTTGGCTATTTTAAAATCACATTTTAAAACTTATTCAAAACTATACTCAAGGTAAAGATCCCTCAGAACAGTTTATACAAGATAAATATCCACTGTTTCTAAAATCTAAAAGCCATTTTCTGTTTATGCAAACACCAAGTACAAAAATGTACATAGATGATTCAGACCTGTAGTCAAGAATAAGATGTGGTATAAATTCATGTTTCTGATTTAAAATCAAAGTATCTATTAGAACCTTTTAGGGTATTTTCTCATAGTTTTGGACAAATTTTGTATCTAATGAATAAAAGAGACTGAATTATACTTTCTACAGTTAATATAAGCAAATGAAAACAGCTGAGGGGGAAAGTTTGGGAATCCACTAAATGGAATCTCAAAATGCTTTTGCTTTTTCACGTTTAATAATTTCTCTTGCATTATATTGAAACACAATAAGTCATTCTTTGTTTTGTATCCTGTATATAGACCTGTATCACTAATTTTAAAAATGTGCAGAGAGCAATAATCATGATTCCATTTTCCTGGGGACACTTAGACAGTCTGTTCTGCAAAGCACAGGGTATATTTTGGGCATGGACAGTACAGACAAGTGTCAGCAAAGGTCTGTTTTTGTGTGCATTCATGGGAGGTAGCGCAGAATAATGTATTCTTAAACAAAAAGTTTGACTGTACTTGAGAATGACGGATAGAGAACTTTTTATGAAAGATCATTTGTGAGTGAGCAAGACGGAGGCTTCAGTTCTCATAAATACTGCTCTTTGGATGAGAAAAATTGTATTTGCTGTTTATAATAAAGCAGTTGACAGCCCTACAAACACAACACATTTCAGAAGTGAGATATATAAAACATGATAGCCTTAAGTTACATTTGTACATGAGATGAGACAAGATCTCTATTGTAACTATGTTTCTTATATAAAAACATGCATCTCTCTCAGGAAAGCTGATTATTTCTGAATACTGAGGAGATGAAGAAAGAGAAATCCATTGACATTCCTTTAAGCATCTGTAATCCATTTTTTGCACGTTTGCTTCCTTGGACTTACTACCTGTATATGTTTGTCAGAGTTTTTTTCTTTGGTATTTTTAAATTCTCCAGACTTGAATGCTTCAAAATCTAGAGAACAAAATCACCCATGGCTACTGATATAAAGGACTTAATTCTCACTTAAACTTTTATGTAAATGAATAAGTGAGAATTAGAGTAAAGCCTTTTGAAGTCAGTCAGTTTTCAGATTTGGGAGAAGATCATAAACAAGACAGTAACCGACCTCACTATTTTGTGTTGAAGGGGGCTTATGTGTCCCTTGTGAACTGTTTTATTTTTTTAACATTAACCTCTGGCAATCAAGAAATGATAGACCTCCAACCTTCTTTGATTGGGCCAGGCTGAGTGACTAGTCACAATTGTAAATAAAAGGATGTCACTCACAGTAAATCTGATGTTGTCTTGAAGTGGTTCAGCAAATTGAAAGGAGTCCACTAAGAAGCCCACTAAAAAACAATACCACAAATTTCCAAAGCAGAGAAGAAAGTGGAAAGTTTTACAGTTTTGCATGGGGAAGGAGCAGCATGACAGAAATTTTTTATAAGATTCTTTCTCCTTTATAGACAGAAATTTCAGGTATCTAAAACTGAGAGAAATGGAAGGTAATGGGGAAATTAATGTCTGGAAATTTGACTACTGGGGAAAACTTCAGCATTTTATGGATTTAATACTTTATACTGACTTTATTCTTTATCCTGATTTCATTTTGAGGCATTGATGGACAGACCCATATTTTTGGTTGAATATATTTTTAGATTCTTTGTGAGCTGTTAATAAGTCCAAGAAAAAGCAGGGAGATTTGACTATAAACAATTTTTCCACTTTAAAGGCATGGGAAGACACTGATAAATGGTGTGTGCCCATAGGATCATGCTGTAGCATGAAGTGGGCTCCTGGAAGTACTATCTCGTGCTTCCTTTAATGAATTGGCAAGATGTTATATAGGTCCAGGAAGAGAAAAGTTACTAGCGAGTTAGTATACACACTCACACAGAAGGAATCTCCTCAACACTGCTTTTATTATGGCTTCCTAAGCCAGGAACAAACTAAGGGAAGACAGAAATGACTGTTCTCTGCCCATTACCTTGAATAATGTGTAAAAGCCTTGATGAGGTTTTAAAAGTCTCAACTTTTAACATCTTAATAAAAATCACTAGTTATAGAAGAAATTGTTTCTCCAGGTGAAAGGAAGCTGTAAAGTGGACTTGATAGTTATATTTTCTGTTTGATCTGCTGGCTGTCCAGCAACACACATAGAGCTTGGACACTGGCAGAGCATGCACTGACTCTCATTCTGCCAGTACTCAGTGTAAATTACAGACAGCTGGGTTTGGGTTGAAATTATGGTATTTGGTGCAAATTAGAGAACAATCAGGAAAAGAAAGAAAAGAAAACAGAGCTTGTTTTATTTCAGAGGAAGGTCTAGAAAATAAATTTATAGGAAATCAAGTCATTAAGTCTATTGTTCACACAACAATTTATTGATTTGAAATTTGCATAGTGTCCTGGAATATATTTTCCAGAAGTACCAGGACAAGCGATTCAGGGGGCTTAAGCAAAGACAGTGACTGTGTCAAGCTCCACATTCTGGGTGATACTCTCATGTTGCAGTGGTTTTAAAAAAACGAACACTCCTAATGTGACAGTGTTGTCATGAGCTGAGAATCAAGGATTACATGTGGGAAGCCAGATTCTCATCGTAGTTGTAGTGAAGTGTAACTTCTGTAGAGTTACTCTAGATTTATAGTGGCTTAATCAAGATCAGACTGTGGTCTAGTACAGCCTAGAATTAATCACATGCTGGGTTTGGTGCTCTAATAGATGTGTGAGCACAACTGGGGCAGGGTTGGGAGGAAAGGAATTCTCATCTTGTTGCCACACCCCAGTTCAGCTGCTGCCATGAAATGCAGTTAATAACCAGTGAGCTCTCCTCAGAGACTCAGAATGTTTTATGTTTTCTTGGCAGCTTCTGACTGCAAAATACCACGGTCTCCTTGTTGTAGTAAACTTTAGCAGGGGAGCACAGAGCACTTTCATTTCCATCTCTTATGACCTTGTCGGCATTATAACTGTTATTGGGAAGGGAAAAAGTACCAGCAATGAACAGGCATTTTAGAACACTCAGCCAGAGAATTAAGTTCTTAAACTGGGTGTTAAGACAACTCTTCCTTTTCATGGTCTGTGTCTCTCTCACTCCCCCCTTCCCTTCTTCCAAGTCTTTTTTCAGTCAGTCTTTTGATTTAATTTACAGGCAGCTTTAATGAGAGCCATGCTATGCTTTTACAGAGAGTCTATCAAGTACAGGTCCAAATGCAATACACCATGTTTAATACTGCAGCTTGGGAATACTATCACACCTTCCCACCCATCCCATGAAAGGAAAGTGATCAGTAATGACTATTGCACAGGAATTTCAGCAAGTATGAGGAAACAACTGTAAGAGTAACGCAATGCAATATAGCAGTAATACAGTAAACCAGTGAAAGAAAACAATAAAAATACGTAAGGATTAGCTTGCTTACCAATACATTCTGATGGGAATACAGTTTTGATAATAGTTAAGATCCTGAAAGCACTTCTGTATATGCCTTTTGTATTTGAACATGAATTAGCTGAAGGAGAAGGAAAGAAAATGATCATAAAATTAACTTTTATTTTTAGTAGCATTTGTGTTATGCCTGTCTTTTACTGATGCAAATGCACTTTGCATTGATTCAGGTTATCTGATGTAGCCCAATTATTCTGTATATTTTTTTTTCTTCTTTTCCTTCATGTCTAGTTTCATCTTACACATTTTAACTTTGCCAGAAGAATGACAATAGAGTTTAAGTACCCTTTTGGTTTGTACATTCTGATTAATTCCCTCTTTGTATTTTGCCTTCCCACAATCTTTCACACACTGGTGACAGTCTGTCACTCATGTGTTTCTTTTTAGTAGATCTTCATGCTTGAAATTTTGTACATTAAAGTTACAAGATTTTCCATCTTCCAAATTGTCTCCCATTATGCAAAGTCATTTGAAATATTGTTTAAGTCCAGTAAATGGGTTAAAGCGTCATAGAGTTGCCATCTTTGAATCATCTACATAATTGTAGAAAGGTCAAAATACACAGTTATCTTAATAGTGTTGTGCTATCTTTTCAACTGAGATTACAAAATCTGAAGTAAGAGTTTGCAATAGTCATATGGCGGATATATTAAATTAAGATACATTTAATGTACACAAAATAAATTGAAAACTCTTCAAGGCAAGGATTCTGCCTCCCTTTTTAGTTTTGAAGTGTTTTGATAAATGAAAGCCATAAACAAGTCCAAGCATACCTTCAGGCATTCTGCTATATTGTGGATAATTGTCCATGTGTGGTTTTGTCATCATAAGCTAGTTGCACAAAAAGATGATATTGTCTTGCCCAGCAACCAAGACATCTCTTCCTCACTTCCGTCTGTTTCTGTGACTGTGTATAACTGTCAAAATCCTGATGGTATTCAACCCTTCACAGACTATTATGTCCTATAATGATCTTGAGAAGAGGATAAGAAAAGGACATTTACCTGGCTGCCTTATTATAGTGTCTGAGAAGAAGTTTAGGCAATTTCATCACCCTGCAAAAAATGAAGGAGGAAAATAATGAAAAGGACTATGCTCCATATAGTAACTCTTTATGAGTTGTGCTTAACCAATACTACATATTGTCTGATGTCCAGATGACGTCTCTCTTCCTCCTACTGTGACTTTTCACCTTACAATAAAGTTTTCACAAGTCTGATCTGTTGGAAGTCATAATGCAAGATTACGTCTCTACATATTATAATATAGATGTTTTAAATATTTACTGGTGTTAGGGTCTTCTTCACCTTCTTGTACATACCCAAAACTGTAAACAGTTGTATCATATGAATACAGAAGTTATGGTTATACTTGTGAAAAAAAAATAATCAAGAGAACTTGATAGGTACTGGAATCTGGAATATTTATAATATTAAATTGCTTAAAATGCTGTCTTGGTCCAGGTCAGCCAACATTGTCCTAAACAATTCCTGAGTACGGTATGGGAGTTAGTATGGATAAGGAACCATTTTGAGAGGACTTCTTCATGCCACTGCTCCCTTCTGGAGGATGAGAGCCATAGGTTATATATGCAGGCCTTTCTATGCCATTGCACCTCAGTGCAAGCAACAGCCTGAGCGCATATAGTATATCTCTAGCTACACTCCTTTTCTGACCCAAAGCACATTGAAATATTTCCAGGAAAAAGGAAGAGCTCCAACATGTGGAACTGGATGGCCTGCTTCAGAGTACTGCAGGTCTGACTGATGCTTAGGCAGGTGGAAATTGCAATTATGAATTTGTACTCACTGGGCACTGTGCTGCTTAGACGCATTACTTGAATATAACAGGTTCCAGAAGTTGGCAGGTTATTTTAAAGTGGGAAAAAAACCTAAACAAAACCCTCCAACCCCACCACCCCAAAGACAATCCTAGCAACCTCAGACCATTCCTTTCAATTCTTAATTCCTACTTGCATATCTAGCTAAGCATAATTATATAAATATTAACAAGAAAAAAGTCTGACAAGGTGAAAGTTCAACTTGACTGTAATATTCATGTTACTCCTGATTCTTCACCTCACTGCACCAATTTTTCTTTGCTTTGACTCCATTGACAAGAGTTCAGTCACACTGGCATGGAACAAGTTTAATGAGGTAGATGATTATGCCAAAAAAAGAGTCTTAAAATGATTCTCTTAAGAAAGTAAGTTAAGCACTTTAATTAGGGGATTCTAGAACTTAAGTTACCCAAGCAACATCACTCAATACCTTTGAAAGTGCTTTATGATAGCCTGTCATTTCCTGAACCTCACAGGACTGATGATAACTTTGGTGTAGTGAGTAGATAACAACCCAGAACTGAGATTACTACATCCTTTTCCTACACCTTTTCAAGGCGATCCCACTGTATTCACTGATACTCATTGAAACATTGTACAATATAGGTAGACATTTTGCTTCCTGGAATTCCAAAATGCAGTAGCCCTGCCATGTCAGTTATAGTTGCTTTCTCTGATGTGGGACAACATTTCACAAATAAGGACAGGCCTGAACCAATGATTTCTTCCGTGGTCCTGGTTGTGCAGCACATCTTAGACCTGCTGGCACCCAGGGCTCTAATGTCTACTAGGTACCCACTCTCCCATCATTTATAGGTATGGGTGCTTACCACTATGTATGTTAAGCTCTGGGCTTGTGTAAGACACCAAAACGGAGGATTAAATCATTGCCAAAACCAAATTATTGCCAAAACATTGCCAAAACAAGAGGCTTGTCATGTAACTTCATAAAAATATAACAGAAAAACTGTAGCTGATGCAGGTATTAGATTGGATTTTCTTTTTTTTTTNAACCTTTTCTTCTGCAGTTCTGCTTTATTGTCTATGTAACTCCCAGTATCTAGAGAAAATGTAGTATTCTTCCTTCCACTAACACCATTTATGATGCATCTTTACTTCTTTACCCTGAGCCCATTCTTCCAACATGTTGAATAAGTCATGAGTGCTTTGGCTTAAAGAGAGCATCATGTATTATAATGTTTACATGCAAGGGAGTTGTATCAAATGTTGGCATTTCCCCACTTTCAGCCATTATCGTCTGCATAGATTTTTGTAATTAAAGAAATCAAACTTTTATTTTGCTTGTTATAGTGAGCTGCGAGAAAAGAGGTAGACATAAACTGGATAGTACAGCCTTGGTATAATCCTGCACACCTTAACTAAGACTTTTTTTTTTTTTAAATGAATGTTTTTTTTCCTTTGTTACTTTGGGAGCTTGAATCTCCCTACCTATGGACCACAGAAAGTCTCTTTCATACACTCTCTCTGGTGACTGTTAAACTTGTATCTGTTTCTGCAAATATGTCTACAATTTCTTTTTATTTTTACTCTGAAAAAAAACCCCACAAGCCGAGTAAAGCTTTTGTTAAAAAATTCTATTAAAATGTATCATTAGTCATAAACCTATGTTATTCTCTACTGTATATCCTTTTTTGTCATTTTGCTGTGTTTATATCCACTCACAATAAAGACACAGGTTTGAACTGTCATGCCTTTTATTTTCTCTGCCTTAGCAACCCAACTAAAGAATTTCATACTTGATGGGAGTACAAGTGCTATAAATACCCATTGACTCACAGGTCCCACTAATTAAGGAAAAAAACATGTCCTAAAGGACAAAGAGGTTCCTTAAATAGATTACTTACTATTCAAACTGGTTGAATAATCTGTAAACACTTTGTGCATAAATTGTTCCTCTTGCAAATGTATTTTTTAATCATAAATATTCAACAAATTTCTTTGAATAAGCCATTTTTAGTCTGTTGACCATTCACAAAGCAGTTGCTTTTACTTTTTGTGCACAAATCGTTCATCTTGCAAATGTATTTTTTAATCATAAATATTCAAAAAATTTCTTTGAATAGGCTATTTTTAGTCAGTTGACCGTTCACAAAGCAGTTGCTTTTACTTAAAATGTACTCTGTTTTGTGTGCTTTACCATGTAAACCATACCCATGTATTTCGTTTTTCTCTTTTTGATGAATAAGCTTTATAGAAATTACGTGCTACACATCTGTCATGGTCCATGTGTTAAAAAAATTATTTGCATACTGTGCACACAAACCTCGTCCTATCACAACAGTATACAAATGCTTTCTGGAGTCTAAATGGTAAACAAATCAAACAAATTTTAATTGGTAATAAAAAAGTTTAGGGTACTCTATTTTATGTAGATTTCCCAGTTATTTAAATCTATTCATGTTCAGATAAATTTTGTACAAAAACCTGGAGAAATATCCATCTAAACCTTGGGTGTGCTAACATATCTGGTAATACATAAAACATTTATTTATTTTAATAGCTTAATCTCAAGAAACAGATTTTTATAGGATTAATTTCATTAAAATAGTTAAACAATGGAATTTATATCAACTTAGGAAAAGATGAGATACTAAAATCCTGCTTGGCAATCTTTAGGTTTAAAATTCATTTAGAAGGTTGGTAATAAGGTCTGTTTCAAATCTCATCATTTGGGATGCTCAAGGGATCTTGAACAAATCATGCATTATCATAATTCTCTGGTTTACTCACTTTATGGAGGTCTGAGGAAACTTGTGGTACTGAGCATAATACAGGCAGAACTTGAGCTCCAATCTTTTTTCCGCTTCAGTTCCTCATCTATAAAACATAGCCAAGCAACAGACCACATTACCATGAGGCTGTCTTGGTGGAAAGATCTTCTGAGTATAAGGTGATAATGGCCTATGTGGAGTTCAACCATGTGAAGATGGCAAGTGTGGGGTTTTGTGTTTTTGTATGCAAAATAGTGAAGACATTGCTTTTGTATTACAACTGTAGTAAAACGCCTTTCAGTATACAAATTTCTGTCTTCTAAGTTACCTCCCAGTGACAAAAACATGCAGTTTCTAGGAATTTATTATATACCCTTGGTGTGAAGCATATGTCCAATTCATTAATCTCAGTTCAGTATTGGGAAATAAATGAGTATGGAGGGCTGCTTCTGAATCCAAGTAAAGCACAATTGCAGTTAATCATTCTCCACTTTAAAATTCTCTTGTTTTTCACTGCTTTGGTTTGTGGTTGGGAAATTGCTATCTTCCTTTCTCTTTTGCTTAATTGTTCTGATTCTTGTTGAAGTTGTGGTTCTGAGGAATGCTGATTTCTGCTTACTTTCCCCTTTTAAAAACAAATACCTTCTTGAGATCCACTCCAAGAGAATTAAAAATTCTTGTGTCTGGACTCTGCAATAGAAAACAAAGGTGTGAAGTTTAGTCTTAAATAAAGAGTTTTGTTGTTCTCATGTAGGGTTTGTTGGGGAGGGTTAACTTGCATTACAACAGTTCCTATCTTATATTACCCCTCAAACTGAGGCTTGCAATTTCCACAGACACACAATTGCATATTTTTTTAAAAGTCTAGAAACAGAAATCATTACATAAATTAATTGTCTCCTTAAAAGTTGTGCACCATCTTTTCTTAGTTTTCCTATACAGACATTTTCATAAACCAGTGGCATAAACCTAGATATTAGTATTTCTCTCTGTTGGCATTCACAGAAATAGAACACTTCAAATTTTTAACTTAGAATAAGCATTAAATTCTAGATTCAGCCAGTCAAAAGAGATGATTTTCCTGCTGTATTTAGTGTTGGTGTGGCCTCACCTTGAGTACTGTGTGTAGTTCTGGGGCTCACAATTTAAGAATGATGTGAAGGAGCATAAATGCATCCAGAAGAGGGGAACAAAGCTGGTGAAAGCACTGGAAGGAATGTCCTACGAGGAGCGGCTAAGGACTCTGGGCTTGTCTAGTTTGGAGAAAAGGAGGCTGAGGGGCGACCTCGTTGCTCTCTCCAGATTCCTGTGGAGAGGGAGGTGCTGATCTCTTTGCCCTGGGATCCAGTGATAGGATGCGTGGGAATGGTACAAAGCTGCAGCAGGGGGAGTTTAGACCGGACATTAGGAAGCATTTCTTTACTGAGATGGTGGTCAAACACTGAACAGGCTTCCTAGAGAGGTGGGTGATGCTCCAAGCTTGTCACTGTTTCAGAGGCATTTGGACAAGACCCTTAATAACATGCTTTAACTTTTGGTCAGGCAGTTGGACTAGATGATCATTCCAACTGATATAGTCTATTCTATTCCAACTGGAGCTATTCTATTTTTTCACCTTGCTTTTACCTCTATATTTCTGTGTTTTGATAAAAACACTGCTTTTCCCATGTCAAAACAAAAAAGTTTTATTTTTATTTTAAATCCTTTTGGGGGAGACACATCAATTCTTTCAACACTACAACATGTAAGATGGTCCCTTAGGGAAGTGAGAAATCAATGGAATAAGAAATTTTGGGTTCCTGTGATTTTTTGCACAAAATTGTGACTGTCATTAAAAATGAAATATTTATTTTTCTCCCAAATAATATTTGAGATAATGTATTTGAGATTTCAATTTCTCTTTTCATCTGTTTTATATTTTTTCTTAAAACTACAGATATCTTCTATTTTTCATCAAATCTATGATGTGTCACTGTCATCCTTGGAGAATTCATTGTGACAAAGAGATCCCACTTTATTTTAAATTACAACAAACATGTAATTCCAGTACCATCCTACTGCATCTGAAAGTCTCAAATGAAGATACTGTAATTCACTGCATAGTATGCTGAGTAAAACTCCTCAAATAGAGAACAAGGATATCTACACATTAAAAAGATTTAATTTGCTCTACTTCTACATGAGACATCACATGCCTGTGAAACTGCTAGAATGATGACAAAATGTCTTCCAAAGGCCATTTAAGAAGTTCTAAAGCTTAAAGTGGAAAAATTTGGTCTAGTTCTAGATGCCTCCCACCGTGAGTGATTGTGTTTTTTAAGCAACAAGATATGACAGACTATGCGGCAGTGCTGATTAATGGACACCTTGGATGTGTAGTGAGGCATGAAGTGAAGCTGATGCAAACAAGAAGTACATTAATCACAAGTTCAGAATCCTGAAGCATCTTATTGTCACTCTGTAATGAATAGGTTTTACATATAAAAAATATATTTTTTATGCTTAATTTTAGTGCTGTTATATGTACTAAAATTTTAAGGCCTTTTTTTGCCCTGTAAAAATGTGAATTATGCAAGCAATTTGGAAGCTGGTTAATAGTCTGGAGACTAGCCACTTTAAATTGCTAGAGGCTAAAGTCTTCAAGGACCTTTGAAAACGTATTTATATACATATTGCAGTTCTATAATACAGATTGTATTCGTGTATTTTTATTTTTTTTTAAAAACCCTCTGCTTATGAGATTTTGCTTTAAGAAAAGGATACATTTGGCAGTATAAAGTTGGTTGGTAAGGCAGCAGCAGGAATCTGCCTTTCACCTTCATCACCTTGACTGGCCTTTCTGTTTATTTGCCTATACCTTTTATCTTACTAGCAAGTTACACGTCATGTTTGATTGCAATGCCTCTGCTTAATGAAAATCATTATATATATCTTGCCAACAGGAGGGGAACACAAATGATTTCTTAATCAGCCAATTTTAATATCTTAAGCTTTTAGTCACACTCTAGGGAGATCATTATGTTTTAAGACATACTGGGCATTATTTAAATAAGAGTCTCCTATGCACCTTCTCATACACAATTCATGTAAATATGCATATTATTATCTTCATAGTAGGGATGACACTGCCTACCCCTAAAATGTAACTACAGTTACAGACCACAGAAAAGGTAAAGGGTCTTTAAATGAAATCTGTCTGATTCCTGAATGATTCAGGAAATAATGAAAAGCTGAACTTTTCCCAAGCTGTTGAGTATTCAAAGGCCAAAGTCTGTGCAACGGTTCACGACACCCTCATTCTAAAAAGTACTTCATGACTTTGGACATGTAATGTTCAAAAGTGCAGCTGGTGATACGCATGATATGTTTTATGTAATAATGTCTACAGCTCCACATAGTGTCCCCTTACATTCAGCTCACGACATTTTCTGATGTTTTCGTTCTTATAACTGAGACATTTCTGTGTCATACAAAATGTATTTATTTTATTCCTGTTTCTTAGTAATGAACTATGGGATTTGAAAAGATCCAAAAGAAGCTTATGTTTCTAACTGATAGAACATCTGTGTCATTTATATGTTCCTGTGTGTATCAGCAAGGTTATAAGTCAACACAGAGTTCTCATGAGAAATTACTGCAGATCTTGCTAAGGTCACAAAGATCACCACTATGGCAGGACATTAATGCTGTATTAGAAGAATATATCAGGAATCTTTTAGCATAGTGCTGGTAGTTTTAGTTTGACCCATCTTGCCCCTTGGCTGTACAAATCTTTTTACTACAAATACTTCTTTCCCATCCTCCTTCCACTTAATGCCAGTGTTTATTTATTCATTTTTATATTATCTGCCTTAAAGATGAATGCTCCAAGGGAACTTAGAAATTCTCTACAAGCACTTCAGCAAAGAGTAATTTTCTGTCAGTGTATAGCTTAGCTAATATTTTTGTCTTGGAATCCATTTTAGAAAATACAGTTAGGTCATTTATTTCATTTTAAGTGGGGTAGAACAAGGTTCACCAGACAAAACGTATCAATTACATAAAATTCTGAAGTAAATCCATTGTCTGTAATGCAACGTTGTCTATCTTTATTCAAAACTTTCACAATTTCCTTAGAATTCTAAGTATATTGCCAGTTGCCTTCTTTTAATGCTGCTGATTCAATTCACCCAGAGTCATTGAAGTTTCTAACCCCAGTAGCCCTACCCCAAATAACTACAGATTTATCTTAAATTTATTAATTATTAAAATTTTAGGATATTTTCCTGTTTATATTTTCTCTAATTATTTTCTTATCCTGTTCTTTTCCATTTTACTATGGAGTTTGAAGGCTTGTAGAGAACTGAAGACACTCTCAAAAAAAGTCAGCTTGCATTTAGAGTTATGATGCTTTCTGAAACTTCAATGGACCCAGTAATCTGCAACAGCAAAAACTGTTTTACGAACTCATGATAACATCATTTAGTGAGCTTTGGTCCTGTCCTATCTCATGCACTCTGCAATAAGATGACACTTGTTGTTCATCTGAGGATTCATGGGCTCCTCTGGGGTAGATACGTATTGTGTCAATTGAAGAAAAAAACACTAATATATATATATGTATGTATATCTCGTGGCTTTTAATTCAGCTGTGTTTTTGGGACTGTATTATAGTTTCTATAAAGCATATTAGCTAGGGACAGAAGACCTATTAGAAAGGTCTATAATATTTTTGGCACAATGGGTATGAAATAGCAAAGATGTCTGAACATACTCTGACTGAAATACAGCATGAAAATAACTTTTGCAGCCCCGACCCCAAAACTCTTCTAATGCTACTTCAGAAAACTTGTGACACTCATATGCACTCTCAGGTCACATCCAGAATACGCAGCATGTACTGTTAAATTGACACTGACAATACATTGCTTTTCTGACATATGATATAGCTACACATTGTCACAGGAACCCTGAGCTGAAAAATATACGTGAGGAAGTTTCAGGTTTTAGGGCCATAGAAGCACAAAATTGGGCTCAAAGGAGATCTTTGTGCTCAGCATTATATAGAGCTGATGTGATCTCTCTACACTTCTTGGCCTCTGGACTGGAGATTTCATTGTTACAGTTAGTAAAGTTTTGCTGACGTATTATTTAGATGGTCACTTCTACCAATTATCATAAATAGTTTGTTTCTTGCAAATCAACAGTGTAGATATTTCATCCATTTAATTTTTTTCAACAGAAACTTTCCAATTTTGGGGGGCAAAGTGCAGTGACCCAAACTAAATGAAATTCTAACCTAAAGGACTTACCATTGTGAAGAATTGCTAAGACAAGATAGTGTATTAAAGCTGGGGAAATTTTTACTACATCCTAAATTCTATCAAGGCACATTCATCACCTTCCATTTTGTTGCTAATCTGAGACAAAAAAATTCAAAATAATATCATTAAGAAATGTCAGTGTTACATAAATTACATACATCTCTAGAAAATAAACTATTTCAATATAGAAAAATATGGTTGTATCATGTAAAGGTACAAATAATAGAGCATTTTCAAAGCTTTCTTCTGAAAAACTCAATTAATTAAGCAACAACGGACTACGAACTGCTAACAAACAGTTTGTTTTCATCATCATTTCATAGGTGGGCAATCTCTATATGGATTTAAAATAAGGATTTGATTTTGAACATAAAAAGAGAAACATTGAGACACCCAGTCACACTACCAACTCTTGAATTAATAGAATTTAAATATAATATCCTTCTCAGGATTTTAATGTCTTCTTCTAGGAGATCTGGACAGGCTGGATAAATGGGCCAAGGCCAATGGTATGAGGTTCAAGGCCAAGTGCTCGGTCCTTCACTTAGGTCACAACAACCCCATGCAGTGCTACAGGCTTGGGGAAAAATGGTTGGAAAGTTGCCCAATAGAAAAGGGCATGGGGGTGCTGGTAGACAGCCAGCTGAATATGAGCCAGCAGTGTGCCCAGGTGGCCAAGAAGGCCAACGACATCCTGGCCAGTATCAGGAATAGTGTGGTAAGCAGGACTGGGGAAGTGATTGTACCTGTGTACTCAGCACTGGTGAGGCCGCACCTTGAGTACTGTGTTCACTTTTGGGCCGCTCTCTACCAGAAAGACACTGAGGTGTTGGAGCGTGTCCAGAGAAGGGCAGTGAAGCTGGTGAGGGGTCTGGAGAATAAGTCTTATGAGGAGCAGCTGAGGGAACTGGGGTTGTTTAGCCTGGAGAAGAGGAGGCTGAGGGGAAACTTATCGCTCTCTACTACTACCTGAAAGGAGGTTATAGTGAGGTGGAAGTCGACCTCTTCTCCCAAGGACAAGAGGGAATAGCCTCAGGTTACAGCAAGGTAGGTTTGGATTGGATATTAGGAAAAAGTTCTTCACCAAAAGTGTTGTTAAGTATTGGAACAGGCTGCCCAGGGAAGTGGTGGTGGAGTCGCCATCCCCGCAAGTATTTAAAAGACAGGTAGTCGTGATGCTTAGGGACATGGTTTATTGGTGGTTTTGGCAGTGTTAGGTTGATGGTTGGACTTGATGATCTTGAAGGTTCCTTCCAACCTAGACAATTCTATGACTGGATGATTAGCTCACATTTAAAAGATTCCAGCTGTAAACTGCAATCCAGTCAGAGAGTTCTTTAGTAGCTGGCCTAGGTTTCTCCTCAATTTTCCACCTCTTTGATCATTTCAAAATCTGAATCTTTTGTCTTTGCTCTTCTTCATTTCCTACTTCTTATTACCATTTCTGCTCTTCTTCATCTCTTTTCATTTACTAATGCAAACATTCTGAAGTGAGGGACCAGAACTCTGTGCTGTACTGTTGTGTTGGAAGAAGCATGATGTTTCTGCAATGGTAAAGTTTTGTACGTATGTTTGTTCTCTACTAAGTTCCTAGTACTTGCTAATACCCAGTTATGCTTTTTTGACCACTTTCAAGCACTGCAACAGTGTTGTGATGGAACTGCTTATATGTCTAAGAACTTTTTTGTTATAACTACTTCCGCGCTTTTACTTTGTATTCAAAGATAGGGGGTTTTATACATGTACACCACTGGCATTTGTCGATGCTGAATTTAATTTGATTTTTTCTTTACAAATGTGAATTGGATAGTTATTTTGGAAAATTTTGTCATAACTTTCCACTTATGAATTTATTCGTATTTTCAAGAGCAAAAGCCTTAGAACAAGTCCCTGTAGTTCTCCCTCCATTGGTGACCTCCGTACACTGCGAAAGCTGCTTAATTATTCCTGTCCTTGATTTGCTATCTTCTAACCAGTAATTAACTTGCAAGATTAATGGTTTCCCACATTTATGCTTTATTTGTCTGAAGCCTTTCATAGAAGAATGTTGTCGAGTACCTTTGGGAAAGCTAATTAGACTTTTTTGGCTCCATAATTCTTGTCCACACACTATTTCATTCCTTTAAAAATGTTTTATATTTAGATTTTCTTTTATAAGAACCATGTTTCCATAACATTATTAAACCTACGGACCACAAATCTCATTCTTTCATTTTGTGTTACTTTGATTTGATTTCTGGTTAGCATTTCAACAGGTCCTCCTTAAAATGTTTTGGGAAAAAAAAAAAAAAATCACCCTCCTCCTTCCCTCCAAAGAAACCAGAAGAAACACGTTACCTTTCATTCTGTGGTACCACAGCAGTTATAAATGAGAAGTTATTACTACATTCAATTTTGACAGTTCAGCTATTTCATACTCAAGTTTCTTTACAACTCTTAGGGGAATACCAGCTGGTTGTATCAATTTGTTGCTGTTCATTTTGTTGAGTTGTGCTGAAACCTCTTCTATTCACACTTCAATTTCAGACATATTTTCTGATGAGCCTTCTGTGAGGAAAGGTTTTGGTGTGGGAATGTCTAAGATCTCTGGCAACAGACACAGATGTGAAAGAATAAACTATTCCATCTACTCCTAAATTTTTAGGCACTTCCTTCACTCTTTCATAGTTTATTGACCCTACAGAGTCCCTGGCAGGCATCTTGTATCAAAGACTTTCTTGTTGGATTTTTTCCCTTAGCAAGGTGTTCTTCACTCTTTTCTTCTTTTTTTTCTTTTGGGGGGAGGGGGGGTGAGGGGGGTATCTTGTGTTATTGGGCTTTTTACATTTAATTTACCACAGGTAATGTACTTTTGTATTTTCCTAATGTGGACATGAATTTACTTTTTGAGGGATATTTCCTTACTTTAAATGGCTTTTTGTATTCTTTTTCTTTACTGTATTTTTTAAGTCTTTTCACAGCTGTCCCTCATTTTTCTGCGCATCTGTAAACAATCATCTCCATATATGTAAGCATTTCATCCTTTCTCAAGCTTAGCGGTTCCTTAACTGAAAGAGATGTCTTTCCTACGTGGAAATGTTAAGGAGAACAGTAGGTGCAATTTCCTTTTGTGGTGCCCTTTTTTCTTTTGACTAGAGTCAATGAGCTTAGACGATTGTTGCAAACTGAATACATAACTTTTCGATTAACTGCACACAACTAAGAACTGAATAAATGCTTTTGATCCTTAAGATCCAAGTTTCTTTTAATATAATACTCTATTTTAGGATACATGTTGTTCATGATCAGTGATGGAGCTCAAACGTTGTTGACCTATTCCAGAAACATGTTCCAAGTACAGATCTACCTGTTTTACCAAATAAATAAATAAATAAATAAAATAAAAATTAAAAATATTGCAATATTTTAAATTCAAAACTTCCATCAGGTTCCCTGTTAGATTATAATTTCTAAAGAAAAACAAACAATATGCCCTGGATATTACTGATGAGACATTGTAATTATAGGACAAATTGTTGTTTGGCAAAGACTCTAGTGTGCTTCGGAGAGAAGGGAAGCATACAGGTCTGAGCCAGAGAGCTGAGGGGTTGGGTATCACCTGTGGTCTAAGTCAAACAGCTTTACTTAATCTGTAAAATTATAATAAATTAGATGTAACAATAAAACCCCACATAAATGCAACTGCAGTCATTGTGGGCAGCATAGATGTACTCGAACAGAAAGTCCAGCCCCACATTGATTCTATCACAAAAATCATATTCCCTCATCTATCTCTAAAATAATACTACAGGATGGAAATGAAAAGTTTATTAAGAATGCGTACATGTGTTGGGAGGGGAGAGGGAGAAGGGGGATGAATGTAGGCATCTTTAAAACTGCATGATGGGATTCATAGCATTAACAGCAGGAGCGGAATCCAATATGTGGTGGATCAACATTAATAACATTCATTTATACATTAACAATTAATTGAGATGAGTATAGACTGGCCCTTTCCCAGGTCAATCTTACCTCTTAGTGAACTGGGGCAGTGAGAATTTAATGGCATTTCTATTTCACCTCTACAACTCTGATGTTGAATCTAAATTCTACAGTTTCCATAATAACAACTGTACCTATTTGCATGCTAAAAGCTAGTGAGACTGATGCTGATGAGGGCTGTTGAAGACACAAAAAAAATGCCTACATGCTAAATAACAGAAGTGTTCAATTCTTATTTTTTTGATTGAATAAATGAGACCTAATATAATCTATGCTCCCTTAAGAAAGGTTGAATAGGAGATAAAAAGTTGATCAAAAATAACCTCCGGTCACAAGTACAGCAGTTGTTCACTGTCACTTATTTAAACTAAGGCAAGCAAGCGCTATGCAATCATAAACTCATCCTTTATAAATCACCCTCTGCAGTTGAAAAGCAACGAACATACAAGTAACCCTTCAAGCCTCATGAAGATTTAGATCGGTCTCCTGGGGAATATCATATATGAATGAAACCATCAATTGATATTATTTATCCGCTGTGAAGGTATAAATGAGGAGCTAGAAAGGCATAGATTTAAATTTTCAGTGAAAAGCTTCATGGTCAGATCAAAAATCACAAAGATTTCCCAAGGTGGAAGCTGGATACCACAACATTAGATATCAACGGGTGTCAGCTTAATTCTAGCTCTGTTGCAAGCCTTCTTATTCTGGACTGTGACCTAGGCTGGATCTATGCGGTCTGTAGGAGAAGGAGGTGAAGTAAAAGTTGGGCTTCCTGAGCCCAGTTTTTCATGTTACTGAAAAAATGGCATGTCCAGTTGATTCATAGAGTTTAAATTGTGTTGTCTGATGGGGTGACAATGTAACCTCCCTCATGAACACCTTTGTTCAGGTGTTATTTTACTGCGTGAAGAGAGACTTTGCAAGCAGGATATGCACATCTAACAGTACACACCAGTTATCCATTAGCTAGTCCACAATAGATAGCTAGGATTGGCATGTTACCAACTTAGCTATTCATACCCTCACCATCATCATCCATTGCTTTAAACTGGCTTTAAACAGTCATGCTGTGTTGTCATCTTCTGTTTGTTTGTGAGGGTTTTTTAGGGGTGTATAACTTTCCGTGAAGGTCCGTTTTTTCTTCATGAATCCTTGAGTCATTATTACCATCTCAACAGTTTGTCTTTCTATGTTGTAACTTTTCTTATCTTGTATGGCTTCAGGCTAAATACGCTTACACTGCTCAGTGACATTCTTTCCTGTAAGAATGAATGAAGGTAACATGGCTAGGATGCACAAAATCAAACCGTAGGGTCACAGACAGGTGACCACACAGGTCACAGTTTACTGTAGAGCCATTCCATAAATAAGCTTGCCTATCTTCTCTGGACAGCCTCAATAGTGTAGGATATATCCAGCCAGCTCACAGTGACAGTGAGTGCACACTTGGGCTTTTTGCTCTGCCGTGCTTTACAATTCATGCGTAGGATTTTTATTGTAAGGGTTTTGTATTCAAACCCTGAAGGTTTTGAATATATAAATGCAAAAATAAATCTGAGCCTTTCCAGTGGACATTATATTTCGCCCATAATCTTAATCTTCATTAATTCCTAGTTTATAATTTGGAAGTAATAATTCTTATCTAGTTCACTCTGATGCTTTGAAAATATTTTCTTTAGTATGTCTTCAGTTTCACAATGCCCAAATCCATAGAAGAACCTGTTTAGATTTCAGTGTTATCAAGAGTCAAGTAATATCATGAATCATGGGGTGAGGGGGTTATAATCTTTGTTTAAACAGTACAGAAATAGCTGCACTCCTTTTATATTGATCACTACACTGTACTTAAACTGTTGGAAATATACTTCAGTTGTGCTGTGAGACAAAAGATGTGCCAGCCCCAGATGAAATCTATTCCTTCCAAGCCATAGAAGCGTAGTTACTTTCTGTAACAGTTCCATGGTTGATATAAACATTTTGACAGAAAATATTTGGTGGTGAATGCAGTGTAAAACTATCTGAGAATAAATGTACTGTGACTTGGAACATAAGATACAATTTTCTTTGCATAGAGGCAAAATGAAGTGATGACAGAGTTCACAAAACCTATTCTCCTCCTAAAATTGCAATTTGACCTTGCTTTTCAATAGATGTCTTTCAAAAAGTTAAACTTGACAGTCCGAGAAATTTCACAGACTTTTGTCTGTAAATTGGTAATTGCAATACAACAATGCCCAAAATCTTCCTTAGCGTTCTGTACATGAGAATACTAAAAAAGACCCCTGGGCCACCAGGCCATAGTACTTACAGTACTTACAGTAAAATTGTGCATTTTAAGTTAATGGCTATTGGAATCTAGATTTCCTGCATAGTAAACTAAGTATTGTACTGAAAGACCATACATCTGGGCTTACTCTCCCTTTTGGGGCTATAGAAGTTCTCGTTATTTAATGCAAATGAAACACTTTCCCCAGGAGAGTGATAGGGCAAAACCATTATGGTTTGGACACTTCCCTGGGAAAGTATAAAGTAGAATCTCCTTGCACAAAGAAAATAAATAAATTCACTTTCCTATGGATATGCATTTTTCTCAAGTCCTGGAAGACTGTTGAAACCCTTCAGTTCGTAGGTGTATGAGAGTTACCATTCCCTCTATCTGCTCTACCTTTTTAAAAAAACAGGATTTAAATACTTTTTGTTGCAGAAGATACAAGGCTATGAGTGCTGAATAGACAGAATGAGATACTTCAGTACTAGAAAGAAACAAGATTTAAGGCATGCTTTTTTATATTGGATTTTTTATTGGCTGCCTCACACAGCTTCTTGTTAAAAATGCAAATGCATTATGAAAAGTTTAACATGTTGCATATATTATACAGGAAGTCTAGCTATCTATTTCAGGGCAGATTTCTTTCTTGAGTTACAAGCAGATCTTCATTTTATCTAGTCTCAGGAGCTGTTATATTGAAAACTTTAGTTTTTATTATCAAGCCTTCCATATATCATGTGCTTTGGTATCTGCAATGGCATCACTATTTTGGGTCTCATGGTGGGGAGGGTCTATAGTGCTTGGTGACATCTCTGAGTCATTCCTTATAGAAAAGTTCTTTCAAGCAAATTTCCTAATTAGGACACTCATCCTCTTCCCTTCACCTGTAGTGCTACACAACAGCCTAGTTCCCAGTCACCCAGCTCAATTGTTTCACATATTGAAGGATGTTTTAAGAAGTTGCACTTTGTGTACTTTTAGTTATGTAGGAAGAAGACTGGACTGGTCTGACCAGTACACAAGAGCAGTCCTCAGCATGGAAGAGCTGCAGAAAGCACTCCAGACCTCACTGCATCAGATTAACAAGTTGAATGTCAGCTAGGACTTTTGAAAATGCATCCATGTTAACAAATCTCTGTCCACATGGAAGACAATACCAAAACTTCTTGTGCTGATTTAAATGGCTAAAGAAGTGAGTCACTATTATGCACTTTTCAGAATATCTTCCTAAAGTTTTAAGCCTTCTGTTCTTATGGAACTCTTCTCAGAGTTCTTCTCAACTCTGAGCCTGCATGTGTGCTGATTTTGGCTGGGATAAGGTTAATCAGCTATTAGCAGCCGGGAGAAGTCTCACATTCACTATCACTTGTTCTCCTCGTGGGGGTCTTCAACTTACCAGATGTCTGCTGGAAATACAATACAGCAAAGAGGAAACAGTCTTGGAGGTTTCTGGAGTGTGTGGAAGATAACTTCCTGACACAGCTGGTGAGGGAGCCAACTAGGGAAGGTGTCCTACTAGTCCTGTTGTTTACAAACAGAGGACTTACGCGTGATGTAAAAGTTGGAGGCCATCTTGGGCATAGTGATCACAAAATTATAGTTTTCAATTCTTAGAGAAGTAAGGAGGAGTGTTAGTAGAACTGTCACCTTGGGCTTCTGGAGGGCCACTTGGGCCTGTTTAGGCATCTGGTTCACAGACTCTTTTGGGAGGCAGTCCTGAAGTGCAATGGAGTCCAGGAAGGCTGGACATTCTTCAAGAAGGAAATCTTAAAGGTGCAGGAGCAGGAAGACCCCATGTGTCAAAAGATGAGCCAGCAAAGAAGACTGGCCTGGTTAAACCGAGAGTTTTGGCTGAAACTCAGGAAGCAAAGGAAAGTTTATGGCCTATGGAAGAAGGGGCAGGCCACTCAGGAAGACTGAAAAGATTTCATGAGGCTATGCAGGGAAAAAATTAGAAGGGCTAAAGCCCAGATAGTTCTTAATCTGGCTACAGCTGTAAAAGAAAATTAAAAAAGGTTTCTATAAACACATTAACAACAAAAGGAGGACTAAGAAGAATCTACACCTTTTATTGAATGTGGGGGGAAATATAGTGACTGAGGATGAGGAAAAAGCTGAGGTACTTAATCCCTTCTTTGCCTCAGTCTTTAAAAGTAAGACCAATTGTTCTCTGGTTACCCAGCCCCCTGAGCTGGATGACAGGGATGGGGAGCAGAATGAAGCCCCTGTAATCCAAGGGGAAATGGTGAGGGACCTGCTACAGCACCTGGAGGTACACAAATCTATGGGGCCGGATGGGATCCACCCGAGGGTACTGAGGGAGCTGGCGGAAGTGCTCACCAGGCCACTTTGCACCATTTATCAGCAGTCCCTGCTAACTGGGGAGGTTCCTGTTGACTGGAAGATAGCAAATGTGATGCCCATCTACAGAAAGGGCTGGAAGGAGGATCTGGGGAATGATAGACCTGTCATTCTGACCTCAGTGCTGGGGAAGGCTATGGAGCAGATCATCCTGAGTGCCATTAAGCAGCACACATAAGACAACCAGGTGATCAGGCCCAGTCAGCATGGGTTCATGAAAGGCAGGTCCTGCTTGACAAACGTGATCTCCTTCTATAGCAAGGTGACGTGCTTAATGGATGAAGGAAAGGCCATGGCTGTTGTCTACCTGGACTTCAGTAAAGCCTTTGGCACTGTTTCCCACAGCATTCTCCTGGGGAAAATGGCTGCTCATGGCATGGATGAGTGTATGTTTCACTGGGTAAAAAACTGCCTGGATGGCTGACCCCAAAGAGTTTTGGTAAGTGGAGGTAAATCCAGTTGGCAGCCAGTAACAAGTGGTGTTCCCCAGGGCTCAATATTGGGGCTGGTTCTCTTTAATATCTTTATCAATAACCTGGGTGAAGTGATCAAGTACACCCTCAGTGAGTTTGCAGAGGACACCAAGTTGGGCAGGAGTGTTGATCTGCTTGAAGGGTAGGAGAGTTCTACAGAGGGATCTGGACAGACTGGACTGATGGGCCGAGGCCAACGGTATAAAGTTTAACAAGGCCAAGTGCCAGGTCCTGCACTTTGGTCACAACAACCCTATGCAGTGCTACAGGCTTGGGGAAAAATGGTTGGAAAGTTGCCCAATAGAAAAGGGCATGGGGGTGCTGGTAGACAGCCAGCTGAATATGAGCCAGCAGTGTGCCCAGGTGGCCAAGAAGGCCAAAGACATCCTGGCCTGTATTAGAAATAGTGTGGTAAGCAGGGCTAGGGAAGTGATTGTACCTGTGTACTCAGCACTGGTGAGGCCGCACCTTGAGTACTGTGTTCACTTTTGGGCCGCTCTCTACCAGAAAGACACTGAGGTGTTGGAGCGTGTCCAGAGAAGGGCAGTGAAGCTGGTGAGGGGTCTGGAGAATAAGTTTTATGAGGAGCAGCTGAGGGAACTGGGGTTGTTTAGCCTGGAAAAGAGGAGGCTGAGGGGGGACCTCATCACTCTCTACTACTACCTGAAAGGAGGTTATAGTGAGGTGGTGGTTGGTCTCTTTTCCCAAGTGACAAGTGATAAGAGGAAAATGGCCTCAAGTTACAGCAGGGTAGGTTTGAATTGGATATTAGGAAAAAGTTCTTCACCAAAAGGGTTGTCAAGTGTTGGAAGAGGCTGCCCAGAGAAGTGGTGGAGTCACTTTTTCTGGATGTATTTAAAAGTCATGTAGATGTAGTGCTGAGGGACATGGCTTAGTGGTGGACTTGGCTGTACAAGGTTAATGGTTGGACTTGATGAACTTAAAGGTCCCTTCCAACAAAAACAATTTTATGATTCTATGATTCTAATTTTCTTCATAGTAGGTGGTATGGGGCTATGTTTTGATTTGTGCTGGAAACAGTGTTGATAATACAGGGATATTTTAATTAGTGCTGAGCCGTGCTAACACAGCATCAAGGCCTTTTTGCTTTTTACACTGCCCCACCAGCAAGTAGGCTGGGAGGGCACAAGAAGTTGGGAGGAGGCACAGCTGGCACAGCTGACCCAAACAGACTAAAGGGATATTCCATACCATATGACATCACACTCAGCAATATAAAGCTGGGGAAAGAAGAAGGAAGGGAGGGGACATTTGGAGTGATGGCATTTGTCTTCCCAGGTAACGATTATGTGTGATGGAGCCCTTTTTTCCTGGAGATGGCTGAGTACTTGCCTGCCAATGCGAAATAGTGAATTAATTCCTATTTTACTTTGCTTGTGTACGCAGCTTTTGCTTTACCTACGAAACTCTTTATCTCAACCTACAGCTTTTCTCACTTTTACCCTTCCAATTCTCTCCCCATCCTGCTGGGGGGGAGTGAGCGAGCGGCTGCATGGTGTTTAATTGCTGGCTGGGATTAATCCACAACAGCATGATATTACAGAACTCCCATTGTTTGTGTGAGTTCCTTCTAAAACAAAGTGCAAACAAATATAGACCAGGGATATTACTAGTATATTTACCCTCTGTAGTGCAAGAGCCTACCAAAGCAATATACAGTGTTTCCATACATTTCTAAGAGCTCCTCATGCCATTTAGATTGTATTAACACAAAGCAAGAACTTAACATTATAAATCAAAACACTGAAATATTGCATGTTATTACACTTACATGTCACAGCAAGGTCATTCTATATACCCTGTAGCAGCCTCAGGAAATAAAGAGTAGGCTGAATAGATTACTTTATAGAACTGAACTGTGCTTAAATTAAATCATAAAATACAGGCTCTGACAATCAAGCTGAATACTAAAATCCAACAAAAGATAAGAAATCTGAAGCATAAGTCTACCTCCATCTTAGAGTGCCATACATGTGTTGTATAAAACACATGGAGTCAAATCCTCACCTGATGTAAATTGGTATAATTTCTAGAACTGAAAGGATCTATGCCAACTCGGTCCAGTCAGTATTATCCTCACATTTAAAATAATAAGATCACTTACTATAAGGAGACCATTGAAATACTTGGACCCTGTTAAAGATAAGAGAAAGAAGTAAAATATACTCTCAAGGAAATTTACAAGCCCTGGCAAGGGAAGTAAGAATGGAATTAAAAGTTAAACACAAAAGAGAAAACAAACAAACAAACAAAAACTCTAAACCAGAGAGATCTATTTCAAGATTCCAAAAGATTAATTGGAGGAGGGTGAGTATTTTACTCAGGCTAGTAGATTTTAATGTATTAATTAAGGATTTGTAAAAGGTTGTGCTGGGGTGACAGTCTGCTGGTGACACATTTAATTAGTTGGGTCTAATCTGTAGTGAGATTGTGGGGAATTCTAAAGCCACAGAACAATGGCACAGGAAGTCTTATAACTTCAAAGTAAGGCAAATTGGACAGAAGCTATTGAGCTACTCGAGGAAACCTGGGGGAGCCTCTGTAACTGTAAGCCCTCTAATAGTTTCCTGAAGTAATTTAGAAAAAGTCAACAAAATAAAGGATGAATAATGCTTTGCAAAGAAACAAGTACAATCAACTAACCGCAAAAAAAAAGAAAAAAAAAAAAGACTGAAAATCAAAGCTTTCTGAAAATGTTTTCTCCAGCATCTTAAGGTAGTATAGTTCATTCCAATGTTCCCCGGTGCATTGTTTCAGTAAGTGTTATATATTAGAACAGGTTGCTCCTGGCTATACTTTAAGACCACATCTGTGACCAGACTATCCCCATCCTAGGTATTGACTTCTCCATGTCGAAGAAGCTCTTCTGAGCTGCTTGATGAGTGCTGTTTTTCAGAGGTTATAACACTATAGGAGAGGAAGATGCATGGATTTTAATTTATAGCTAATAAGCAAAGGCATAGTTTGATATATTACAGTGTTATTGATTCTAAAAAGTATCAGGTTTCAATGGGTCAGGATGCTAACTGGATGTGTCGCTGACAGTGTTACCACTGTAGTTCTCCCTACAGACCTACTCTCCATAGCTTCATATTAGGACTTTTTAAAATGTGTGAGTAAGTCTTTTGATTATATTTCTATTGTCGTTTCACTCTTTAGCATGTATCAATATTTACAGCAGGTTACTGTAACAGGTAGGTATTAAACATCCCATAGAAAACCTATTTCAAGAGACACTGAAACATCAGGCAGTCTGTAGTCTGCAGCCATAGCAGCATCCAGGCAGATTCTGAAATCAACAGTTTTACACAGAGATGGATTACTCCCACATTTTTGATCCAGATGTTGCTCAACTTTTGCTGTTGACTTTCAAATGAGATGAATGAGGGTTTGAAAGTTTTTCTTCAGTTTTTGATTTTTTGAAACACCTTGTTTTTCCCCCTTCTAATAAATTAAAAACAGCCAAAGACATGTTTTAGAAAGTTGGGACAGGGGAGGTGGTTTTGCAGGTTTATTGTTTTTATTTGTTCTTTTAACGTATTCTGGGTTGAAACCGTATATGCCAAGCTTTAGCTTGGAGCAATTTTTTTTTTAATGGTTGAGTTATAAACTCGCACAGAAAGGGTTATTATACAAACACTGACAGGCGTTTAACTATAACAGTAGTAGCAGGGTTGTTATAATAATTGGATTTGGGGTGAAATGTAAAGCTAAATTTACAGATTCTTTCTGCCTTGGGGGAGCCATTCGTTTCTGTCTGAAACAGCTAAGGCAAAAGTTAACATGAGCATAGGAAAAAGACACTAAAAAAGTGAATGGTTTTATCTCTATTAGCTCCAAGAAAACAATCATTACTTGATAGATTTAGTGATGCGTGAAATATTGGAGCTTACATCTGGGAATCATTAAAAAAAAAAAATTGATTTATATTGACTGTCTTAATTTGTTGCTTTAAGTGAAAATGTGAAAGGTGATATCTGACATGAGTAGTTTTTCATTGGATAGTTCACTGGAGTGTTAAATTAAACAAAAATACCCAAATAAAACTAAAGAAACAAAGGTGGAAGCAATTAAGAGACTGTCCTGCAGATCTTTCTTCTGAGGGTCCTATGGTTTAATTCAATTAAAAATAACAAAAACACCTTCTCTTTCTTTGGTTGTTTTTTTTTTTTTTTTTAATTGTTATTGTTTTGCCAAGTTTGTCAGCTCTTAATGACATCTTAATGTTTATGCAAGTGAATGAAATTGCTTCATCCTGTCAGATAGATAAATAAGATAAAGTCATCAACACCTAGTAACAGTATCAATATTAACTGTGATAACACAGAAACCTTGCAGAAGGGCCTTCACATCTCAAGAAATTCTTTAGTGTTATACTCTTGTCAAGCATCTAGTGCCTGTACATATCCAGTTGTCTCTTAAAAATACCCATTATGCTGCCTCATCAATATCTTTCCTTTAGCTGATAAAGTTTAATTTGTATTTGAAGTAGAAAGACATGCTAGGTCAGATCTGGGATTCAACTCAGTGGACTTAATTGGTCCAGACATCTAGGCAGCTTGCACTATGATTTCTGTCAAAAAGCACCCTTCATCTGTTGACAGGGGAGAATTTTATTTTTTGTGAAAATCCATATTTAACACGACCTAGATGATGATGTTCAATTATCTGTTAGACCCAACAGCAGTGCTTCTTTTAAGAGAAAGCCAAGCATCTTTAAAAACTAGGTTTGAGCCGCAGCACTTGCTGAGATAAAACTGAAGTAGCACTTATATTTAAGGATGCCTGCATCTGAAAAATATGTGTAAGGACTTTTATAAGTATGTTTGAGCAGAAGAAAGGTTTTATTGAATTTTGGTGTCTTGCATGAGATCTGTTCTCTCTTCCTGGACTGGGTTGTCAGCTTGGATCCCTTTCAGCAGATCACCAGGTGTTATTGGTGGTCTGTATGGTAAAATGAAAGTCCTGGTATGCACTATAACCACCTTGTTATACTATTCAGAAAAATGCTTTCAATGACAACTGAAAATTGCTGGTATGTGCATATGTGGGTCTATTTCAACTCCACTCTGAGCTTCCAAGAGCATAGCTCTGAACAGACTCGGGATTACATTTTTCTCTTTTTTCTTCTTTGTCCAACAGAGGAGGAGAAATCCCTTCACTCTGTCCGGTTCATTTGATACTGTGCATGCGCTGACCGTCTCTATGACTGCTGCCCATCATACTCTCAAAAGTAGATGTGAGACTTGGCAAGGTGCTTCCTCCCTCTCTTGGGCAAGGAGTTGGAGCAAAGGCAGAAGAGGAAACTCTCTGCAGTTGCTTTTACCACTCTACCATAGGAGTCTGAGTACTTTTTATAAGTCCCTTAATTCCTGTATAGTTAGTGGAATTGTTGTGAGCTGAAATTTTACTCCTGATAAATCATGAAGGCGTAATCTGCCCTTTTCAGTGCTTTCAGAAGTAAACTAAGAAGTTTAGCTTTGGAATTATTTCTAAGCTTGGCTATAAAGGTGTCTGTTGGAGAAGTGTACTCTGCCCTTGTATGAGTTCCGTAAAACATTGTTTTCTAAAGCAGTCTCTGCTTGAATGTGTTTTTTTCTTGTGTCCTAAAGATATATTCAGTCTAATGACTGTGTAGTTATCTGTTAGCATCCCCACAATGCTCTTTATAAGTGAGTACTGCCTTGTATCTTGGGACTGAATCGCTGCAGCTGATGCACAGTAATTCATTAGACAAATGTTGCTACAGGAAACCTAACTAGAGATTTTTTTATGTGGCACTCTCCAATAGCAAACTGCTGACATAGGTGGTTAACCAGAAAAGTATCTGAAGTTATGTTTATAGCCTGCTTAAATACTAAATGCAAGCAAAAAGAAATAGAAAAGTGCCAAGAGTTGAATTGTCTGGCTGTTTATTTAATAGGTTACTGAAAATGGAAATAGATGTAAAAATCTTACTGATAATTCTTTCTTTTTTAATATTTTTCAATGCAATTTTTACTTCCATCTACTTTTCCAGGGTACGTATTCTACAAAGCAACAAAATGTTATGTTAGAAGGCTTTCCATTAACAATAGTGGAATTTTTTTGTATATTTAATCTCTTTCATTTCTAACATTCTCAGTATTTGCCATGACTCTCTTTCTTGTCTCATCTATGTAACATTGTCTTAATCTCTGACATTTCTATGATTTTGGTACTTGGTTCTCATTTATACACAGGGTTAACTCGTTTTGCAGCTGCTTTCACTGTTCTCATAAATGATAACGGGAGTCAGGAGTAGGTAGACACTTTTTATTACCTTTGGGGGGGGGAATTTTTGTTTTGTTTTTGCAAAATAATAATGCTTAAATCCTCTTCTTTAGCAGTGTTAACCATTAACCTCGGCTTCTCACTTGGGATTCTGCAGCAAGACCAATTCTACAAGAGGAATGCGTTGGTCTACGAGAAGAAAACTGATAACTTGATCACTTTTCTACAATAGTTTTATCAGTCATCATTTGACTTGTTTGAAATACTTCTATTCCAAAGCAATTTCATAGAGGTTACTTGCCTTTTTGAATGGCACCTTTCATTTTTTTTCAGAATTAAATTCTCCAAGGAGGAACAAAACATGGAATAATCATTGCAAAATACTTATTCCAAAATAATAGGTAGTGTTCCTGCACGTTCTGCAGTTTCTTAGCCTTCTTTACCTAAGTGCAAATTACACTGGGTGGAAAATTTTGAAGGAGAGAAGGAAGAAGTTTTAGAGAGATGGGATATTTACTCATTAATAGTTTATGTCCTATTTTGTTTGATTGGTGTTTTTGATGGACAGGTAAACTCTACACCATAGAGTTTAATGATGTAGTTAGTAGAAAGTGGCAGTGTCTCAAACTTCATTGGCAATCGGGTGTCCTTTCCTTAGTTTGCCCTTTTAGCAGGTTTTCTATTTATGAGAGAAGCAGTATTGTAACTGGGTATCTCTTTACCTACAATATTTTGTGCTGTTTGTATATGTTCCCACTGAGATTTGAAGATGTAAAATGTCTTTTCTTTTTAAAAAAAAAAAAAAAAACTTTAACTAATGTCATATTGTGATCTGATTCTTTACCAGGTTTTTAACACCAGCTTCTCTTCCACCCATAAGATACTTAAATATGTCTTGGTCATGAAGGTGTGTTTTCCCTTTTAAACAATTTTTTCAATGTTGCCTTTTTTAAGGCACTTTAAGATTCCTTTCCCTACTACTAAATCGTGTTGTTTCTGATTGCATTCTATTCACAATTTACCTTCGCTTCCAAATCACGATGTCTTGAATTTTAATGCTGTGACACTATCACTTCCAAGGAACACATTTACTTGCAAACTTCAAATTGCTCGGGATTGCTGAAATTTTCATGTAAGTCTCACATCCAATGTTTCCCTATTTGAACTCTGCATTATCACACTGAGAAATTAGCCACTGGCTATATAAGAACATACAAACAGTCGTGTATGTTAAACTGAAGGTCTGTAAAGCTCGGTAACTGAGAGAGGATATCAATAACACTATAAGGATGTACTGACACCCTTTCTGCTATGTATTCACACAATAAGCTCTGCAGAAGAGGTATCTGTTTAGAGTGTAAACCTTACAAGTAAAAAAAGGAAGGGCTTATTCCTGAGTATATACTTGAGTATACACATAGTACTCATACTGAGCACTTAACTTAGATGTCTGCATTTTTTTTTTTATAATAATGGAGGAAGAAAACCTCTTCAGAGAGGGATTGTATCTTAAATTCGCTCTAGATCAGTCATGAAAAAAGCACTTCAGGGATGATGGGATACGTTCTAATGATGAGATTCCTAAATCAGGCACCTCAGGTAAGTGCTTAAAATACAGTAGGATAGATAGCTCTTTCCTTGGACAATTAGATAACCATTGTGGTAGGAGTCTAGAGGGTCTATGGTGCTCATGGCTAGCCAAGAGCCCAAGGTTCTGAATATTCAGTTTCCTCTGTGCTTTATTTCTAAGGGGAAAGAGAGAACAAACCTCCTGCAGAATAAGCAGCTGAAATTCTCAGAGCAAAGCCCCTGTGGATTGGCTTTACCGGTCCGCAGAGTGCACACGCTAGAGGGGCTCTAGAAGAAACTCTTTTGTGTGTTCAGCTCCTCACAGAAAAAAAGCTCATTTAAAAAGGGGAAGGGAGTACAGAAAGAAAGGGAAACAACAAAAGAATTACGATTCTGAGTGTGCTGAATATTTGGGTTGCTTGGATTAGAATTTATAGATTTTATTAATCTGCATAATATTGGAATATAAGGTGACTCAAGCTCTTTTAAATCTTCTAAGTCTTTTTTTTTTACTGTTCTCTTAATATAGCCTTTTTACATAATACTTTTTTCTGAATGTCATCTTTAACATGAAATTTAATGATTCAGTATAAAAAAGAAAACTCAGGAAGCCAGTTTATTTCTTGAGTCTGGGCATGTGGATCTGATTTGAACAAAGATAAATGATCTTATTTTATTACAGGAACTTGTCATTAATAACACTAGGTATGTCATGTACATTATGACAGGTTCAATGCATTTGGTCCTTTTGACATTTTATGAAGCAACGGTAATGAAATTTGTGAGCTGCTACACAGCTTTGCATAAAAGAAAACAACACTTCAGATTATTTACAAAAGTTTATTAAAAAATATCAGGTAAATGAATAATATATTTTTGGAACTGTTACAAATTCCATTAAGGAACTGAGAAGAATTTTTTTAAAACCATGTAGCACTTCATATAATAGTATAACTTCTGCAAATAATACATACAAAAAGGTTTATTGTTATACATTAAAGAGAATCATTACAATTATCAGTAGGTATGTAATAATTAGTAATCTGGACTTTGTGAAGCACCTAGGTAAGATCATACATTTTGCTCTAGAGGGTTTTTACATTTTCTCTTCCTATAAAAACAGTCGTGTTCAAATTTCTTAATTTGAAGCTGCTCTGAGATGTAAGCATTGTGAGATTTGGTATTTTCTTCTTTGTAGCTAAATTCTCACCTTTGGTAAAATATAATGTCAAGAATTTAATTCGTAGTATTATTAGTAGTAAAGGCAGTCCTTTAGCTTCCTCTTTCTTTGAAAAATAGCACAGAAATTTGATCTTGTAACATTAGACTAAGCTATCAATTAGTTTACATTCATAAATATTGTGCAAATAGTGAAAGAATGAGGAAAATAATGTCTTTAACATAAATTTAGGAGGTAGGAGTCTAGTTTTTTACATTAGTTCCCCAGCTGACTGAATGAAAAACATACGATAGCACTTATCTGTAGGATAAGGAACATAATACCAGTCTATCAATCATGACTGCTATAATGATTTGCTATTTAATATCTGTAAGTTTCTGTTAAACTTAGAAGTGTTAAATGTTAGTGAAGAGTTTTCTGAGTTACAGCAAAGCTCAACAGTTCATTCCATAAAATAAGTGTGAAAAGGTATTGTCATGGCAATGGCTGCATCATCACAGATTGTGAATTCATTGTGCTTCCACTGCTGCATCAATAAAATGAGAATAATTGGTTAGCAGGAGCAAAAAACTTTGCTTAAATCTTAACAGCAAAGAGAAGCTATTAGCAAAATGTAGAAATGGAAATACATACATTGGGGAAAGGAGCTATATTTCAGTTAAATTATGATGTGTGGATTTGGAAAGTTTTCTCAGTCAGAAAATCTCCACTTAATAGACTGAAGAGCAGTAAGGGTTTGCAGAAATGTCTCTAATGGGAACTGATATTTGAAAGCAAAGGCTAGTGGGACTGATTACTTTTCTCATTAGACAGCATCTCTAACTAAATAAATCAGATGTTGCCATATAACATTTCACAAAATCTGTCAAACTGAAGGATATAATCTGGAAACATACCATGAAATTAGCATAGATCCATGCAGAATTGGATTCAACAAGCATTTTCATCTTATACTAATTGACAAAAAGCAGTGCCACTGCAGCACACAATTTCACATGCAATTATTATTAAAGGGACAAGTGAAAACATTCTGAACTACAATTTTCTCCTCATGTTTTGATGTCAAGTGCTACACAAACCAATGTCTCCAGTAAGTAGAGTTTTCTCTTTTTAATACCGTGCAGTCTACCCTTTAGCAGCATCTTCCCCTTTTCAAAGCAAAAGGTTAAATGAGATCGTTTCCCTGCATAGCTCTTGGGGGCTGTGCAGAAAAAAAGAGTAAAAATGTTTCTCAGGAAGGAGTGTGGAATTAGCTTAGTCTGCCAGCATAGAGACTCCGCTGTGTTAGGCTCAGTATCGCAGAGCAAAGTAGCAATAGAGGACACACGGCCCTGAGGCCAAAGCTGGTTGCTCCAGGCTCTCTCTGCTGGTAGTGGGGAAAGATGTCCTCTTCCAGAGGCGGTTGAGGGCTTCTTGATCAGGGGCTGTTCTGAGGATGTTCTCTGCTGAACAAGTAGTTAAATATTCAAGGGCAGTGAGAGGGAGAAGGGCTGTGCATGAGGCTGCCTGTAGCCAAAATGAGCAGCCAATTTTTTCAAGCAGACCCACATTGCTTTAACTGGCAAGGTGAAGAAAGCCCCCATGATAAGTTATTCTTTAGCACTCCCAGCACTTTTTTGGTAAGGAGACCTGAGTTCAAATCACTTTTCTAAGTCAAGGAGGAAATCGTACTGCCTCTGCTATACGCTATGTGAATGCTCAATGGAGCGACTTGTGTTTGTGTGTGTGACAGGCATTGGGGTGGACATCTGGGAATTTATGTAGATACCTTGCTGGCACTAGTATTTCTTTTCTTAGCAAGGTACTGAACACCCAGACACTCTGGACAAAGAAACAAATGTCTCTTTTGTATGTGCTATATTTGATGTGTTTGCCAAACATACAAATGTATCTGGGAAAAAAGAAATATAGCATTCCTTCTTCAGTGCCTTCTTGAGTCCCTTCAGCCTCAGCTCTCTTTAAATTTCTTTAGATTTGGTACAAGACCGTGACAGTTGAAGCCAGGACTAGTAATCAGGTTATTGTTGATAGATGATATTTGACTGTTGATATTTGACAGATTGTTGACAGTCACCATTTATCAGGCTGCACATTTTGTTCACATGTACTTTCAGTAAATGCTTCTATCTGTAGCTGAGCTTTACGGAAGCTTTCTGGCTCTTTTGTTTGGTTGGTTGTTTTCTTTTTTATTATTTTTTTTTACTTTATTCTCTTTGTTATGTGAAGCATACCATTCTTGCTAAATTAACAATAAACAGACAATACACTACACTGTCTCCATTATCAGGTTGTCCAATGAAGCATGACATTCAGTTTCCTTGCAATTGGTATTTCAGCATAACTCACACTGAATGGTCACCAGTGTTTAAACATCTGTAATATCATTCAGCTTTCCTTTATTTCTGCTAATTTACCTACCTCCTGTAGCAGAGAATGTTAAAATTTAGCATGCACTGCCCCAGCCACTGTCTCTTGCAGTCTGCTATGAAGTGAGACTTTCTGGTTTTGTTGCCTGTTAATATTTTTGTTGAAAAAAATGAAAATGTGCTAAGGCAAAACATCCTCCTCAATAACAATCCAAAGGACGTGTGGGTTGCTCTTATAGAATCTATCTATCTCACAAGGTACTTTATTTACTGGGGAGGGAATGAGTGGATAGTGAAATGTCAATCCCTACTGCTTCACATACCAATATTCTGCCTAATGCATGAAAAGATGTATATGAAAGGGAAAGCAATTATCAGTGTAACATTTCAGATTATTAAAATTCTTATAAAATAATTAAACGCTCTGTTTACTCTGATGAATTACTGTGCTGATGATATTCTACCATGATGAAATCTGTGGTTTTAAAGAAAAGATTTTCTAACATAGATAACATTTACAAAACATTGGCACAAACTGTGCTGCAGTTCAAAAGCAACGTGTGTTCTCCTGTGTAAATGAAAAAGATGCAGGATGGTAGCTACATACATTAACAGTAGTTGGGAAACAGGATAATTAAAAGATAACTAAGAAGATAATTAAATGATAACAGGGACTAAGCTGATCTGCTTTAGGCTAAGTTCAATAATTAATCTTGATACATGGTATATAATAAGGGCTTTTCAATATATTCTCCTACACTAGCTTGCTATTATGAATTCACAGTTCTTTGCAGGAAATAACTGGCCTAAATTGAAATGTTCATCTTAGACTAGAGTAGTTAGTTCCTTTGTGAAAGGTGCATTTTAGACATCAGGCAGGAAGAGCTGAACAACTCAATTAGCTATGGAATTTCTGGGGATTGCAAATATATAGGAACACACACACACCATACACACACATGCCCGCCTTTGGTTTTCAATAACTTTAATGAAAGATGCTGGAGTGGTTGGTCTGAAGACTTGAGATTCTCTGCAGAGGCAAAGATTCATTGAACTGCAAGGCTACTTTAATCCTATTCTAGAAGGGAACCCTTCTTCGGAGGAACACTTCTTTCTATGTCAAACTATCAAAATATGGACCTTGGGGCACTTTGCAGTTGGCTTGTTTATTTAAAAAGATTTTAAGATTTTAAGGATGATAACCTCAACTTGTTCATACTTATTACTTTTTTTTAGAGTGCACATCTTATATCATCACAATCTTGTATTGTTCTTTTTAGAGGTAAGTGAAGTACAATTTATAAAATAGCAAATGGTAGGCTACAGTCATTCATTATGTTGACTCTCTGGGGAAACAGAAAAAGTAAGTATTAATTACTGTCAACCATGATACTGGCTTTTATAATACTGACTTGTCTAAAATGAATTAAGGACAATAATCTCCATTCATACAACTCTCCAAATAATGGCAACCTTCTAATGAGTATAGTTAGAAAGAGTTTAACAACATAACACTTCCTTATAGTATCAATGTGTGAAAGAGAGTGCAATTGGTAGACATAAATCATTTCTTCTGCTTTGGAATACAAAACATTTTTGCCATAAAACCAATGCTGGGCCACTGCAAAATTTCAGCTTTAAGAAACAGAGATAAAAGAATAGGGAACATGGGGTGAAAAGCAGGAAAAACTTACTAGATTGGGTTTGAAGATATCCTGAAGGTTTAATTTTTAATAATCAGAATTCCAAACAGGATAAACTGAGTGAAACTCTGTCAGTTTGTACTAATAAGGGATGTAGTTATACCTGTCTGTCTTCAGCTTGCCTGGCTACATGTAATTACTGACTCTTTGATGAGCTGCAGCGATTCACATTTGCCACATTGCCACGTACGTTGCAGTTACCTGTACCATGGAAAGCAAAGGGAAGGCTCAGAGAGTGCTCTGCACTGGGGCATGGAGGGTGCAGAGTTCTTTCTGGATCTCAATCAGAAAGGCACAACAGCAAACAGTGTAATAAAATTGCTTTAACAATAAGATAGAAATAGGAAGAGAAATATAGTTAGCAAGTTGTCCTGGTTTGAGGTAAAACTGGACGAATTTTGTTCAGTAACTTTGCTTCTTAGCTGGGCCTCTTCTAACTACTGAAATTAACAGCGTATTGTGCAGACAATATTTGCTCTCTCAGAGTGATGAGATCAATGTTTATAGCTGATGCCCAGGCATGGTATGCAGAGAGGCTCTTGCTTATACTTATCACTGTAACACCCAAGGCCAACCAACTTTGTTACTTGCCCCATTGGAGGGTCAGAAGTGGAAAAGCTGCAGTGGGGTCCCACCTACGGGGAGGAGTGGACAGGACAGGTGACCCAAACCTGACCAACAGGGTATTCCATTCCATCTGCATCATGCTCAGGATAAAAGCTGAGGGATCAAAGGGTCAGCTCTCTCTCTCTTTTTCCTCTCTTTTCTCACTCTCTTGCTCTCTTGCTTTCTTTACTTCAATTGTCTGCCTTTGGTCCCGATCCTGAAGGCAGATCAAGAATCCGGTTCCTGTCCATCACTGACTGATTCCAGCCTGGGACTGCCCCAGTGCCAGCCGGTGTCGTGATTGTCATCTTGGGAGCTCGATATGGTTTTGTATGTATTTCATTATTTCCTTTGTATATTATTATTAATATCTCATTAAAGTAGTTTAGTTCCTTCTAAACTCGTAAGTCTCTTTTTCCCTCCTCTGCCTCTCTCTTTGAAGAGGGGTAGAGGGGAGCATCTGTCGGTCCCATCTGGGTCCCCCACGTCCCCAGTGGCCGATTTGGCCTAAACCACGACACAAGTAAATCTTCCATCCCTTAGGATGCTGGGAACCCTACTTTTGTGCAGCATCGGAGTGACCCCAGGTGAACCACAGCAGTGACCAACAGCTCGCTGTGCAGATCCCACCCACAGAGAGGTTCAGTCTCCCTCCCATGTTGCGGTGCCTTTTATCTTGTGCAGGAAATAAAATGTTTATCTTCTCCTGACAGAGTGGGATGATATCCACCAGAGCACAGCACTGACAAACCTGGGGCACACCAGCAACTTCCTTTGCAGTGGTGCATGCTATCGGGTTGGTTATATGGCAGCTACTCATGCTAAGAGTAATTAAGGCTTCTCAAGCCTCAAGTACAAGGCCCAGTAGAGCAGATGTGGCTTGCCCAAGACCATCAACTCCTCCAGTATGATGTTTACTCCAAGGAACCCACTACAGAGGGCTGGTTAGCTAGTGCAATTTTGGGTAGGCCTGATACACATATTACAGATTATTTACCTTAAGCTGCAGAAGTCTCTCTGACAAAGCAGAATTAGGTATAAAGATAAAAAATTGAAATTTTGTGCAAGCAGGTTGTGTTCATATATCATCAAAATATGATTTCTCTGAACTACTGAAATTAGAGGGAGAAGTTTATTTGGAGCAGAAGATCACTTGCTGCACATTCTATTATTTTCAGAACTTATATTTTTTGCTTTAAATCTTCAACAATGTACTGGAGAAGATGAGGAGTGGGTGGAGGAATGCAAATAAAGAAGTAAAAGTACACTTTGCATGCAATTTTATTGTTTTTCTTTGCTTAGTAACCAAAGTATGAAATAATTCTTCTAGGCTATCATCTTCAAAAATATCTATATCATACATGGTGATATGCTTTGTGGACATCTGGCCCTGAGTTTCTAGTTCTCTGCCTCGTGGATGTAAAAGCATTTAAGCTTATGAAACTTCTGCTTATGTGAAACATATATGCTTCAGGAAATACAGGTCATTTCTGTGTCTTCTGTTTTGCTGAATTCCATTTGCAGAATTCTGAGAGTCATGACCCTACCCAGCTCTAATCCTGATTTATTTATAATTACACCTCCTGTGATTTTGAGATGACAAAATTACATAATCTGCCGGCTTTTTTTTCAAAAATAGAAGAAAACAACTGTTACCATGTTGTATGAGAAATTATTGTGAAGTCTATTGGTTGTAGGGATTAAGTATGAAATTAATTAAATTTTGGTTTGATTTTTGGTTACTGTCTAGTAGGAGAATTCAGATTCTGTTAAGAACTGAAAAAAAAATTATATCTAGAAAAAAAAAAACAACACAAAAAACTCTTGCTCTCATTCAACTGAAAGAAAGAAACTCCAGAAATCTCTTGAAAAGCTTCTTTTGTAGTCCTCCAAATTAAACTGTTAAACTCAATAAGGGTTTGAATGAAATCTTGAAGCCGTTTGGCATTGGCTCATTGTTAAGATTTCATGGAGTTCATTTGGACAGGGTTTCTTTGGCAGGATTCAGTATGGGTCTTTTTGAGGAAATGCTGCGTGTTTGCAAATCCTGTCACACTGAGTGGGAGATGAAGGTGTCTGGCACTTCAGAGGAAGAACACAGAGTTATGAGGATCATGTTACCCATCACATGATTAGATGGAGCAGTATTTTAATAGGAGTTATAGCTACTAGTTATTCACACAGAGAAAACAACAGATAAAAGTATATTTAGAAATGTGAGTCATAATTCACAGGGGAGAAAAGCAACTTGCCATTTCTGTTGCAGTACTTACTTCTTATTACAATAATAATAAGCAACAAGAATGATTTTGAGGTTTCCAGCATAGGAGGGAAAAACAAACATAAGAAGCAATTCATTCTCCAGACCAAGGAGGTAATTTTATGTATCTTGGAAATGAAAGCTACAAACAATGCCAACCAACAATGGAGAGGGTAGAAAGCTAATGGAAGAAGAACTGCTTAACAATGGTTATGCCAATACTAAGCTCTAATGATAATCCAGTGGAATTCAAATAAATAGAAAAATACTGATATCACTTGGGGATGACTCTCGCTGTTTTGAGATAGACCTGTATCAAAGGTCTCTTGAAAATCTGTTCATCATGTTTTATATGATTAATTTTATTAATGTTAAATTTATAATATGTTAAGCATAGTCCTCTTCACTTGGATTACTTTACCAAGAATTGTTCCTCTGGCTGTGAGCTTTTCCTAACAGCTTTCTTCTTTACCCATTCCAGACGACAAACCCCCTTTCACCTGACACTTGATAACATTCCCCCTGCCCCGGCTGTTACAGCTTACTAAGAAGTGCATCTAAATTTCTCTAGTCTGTCTGTGTAAATATTGCAAAAGATGTTTTTGCAAAGGTAATTTATGTGTGGATGCCCCACCCCTGGAACTGTTGAAAGGGACGGTGAATTGGGCTTTGAGCAACCTGATCTAGTGAAAGATGTCCCTGCTTATGGCAAGGGGTGGTGAACTGGATGATCTTTAAAGACCCTTTCCAAACCAAACCATTCTGTGATTCTATGATTCTATGATCTATTTGCAGTATCTAGAAAAGAAGTAAACTTGGTCCCTGTCAAAATTACTTGAGTCCACTCTCAGCCCTAAAGCTTAAACTAAAAATCATACATTTTCTTCCAGCATACAGTTATGTTCTTGGTTACAAAACTGGAAGCAATGCCACCAAAGTAAATAATAAAATAGCAAAACTTAATCTTAGATCATACTTGACAAGGGTCTTAGCAGCTCTTGTGTCTGACCTAGCTTGGGGCCCTTTCGGTTTATTCTGTGCGGAGATGCACTCCTGTAGCAAAAGCTATTTGAGCTCTCTTTTGCAACAGTACCCTACAGGGACCTGTCCACTTCCTGTCTATGAAAATTCCTTCAAACTAGAGGGAATAGCCTAAATGAGACTCTTAAGACAGAGGCACATATTTTTTCCTTGTGAAAGACAGAACATGGACATGTTGGCTGGCAAACCACTTCTCTCAAGGTTACATCTAAACTAGCCCAAAATTACCCAGGTTCGGGTTTTTTTTGTTTTTGTTTTTGTTTGGGTTTTTTTTTTTTACAATGCTACATACACGAGAAAACATCACAACTGCGATTTTCAAGGTCACACAGGAAGTTCTAAATTCTTATTGTGTCACAAAAAATAGAAAAACATTCTTGAGTCAGCAGAAATGTTCTCCTGCACCTGAAGGGACAAAATAAGAAAGAGAGGAAGATGGGAGAATTGAACCTAGAAATACTCCTAATACTCACTCTTGCAGAATAGGTCATCCAAGAGTCAGTCTCTATTAGCTAGCAGAAGTCTTCATCAAAAGCATCTTGACATGATGTGATTTGTGCTTCCTAGGGTAGGTATTCGCACTGAGCACTCCTCATTCACCTCAAAGATCCAGACTGTCTACACCCATGGAAAAGGAAACATCCTGCCTCTACAAGGCAGAAATGCTTATCAACATATTGTAAGAGATGCCCATGAAGTACAAACTGTACTTGAGATATACAGTGAAAGCCTGTTAGAGAAGATATTTGTATATTTCTTTAATGACATGGAATTTTTTTTAGACGGAAGAGTAAACTCTTATAATTAAGTGATATGTTTTGTATTTTTAGTTTCAATATTCCTCAGTGCCATTTTACAGGTGAAGAACTGGTATTTCTTCAATTCAAGAAGGTCTTGTAGAGATAAATACAACAGATGTGAGTTGTACATGCAACAGTATTTATTGCTTGCATTATTGTATTGTGAAGAAGGATGGAAGGAGCCATCAGCTAGAAAAATAGAACAACCAGATATAGCAGGAACCTTTTGACAATGTTATATGATATTATTTCACTTGACTTTGTAATATTCTGAAATAATTTCCTGTTTCTTTATGATTACATTTATAATTTTCCTTCAAAAAATGAATGAAGAATTAATTTAGACTAAGACTTGTGATAAAATCCAAAAGATGAAACCTTAATAAACTATTAAACATCAGCCTTGATGGCTGATTTGCAGATTTGTAGCTTTGTATATTTGTTAATTAATTAACATTTGTTTAATGTTTTGCACATGACAAACTCCATGAAAGCACTAAACACAATTAGTCACCCTTTTACAGACTTTAGTTGAAAGAATTAGCTCAGCTGGATTAGAGGGAAAATAATCTGACTAAGTAAATGGATTTATAAGATGACAGCTGGATTTCATTACTGTAGGGATAAGAAGAAATCCCTGCTGTTAAAAGTAGATTTATGGATGGCAGAGGAAAAATGAGGGACAACATTAAGGACACTGTGTGTCTAGCATTGCCATTGGCATGTACAAATGAGACACCCACTGTATTGGGTTTTTGTGGCAAGGTTTCAGTACCAGGAGGGCTACAGTGGTGGGTTCTGTGAGAACCTGCTAGAAGCTTCCCCCATGTCTGATAGAGCTAATGCCAGTTGGTTCCAAGACGGACCTGCCACTGGCCAAGGCCAAGCCCATCAGCAATGGTGGTAGCGCCTTTGGGATAACATAGTTAAGAAAAAGGAAAAGTTGCTGCACAACAGCAACTGAAGCTGGAATGAGGAGTGAGAATATGTGAGAGCAACAACTCTGCAGACACCAAGATCAGTGAAGAAGGTGTAGGAGGAGGTGCTCCAGGCACTGGAGCAGAGATTCCCCTGCAGCCTGTGGGGAGGACCATAGTGAGGCAGGCTGTCCCCCTGCAGCCCATGGAGCATAATGGTGAAGCAGATATCCACCTGCACCCCGTGGAGGACCCTACACCAGAGCAGGTGGATGCCCAAAAGCAGGCTGTGACCCCATGGAAAACCTGCACTGAAACAGGCTTCTGTGAGGACCTGTAGACCCTTGGAGAGAGGAACTCACACTGGAGCAGGTTTCCTGGCAGGACTTGTGACTCTGTGGGGGACCCACACTGGAGCAGTCTGTTCCTGAGGCACTGCACCCCATGGAAGAGCCCCATGCTGGAGCAGGGGAAGAGTGTAAGGAATCCTCCCACTGAGGAGGAAGGAGCGGCAGAGACAACATGTGATGAACTGACCACAACTCCCACTCCAGTGGAGGGGAGGTGGTAGAGAAAAGTGGGAGTAAAGAAGAAGGGAGGGATGGGGAGAAGGTGTTTTAAGATCTCGATTTTATTTCTTATTACCCTACTCTTATTTGATTGGTAATAAATTAAACTAATTTCTGCAAGTTGAGTCTGTTTTGCCTGTGATAGTGATTGGTGAATGATCTCTCCCTGCCCTTATCTCGATCCACAAGCCTTTCATTTTATATTCTCTCCCCATTCCTACTAAGGAGGGGGAGTGATAGAGCGTATTGGTGGGCACCTGGCATCCAGCCAGGGTCAACCCACCACACCTACATTTCCATATTATGTGACATGCAAACAGCTATGTGGTCATTCAGCGCTTTGAGTATGCCTTCACCTCTCACATCAGAAATTTCTTTCACTGTTCTCATATTCTTTATTCTTTCATTCATACTTCTGTGGCTTTTGATTCCCGCCTCTACTTATTCGCTGACTCAGAGCAATCACTGACCTTTGATATATCTAAGATCAAAAGCCAGGACCTTTGAGTTTAACCTCCTGTGTCCTACAGGCCAGAGCGTTCCCCATGATTCTTGCAGCAGTCACACATGTTATAGTTGAACTGGATATCCTTCTTCCTTTCTGAAGATGTGATAATTATGATAAAGAATATGTCTCTATCCTGTCCTATTTGCAACAGAATACTTCCCTACTCTTAACAATCCTGTCTTAAAAAAAGTCAGCCAGATTGCAACTATCTCGTCCTAGTACCAAGTAAAATGTTGCTACAAATAATAAATAGGTTTATTTTCCTGTGAGTGTTAATCTGGAGTTTCTCCAAAGTCATTGTGAAAATAATGTGAGAGGAATGACATGTTCTGGATGTTACCCTGGGTAGGCAGTGTTATAGCAGGGAACAAAATCTGTATCTACATTTTTTATCTAAGTTGAAACGATTATTCTTCTCTGTCAGAGAGAAAAGGAAAAGGCATATATAAAGAATTGAAGAGAAAAAGACAACCCCCCCAAATCCCCAAGACAACTGCTGTGATTTTGGTTTATCTACCTGTTTACTGAAACTGACTTATTAATGTTTAAATTTGCCCTGATAGTGTCTGCAAGCAGTTCACTAGAGTTTTAAATAATGTATCTTGGTATTTGACTAGAGCTGTATCTCATATTTCTATTTGATGAATCAAGATTATATTTTCTTCATGGTGAGGCCATGGATGAAAAAGCTATATTGATTGACCAGACAAAAAGGGAATTAAATATTGCTTACCATCCTAAAGAAGGCAAAATTACTGAATGGTGTCTTGCATCTTGCTACTTGTAATCACCCAGGTGACGGGATTCAGTGTTTTCATGTAAGTTTTAATCATCCTTTCCAAAATTAGATATGTACTTCCTTTTAGGGAAAAATGTTGAATCAAGACCTCAAAACATTAACTTTTCTAGGCAGCCCCTAGGAGTCACTGTACACTAAATACTGGATTACATATGGTATCAAACAGCAAATCTTTTTCAGGACCAAATACAAATCCATCCAGCTATTTTACTAGCCCCTTGTACATGATGCTGATAATCTGATTATTTTCTGGTAATTTTAAAATAGGATGAAAGGGTTGTCCCATAAGAACATCCCACCAAAGATTATCACAGCTAATCAAAACATTTTCTTGAGAGTTAGTTTGTATTTGAAAATCGGAATTATTTGAGAGTTAGGTAGGTACTGCTAAACTATCACACATCCACACTTATGAGGATTTTGTATTAAGTGCTTTTGTGTGGGTGCTGAGTTGGAGGAAAACCAATATAATACACCCTTCTTGTATTCTTTTTACAAACTTGGAAATAATCACTTTGATTTTAATAGTAGTTTGTCTTGACTGTTTCTTCTAGAAAAGGTAGCATCATTGGTTGACATCATATTGCTGAAGTGTGCCTGTCACTCAGCACTAGCCTGCAAGTGCTGCTTTTATCCAGCACAGAGAGCTGACCTTCCCCTTCCTCAGCGCAGTCAGTTCATTTAAAGATGTGTAGAGACAAAGCTGACAGTGGGAGGCAATCTCAGTTAACGGAAATCAGCTTATGGTAATAAAACCGTCCCACGGAAACAGCTCTTGGAGCTGTCTCAGTTTTAAGAACCTTTTCATTTATTTTATTAATCAGTGTCAGAATAAACAGAAAATAACTGCTAACAGCTTGCTTTGCCTGCTACATTAGGTTGGTGTGATGTATTTCATATTGAATGTCTGTAACATTGGACTGTGCAAACATACGTCAGTAACTGTCAGTAACTACTGCAACACAGGGCTCCCCACAAGAAATGAACTGTGCTCTTATGAAACAGTAGAAGTTAATAATTTACTACTGCTATTCAGTAGGTAGCAATGGCACAAAGAAAACAAGGAAAACAGGAGAAGAAAGAAAAATGTTTATTTACTAGAGCCAGTTGTACTCCCAGGTATATCATGCTAATGTCACTGTTTGTTTGCCTTGCTGTAGTTAGTAACTTTCTCTCAAATTAGTTGCTTTATGTATGACTTTGTGTAGTCATGTACCCAGTGCTTCATGGATGGAAAATGCTGCCTTGCCTAATGGAGTAGCACAATTTACAATGATTTTGCAAAACTATAAGCAATTCTACAATGTACTAAGTATCAAGTAAAGCTCCTGCTATCTTTTTTCCTTATCTTGAAAGTCTGTTAGACCTGAACAGATTGCACAAGGCTTAGCTGATCCTTTAAGGGGACTCTTGGAGATACTTTGGGATTGACACAGTTGAAGAATAAATATCTGAATATACACCTGAAAAAAAATGTGAATTACTGTTTGATTCATAAAAGAAGAATATGAATATTTTAGATAAGAATAAAATTGAAAGAAATTTTTCATTTTATCTGTTGACTTTTGGAGTTTGATATATTCACACAGGAATCTTCTCACTTCTAAATATAACTAAACAAATTAATATTTTTATAATGCACAAAGCTCTCCAAAACTGAATAAAAACATATCATAAGAGGCAGATGTTCCACTCAAATTGAAAGATTTTTACTCATTTTTAAGGTGGAACAAGAACTTCTACAAGAGAAATAAGAAGTATAATCAGAAAGGGAAATCTTATTCCAACAACAGATCAGATAGCTCCTGATGGCTGAAGGTGTATATTCTGAATTTCAAGAGTGAGCTATAGACCACCTAACTTGCGTAACTCATTTGTGTCTAAATTGGAACTGGTGAAGAACTGGTAAAAATGTTCCTCAAATTCAACTCTTCCCATATAGTCAAAAGAGAGAAATAAATTTCTCCAGGCTTTTGTATTACAGTAAATATGAAAATTAAGCAGAGGGAATGCCACTCCAAAAGCCTTCAAAGACAATTATCTTTATCAATAAAACAAACATCCAAATAAGGAGGGATTTCCAAGATGAATTGTGTACAGATTGAAGTCCAGAGAAGAGGAAACCAGACTGTAGTACGTATGATCAATATCCTTCTTTCCTTCTGTAATGGAAGGGAGATGATGCTTGCCTCCTTTTGTTCCCCCAGTATGGACACTGTCAGCCTAAGGGAAGACTGAGGAGAAACATAAAACTGCACAGTGGTAGAAGATTCCTTGGGGTGCCCTCTTACGTTTTGCAAATAAACAGTTGCATAAACTAATGTAATTAGATCCTTAAGTGCTACGAGGGCAGAAGAAAAGTAACTGATAAGCACCCACTCATTTCTCCTTTTTGGGGGGGTTCAATAGTTCTGAAACAATGGGAAAAAGTGGGAAGTTTGTCTCTCTGTGGTTGCTTGGCTAGAGCTAATGGGCTGCTTTCCATGTTCTGTTTGCAGCAAGTATTAGTGCAGTGAAGCAGCTGTAATATGGGAGGTGGTCTGGGACTGCACCTGGCAACCTGCAATGGGCCAAAAATTGAGCATTGTTAAAGCTAACTGCTACATTGGAGAGTAGTGACCGAGACACATAAGGATGTTTGCATATATTACAGAATGATGTGGCATGTTATAAAGAACTACCCTGTCTTAAGAATTATGATTTGAGAGAAAAGACCATGCTGACTTTGGAAGATGATGAAAAATGAAAGGGAAAGTTAGCTGAACAGGTAAAAGGAGAAGTAAGGCAGAACAAACAAACTGGAGGTCAGCCAGGATGCCCACAGTCAATTCATTGCCTCACAGCTCCCTCTCTCCCTTTTGCACTTGCCAGCCAAGCAATGGAGTCCAAATTCCTGGATCCTGAGAGCCCATCTGGAAAAACAACACTCCAGGAGTGCCAGAAAAAAAGCTGGAGAATAGCTTGAGCAGCCTGGAGAACTATCTCATGCTGCCCCACAATAGCTGGGATAAAGAAGTTCTCCAACTCTGTGGTGCTGTACGCCACATGACACCTCACAGAACTGTACCACGACCTGTAAAGAAAGAACAGGAGATGATCCATCAAAAGAGAAGGAGGACAAGAAATATCTCTTGCCACTGGAAACTCTTAATGCTGGAAAAGCACCTTGGCTCGCTGTGCTGGACTGCAAAGCAGCAGCTCAATGCCAAGGACTGGGAATACAGACACACCTGCAGAGTTGTGCATGGGAGGGAGGTCAGACCAGATGACCACCAGAGATGCCTTCCAACCTATATATGATTTGATAACAAAAGTGTATGGATAGCTTTCCCCAAGCTGAAAGTGATCCAAAAGGAAGTGGAGCTGCTCTTTTGCTAGTAAGAATGAGTATGAAGAAAAAAATAGACTTTTCTGGGGTAAAGGTGAAAGGATGATCAATGTTGATTCTATCTGTGGGAGAAAATTAGATAAAATTATGAATAAATAAGTTCTATTTGAACATCTAACATCTAATACAGATGCTATCAAAAATTGATAAAAGAGAATGAAACACAACTTGAAGGACGATGGCTCATTAATAATAATGCTGAGGTAGAAGATACTGAAAAGCAGAGTGATGACCACCATGTCTTTTAAGAAGAACACAGGTGTCTCAGAGTGTGATAATAACTCTCTCCTATGCTTATGTTTTCAAGACTGATCAGTCTTATTTGGAGGATCAAGAAATCACACTCTTAAACTGCCAACTAATCAATACAGCCTCTAGGGACACTGATTTTTTTTTTTTTTTAAAAAAAAAAGAAGTAATTCTCCAACAGTTACTGGAGGAACTTACAGTGTGAAAGCAGGCCAGATGGAAAGCCATGATAACCCACGGATGAGATAACTGTAGGTATACAAGGTTTAGCTTTCCAGTTAAAGAACTGAAGTAGTAGCAAGCAGCTGGAGATGTATTGTTCCTATGCAAGGCATAGTCTTAAAGAGTGATCAGTTATTCCCCAAGGCTAATGAACAGAAAGAAGATACAGAGAGACCACAGATGGAAAAGCAGATTGCTTGGGGTTGACAAAAGACATTATACACTTGCAGCATACAGAGAATCTGCCTGCAGATGGGCAAGGCCCTGGAGAGAATGTGTGTTAAACTATCCCTTTCATGGAGTTCACAGTTCATTAGTCTGTGACTTGATTGCATCTTAGTTGAGGTCATGAGAGGAAAACATATGAGCAGAAGCTCAATGTGTTGGGGGATGCAAATACAGACAATTCCCTGCTTTAAGCAGCAGGAGTACTGTTATTGCAGGAGTACTGTAAATTTAGGTTGAAGACACTCTGTGGCTAGCAAAAGAGACAAAAAGTTTTAGGGAAAATATATTCTAAGAAGGAGAGCCTTTATCAGGATATTAACAATAACTTTGAAATTGTGGTAGTTTGCTAAAAAGGGATTAGTGTAAGACCTATGTGTTGACTCTTCCAGAGTTAGTTAATTCCTAGAGGAAAAGTTACCAAGAAAACTGAAAAATTAAAATGGAACTAGTCCCACAGATCTGAATGAAGCTTAGTACGGACTAGTTTACTATATTTGGCATTATTAGAATTACTAAAATGAGCTAATTTTACCTCATTTTACATTAGAGGCATTAAAATTAACTTGCATTAAAATAAATCTTAACATTGGAAATGTAACTGGGACCAGATTTTGTGAGATTTTAATCTTAGCATGTTTTTAAATGACGTCCTAAAGAAGTTTCTAATACATATCCAAAATGCATATGTATTGAAGGTTTGCAAGAGACTAATAAGAAAAACCTTTACTGTCAAAATGTATGAGGAAGAGACTGTGTTTGATCATACTGAAAACTAACATAACATTTTCTAAGTCAAAGGATTATGTTACAGGTCCTTTGAAATCATTAGAGAAGCCAAAATTGTTTTGCACTAGTCAGCAGAAAAAGGAACCCCTCACTTGTAAGGAGCTAGCAGAGCTAGTTCAGGTGTTTCCCACACCTTAAAATGAAGATGTGTATTTAAAACTCATGAGGTTTCTTTAAACATTTTTTTTTTCCTAAATAACGTCACAGCAAATGAAGATTAGGTCAATGAGATATCTACTTGCTTTCTTTAAATGTTATTGGTCTCCTGAACTTTGGAATTTTCCCGTTGTTTCAAGATGTAATAAAAATGAGCGTTAGGAGGCCAGAAAACTCCACTCTTAGCTCATTTAGCAACACTGCAATTTAGCCAAATCCTCTGATTTAAAAAATGTTTATACCTAGTAGATGTTGTTTAACAGCCTCCGCTGTTAAAATGGTCTTGAAAGTGCTTCATCATGCTCATGTGTTGTAATCAATCACCCTGTTATTTCTAAAATACAGAAAATAATACTTGTTGAACACTGCTGGCTTTTCTGTCTATCTACTAACGGACTTAAACTATTCTTCTTTTTTTTTAAATTAATAAACAAATAGCAACAGTTCTTCTTATTGTCATTACCTCCATTTGCCATGGATTTCTGCCCTTGTCTACTTATCTTCCCTTATCAACATATTAAAATCCTTAACTTTGAATTTATATATGTTTCTGAACATATCTCCTACAGTTCATAAAATACAGTGATTTCTTATTGCTGTTTTTGTTTAATGAAGTTTTATCTAATGTCATCCTCACTCAATTATGGAATTTTAGCAGTTAAGACATTCAGTGAACTGTTCTTAGAATTGCAAATTCTCATTCATATTTTTTCTATCGTCTTTGATTGAATTATCTCAAACTTTAGAAATTTTCCATTTACAAGCAGTGGGCACATATTTACTGCTGATTAGGATGTTTCTTTGTCTGTCCATTTTAAACACAAGTAGGTTAGGATCACTGGTTTCTAGGCAACATTGAACTGACCTGTCAAGCCATTAATGTACCTTGACCTCCCATAATGAGATCCTAAGGAGATATCTGGTGGCAGAACTGGCCAACTTAGGCATATATCAGTTTCCAATCGATATGGAAAAAACATGTATTGTTAAATCAAACCTGTAGCCAACTCACCTTTGTCTGTACATATGTACACTTCCTGGGCAGAGAAAAGTAATGGATTGCCAACAGGGAAGTAAATTCTTTGCATTATCTTTTCTTTTTTTTTTTTCTCTCAAGAATATGTGAACCATATCTATAATGAGTGGTTATAAATTTTTATTATTAATATTTACACATATAATCTTATAAACATAACTGCAAAAAGAATGTTCTCATTACAAGATTAAAAGTTCCAACTTTTATTGAAGTAAAATATAACACCTCATAAAGTCATAATACTGATGATATAAAGTATATAGTCTTGAGGTAACTCCATCATGGATTCCCTGATAGCTCATGGCAGGCTATTAAGGTTATTAAAATGTATTCAGATTAGGATGTATTGAGGATTACATCATGTTACATCAAATGGATATTTTTTTTAATTTATATATGTGTGTGTATATATATATATAAAAGCTAGGTGTGATGCATAACACCTCCAAAAACTTCCTTGATACCATGAGCAACAGATGCAGTGTTTCTGTGCTTCATTTCCTCCCCTGCAATGATTAAATTTGCTGTACTTTGAGTTGTCTATTTAGATGGAAGGCTCTTCAGGGCAAAGTCTGTCTTCTGTGTTCATGTAGTCCCAGGCGTAATGGACCCTGACTTCCTGTGTCTCTATGCTCTGTGATAATACTAATAATTAGCTGATTTTCTTTATTTACAATGGAGGTGGGTTTGAGCTACATAACATGGATTCTGTTTTAATTAGTTTCTTGTACTGAAGTCACCATAAGAACAGCTTACTTCATTCCAGTCCACGCCTATGTGCCAAAGTTTGGGATAGTTAGATGCCAAGTTCTCACCAAAACTAAGATCTGATTGTTACAATAGACTAATTTCAGGGATACAATATTTTAGAAGTGTTCTAAGCCAAGTCTTGTCACAATATTCATTAAAGTTTTTTAAGGGAAGATATACTTTCTTTATATCAGTAAGTCATTGCCAAGTATATGCGTACATATGCTGCTTTTTAAATTCCACTTAATAACTAGCTTGTCTTTTTGAAGTCCGAAGCATTATTGTATTTTCCAACTTATTAGCCATTATTCTCCTTTAGTATAAGAAATGCAAAGTAATGGCTTTTCAGAAAAAAATCTAAACCCATGATTTATGGCTTAAGAATGATACTTGTAAATCTAAGAATAGTTCTCAGATCAAGTGCTATCTCATAATGGTGTAATAATGTATTCCCTTGGCCTGGTACATAGGTCTTCTTGCATGGGTTCTGAAGCTGAATAGAGTCTTACTTTGCTACTCCGTTGGACATATTTTCCCCTAGGCAAAATAAAGAACTTAAACTTTGAATAAAGCTCCAAATATGAAAAATTCGCTCTTGCTGATAGTTACATAGGCATACGGATATACGCGTCAACAGCAACAGAACTGTTTGCCAGAGAGAGGACTGATCAACATATGTAATTGTTCCACTGTTGGCTCAGGAGAACTATGCTGCAAGTTGGTGAGACAGAAAATTTCTAGCTGCTCAACTGCGAATGTTTAAAAACGTTTTCTTTTTTTTTTTTCCAGAACATCTGACTGTATCACTTTCTTGAAATATAAAGTTCCAGAAAAGATTTTTGGTCAGATTGTGTCATTAACAGACTATGAATTCTGAAAAGCTTTACTGCAAAGTCCAGTCAGAGATAACGCAGAACTGTAACAACATTTGCTGACACTTGATTGACAGAGCCCTTTGTGCTGCTGATGATTTCAGGGGGTGAAAGGAAAGATACTACACAGATGATACTGGCTGTCTCTGTTTCTTCCTGCTGAATATTATTAAAGGAAACATAAATATTTCTTTTAATATTAGTTTCCCACCTAAGTAATTGTTGTAATTTCCTTTATGCAATGATAAGAACAAGACAGAGTAGATGGGTTCAGGGAACAATCTCACTTTTAAAATATGACCCTCCCCATCGATAACTTGCCTGTGCAGTATAGATGGAGAAATACACAGTTGTAAAGTCTGAAATACTTTACCAGTTATACAGGAGGCTCACCATCCAAGTGGATTGTACAATTTCAAGTATATTATTATAGCAAGTCACCTTGTTGCAAACTTCATTACTTCAACAGAAATCATTTCTGTTTTGTCCTTTTCAAGAGGTATACTGCTCCTGCAACATCTGTGCACACAATAATGTACTTAGAAAGTGCTCATGCATTTTGAGCAAGGCTTGATTAAGGCTGCTGGAATAATAGATGCTTCTATATAAAAAAATCATTTTAAATCCTAGCTTATAAAGTCCTTCTGTGGCAGTGTAATAGCTCTAGTATGGGGTACGCCACAGTTGGAGGTGAATCAGCAGCAGCCTGCAGCACGTCTACAGGCCTCTCAATCACTCAAAGAGACAAGACAAAACACAGTAAAAATAACCCAGAACATTGTAAGGGAAGATAATGCAACATCCATACTTTACAAATGAGGTCTTGCTTAAGGATCTGAAGTAATGATATATACCATCCTGACAGAAATCCTCTAGGTGATGCAGTATGCTCCCAGCACATGACCAAGAACAACAACTGCTTTAATAGATGTCTCTGGACTAAAAATCTTAGCGTTAAGACACAGACCTCTGTGAAAGTTTGGAAGAGGTAGAAGGGGTGAAAAAGCAGCATGAATTGTTCTGTGCAGGAAATGTTACACTTCTAAGCAGATGACAAAAGATTCTCTGTGAGATGTGGTATTCTGAATGTGTCACTCCCAGTGAATCCATCAACCCTCACAACAGTACGTGAGAAATTAGTATGAGGATGTATGTTTCTTGATACGGTCTGGTTCAGTCATTTATGTAAAGAGCAATGCCACAGAACAGGATCAGCGAACAAAGTGCTTTCCTGCCGTCCTCTTTCTTCTGGTGCCTGTGTGCTCTGACTACTCAGAGCACTAGGCTTTGGGAAATTGTGGGCCTTGTCCAAAGCCAAATTAGGTCATTAAAAGCTTTAACATTGACCTCACCCATTTCTGAACACACACTGTAAATGCAGAAGTGACCTGGCCCTTGTTGATTGTTGACTTGACGCATTTTCCTACCTACCAGGAATATTTTGGATTGGTAGACAAGATTCTCTCTTTTTTTCTTTCTGACTGCATTTGTAGATAAAGCCCTGCACTCTTTCCCTTCAGGTACTGCATAGTTTAATTTTGCCTAGTCACCAAGTTCCTAATTAACATCTAAGTCTGTGCTGACCTAACCAATGCCTTTTATTAGCTATGTTTTTTCAGAGTTACCTAATAGGAGAATAGTAAAATAAGAGTAAGTGCTCTTAATAGCCAAATTCAGTCACAGACTTTCTCAGGCCAATTTTATCCCCTATTTTTCCCCCTTATTTTTAGCCTTATACCCCTTTACACCCTCACTGACCAAATGATCCTATTCTAGACTACTACCAGCTGTGGAGATTTCAATAAGCAATTTTCTCTAAGTGCTTTCTGCTGTGGCTCCTGCACCTTTCCTATACAGCTTGCAATCTCTCATATTGAAACAGAAGGTTTACGATCGTTTTGGCTAACAAAAGCACAAATGACAAATCAGACCTCATTTTGACAGTGTGCTTGGTGTGGGAGATTCATGTATTCACAGAGAGCTCTGTACAAGTTCCTCCTTCACCCTTATTTGGAAATACCTCCTTGTATAAATTCACAACTGAACTAGGGCATGTGTGTATTCAAAATAACTCTCTGCAGTAGAGGACTGTACAAGGGTAATGTCTCTGTCCAGTAAAAATCTGCTCATCTCCACTGACTGCAGCATAGCTATGACCAGCTAGAGCGGCAGAGAATTTCAGTCATGGGACAGGTTCCCACTCCAGGTTCTGCAGTGCTTGTGATGGCAGAATGGCAGTTTTGACCATACGATGTATGAAGACTAACACTCAAAGAAATATGAAACAGGATTATTTTGTAATCGTCTCAGAATAGTACTAGGAAAAGGCAAAATTGTGCCTTTAAAATATACTGACATTATTACTGCCAACAACTGAATTTCAGCTACAGAAATCTATGTGCTTGAAGAATTTTTATTTGCATAATTTCATTACCATCTAGAAATGCCAGTAATTGACCAAGTGTTGGTAAGAAAGTTAAATCAAAGCATATTGTTTCCGGTCCAGCAGGTGTTTGCAGTTTTAGCCCAATCATGCCTTCAAATATAGGTTTTACTTTATATGGAATTTTAGCGTTTACAATCATTAATATTTAAAAAAATGACACATATTTGGAAATTCAGTCCATAAAATGTAGATCCTGCACCTTTTCTCCTCATTAGAATTATTCCACTAAATTACTCCTTTCTGTGCTGCTTTTTCTATAGTCATTTGCACTACTGAAAAGGAGGCTAAAGAAATTCATGCGAACAGGGACATTATCTATCAGATTCTTAACTGATGTGAAGAATCTGAGTTCTTAACTGCTTCAAATACTGGGTAGAAGCTGACTGGTGTAAATGATTGACTGATGGGAATGACATGAGGATCATTTTTCAAACCCGCTATATTGTTTTATATTATTTTCTGCACATTTTAAAGCAGCGACAGTGATGAAAAGCAGAGGAGTAGAACCTGAATTAACATTTTTGTTTTGTGCTTTAATGTTCTCATCCTTCCCAAAGGTATTTTCCCTCTGAAATAGACACAATGTATAACATTAGTTGGATTCACTCATAGTTTTCAAATTGCTTTAAATTTGGGGTTTTTCTTGGAACTATTTGATTATAAAAGTGTTCAAGCACATACTTCTGCAGATGCAGATTTACTGGAGGTAGAGGAGAAACATAGGCACAGGATGTCACAGGGTATTTGCCTTCCCTACCGAGACCAGCTGGTCCAAACTATGTTGCCCTTTCGCCGTGTGTTGCATTTCCCTCCATACTATTGTGAAGGCCATTATTAGTCGGCTACCAGGCAGGCAAACAAATCAGAAGAGGTCATGCTATTACACACTCACATGATTTCTTGGGAACTTCAGCAACAAACTAGGCAAAACAAGCTTGTGGAAATGTAGGAAACCAGAAATCAATGAACCCTGTGTATGGGGCATAAATGTTTTTGTGGTTGATATTATAATGCCTTGCAATAAAGCATTAGGCTATGGTGTTTTTTGTTCTACCATCATGTGCTGCCACCTGCCAGATGTTGCCACGTTTACCCTAACCTGTTGGATACTTCTGAAGTTGGTGAACGCAGACCTACTTTTCAAGTCAAGGGCTGCTTCCCTTTGCAGGTGCACTGACAAGGCTGAGAAATCTCAGAGGATGCAGAAAAAGATTTTTTTTGCAGGTTACTGCTCTTTGAAAAGGCACAACACAGACAGTTTCCTCAAGTGTGCTTAAAAGGCCAGTGTCAAGTCAGAAATTGAGTCAGATTCTCTGAGTGCAGTTGCACTATTTTTAAATATTGATGCATTTACAGTCTTAATTTCACATACCTTTTCCTTGAATCTAGGAAGGCAGAGTCTTTAAGGTGGAAAGCTGTGTTTGTGGGGATCATTGTTCATCTTATTGTGATTTTTCTTCTGTTTGTCTTCTTCAAAAGCAAAACACCTGACAACTAGCAAACAGAGAGAGGGACTTAACATTTCAAATATATACAGTCAAATGTTTGGAGACACTGATTTGCCTTCTGAGAATAGCTCATGACAGCTATGAAGCAAAACTCCTTGTCACCGTTCACTTTTCATCCCCTTTCTGACTTGTGTTTAGTGGGAAAAAGAAGGAAGAGAAATGAGAAGTCTTCTGCAAGTTTCTGTAATGTGCTGAATTCTGATGAGACAGCAATTACGTGCAGCCTCAGGAGCTTTCCTAACATGTTGTCTTCAAACACTAAACTTCTGGCCTATTCTTGCTCACCTGTGGGATGAAATCCTGGAATATCCAGGAACATCTTTGTCTGCATCTTCTTGTGTTGAGCTAGACAAGGATTTTTTTTCCAGGAGCTTTGAAACATCTAAAACCTTATAAAATTAAACTATAAAATAATTGCAAACTAAGAACAGTGTCCACAGGGATCTATGTTTAGATAATTCGTAATAGTCCACTNTGTATCCAGTGAATGGTATTGAAATAATTAGTGATTTTCCTTTCTGTGGCTTAAATTATGGAAAAAAAACACCTTGTTTATTTTATTTACATATACGTAAAGTTTAATGTACTGTTTAAGGCTTGTGCTATCTGGATCAAACATTTCTTGCTAGGAGTGTCTTAAATAAGGAACTTGTGGCTGAGCTGGGCCAAACAAGTCTCAGCCTTAGTGATTAAGATGAACCACTGCAATTCACTAGGTCAGAAAGTACACGGCATTATCCGTCATTCACTATTTAGGCCATTGAAAGTCTTCAGGCCCAGTCTTTGCTGCCAGGATTAGTTTTGCATTTTATCAATTGATTAGATAAGGTGAAACACAGAGGCAGTGTGGGTTCCAGGGGCTGCGGTCTGGGTTACTGTATATACTAGTGCCCCTTTCTGGGCCAGCACAGATAGCTATTTGCATTCTGATACGTTTTGCATGTGTACTCATTTTTCTTTTAAAAATTTCCCCATCTGGTAAAATATTAAGCAGTTGTTTCTCTTTGAGCATAGAAATAGACCTAAAGATGTCAGCAAGATGTCTCTCATATGCTCAGATGCTACACATGTGCTTAGTGATTTGCAGAACAGAGTTCTCAGCAGAGAATGCTTTGGTTTGAACTGCCACAGTCTCGATGGACAGTTTAATATGCCCAGTGACTCTGAGAAAAACAGTATTTTGTGATGCTTTTGTACACTGGACAAAAAGACAGCCTTGTTGGACTGCATTTTTAACAGTGCATGCTTGCTTGTTTTGATTTGCATTGGAGAGGATCTATAGCTTAAATGCATCCCAGCACAATTTACAACTATAACTGCTCAATATCCTCCCACTTATGTGAACCTCACTGACGACGGAAAATGCTTGTCTCACCTTCTAGCACTACGCTCCAAGTACTCCTGATGCAGTTATTGTAATCTCTGCCACTCGCTTATATCTGAAGTTGGCAAACTCGTAGCAGGCCAGTTGAGAATAGCAGGATGAGCTGAAGTCTCTGTTGTTTATCCCTGAAGCTACTGTGATTCAGGAAGAGTTTACTGACATCTGTGAGACCAGAGGGAGCCTTTTCCAACCTCAGCTGACCCAGTGCCCTGCAGCACATAATAGCCCTCTGTAGTATCCATACTGAAATATGCTTTTTAGGGAGAAAATTACCATTGCAAAATTGCTGGCAATTTAGAGACCTTTAAGTGGAACACCAACTCGCACAAGGCTGAATTTCAGTCTTTGGAGCATTACTATCTTCTAACGCACACAGAGAGCTATCAGATACGTTGCTCAGTGTCTTTTATTGGAACAGTCTCTCTTCCTTGGGGGAAGCTCATTTATTACTTTGGATGAAGCTGCTTTACTGTTATAAAATTGTATTTACTTAATGTGAACCAGTAAAGAGAACCACATCTTAGATGATATTAAATAGTGTGAATTAGAGCCCAAGAGATTAATTCTAGCAAAATTCTATACTGAAAGGTAAACTTTCTTCTCGGAGACCATACTTGAGCCATTAATTTCAGAGGGCGGGTCATGGAATTATATGATATATGCTCCTCACGCTTGCAACAGGAAAGCAAAGTTTTCTGAACTTCCTCTGGAAGTTTGAAAATATTTTATGTATGTTTGAGAAAAGGTAAAGATTGAAGCCCTATGAAAGGATTATCTCTTCAACCATGACTAAATGGCTGGTTCAGTTTGCTGTGAACTTCATTAGAAGTCATGAGTCAGACCCACCCATCTGGTTTGCATTGCTTTCCTGTGTTAAAACACCTACAAACATGGCTAAACTGGTACTATTCCATGAATTATTGTTGATTAATTCAACCACTGCTACCGAAAGTTGCTTTAGGGAAAAATAGAACTATTTTCCCCCCACTGATTAGTGAAAGAAATATGCTAGTTGTTTAGGCCTTCATAAATTAAAGAAAAAAACCAAACTCCTTGTGTTTCTATAACCTGAATTTACCTCCTTCCACAGACACTTATAAAAAGAAAATAGCGTAAATTTCTGATGAATTCCAGTACCAAGCTGTATTCATGGTGTCCTAATCAGCATAACAATACTATCATTATATTTGATTGTTAATTATTTTCTTCTCTTATATTTAAGACTACTCTCCTCTCTTCTTTGCATCTGATTAAAAGAATAAAATCTTTTATTATTTTGCATTCTCCCTTTAAAGACTTTCATGAGGAGAATGCCAATATTATCACAATTAAAATGAAATGTTCAAGCAGAGCTGTCTCCTTCTAGATCTTTGAGTGGAGCTGTGTAGAGCTAGTTGCTTTAATTGAACTAATGAATTCAGTCTTCAGTACCCCATGCAGATATTCTTTTACTTTAGCAGCTATATTAAAGGTGTTCTCTAAAAAATCACATTAAACTGGGAAAATTCTTTGACTGCATACTCTGAAGTGTGCATGTTGATTTCTCCAATTGTGTGTCTGACTTTTTATTACTCTCTGTAGTATTTTCAGGAGCACGCACAAAGCATTGAAAATCATAAGGATTCCTACTCTTCGGTTAGAGAAAGCAATGTTCTCGCAGGTAAAAGAATTTATCTATTCTTTGCACTAAATTTTGTTGCAATTTTTGTCTTCTTTGCATGCTCCCTACTCATGTTGCATCAAACACCACTTTGCTGGTAAGGTTCACAGAATGGCCAGGCACTGAGGGCAGATTCAGCTGCTATTAAAGCTGACATGATTTGGACTGTGGCTGAGATAAGCTTTTTTCTTTTAGAGTTTGATATAACTCATTTTTTAGGTAGCCATTCCCTTAAGGTCCAATTCAAATATACACTGAAGTCCATCAAAAGACAGGCATTGTCTTCAGCTGAGTTGGACTGGGCCCTCGAGGGCACACTAACCATGTTTACACCATGGGCAGCAGCAGCGGTATATATTTCTCTTGGAAGAAATAGGACTCCCAACTTTTGGAAAAGGCAGTAAGACTGATATTCAATACTACCATATTTAAAAAAATATCATGTAGTAAAAATTGTGGGGAATTAGATTTTTATCCTGTTTTTGTTAAAAAACAGCTGATTTCATAAATACCATTGTTTTCACTAGGAAACTTGCCTCTTTTTGTGATTTGAAATATTCTGTGTGAGTAAAGTTGGCATCTACTTGTACATTTTTTTTTCAGATAAGCTTTTATATAGATATCTACATATCATTTATATTTATAAATTGATCTCTTTAAATTGGTTCATTTTTTGAGGGAAAGAACAGTACAGATCTTGCAAAACACTAAACATGCAAGTTTGTGAGTAACTTTTTTTAATGTTGGTAGTAAATACCCATTAATTCAGAGGAAGGTGAATTCATTACAGTGTAATGGATCTAGCTGATACAATGCTACACAGGGATTTTTTTTTAATTTTACTTGATCTTATTTTATTTTGTATTCTGTGCTGCCTAGAGGCTACAAATAATGTAAAAACTACATTTTCCCAGGAACAATACAAACAACATCAGAAACCACAAAGCAACAGAAAATCCTTGAACTGAGGATCATCCAGTTTAAAAGAAGGGAAGCTTTTTTTTTCTGATTTGTGGAGTTAGAAAATTTCTGCTGTGATGTATGGGAATTAAATGCTCTAAAATTACTGTAATTTACGTTCTAAAAATAGCATTATAGAAATGTCTTGTTGCATTTCGTCACCATTGTGCAGAGGTATATTCCTCCCCCACAGAGCTACATAATTCTCTCCATGAATAGAGCTGCATTCCTTACATATTGGGTTAGGTATCTGAAGAAGGTATTCTGAACTTGGTCTTTAATACTAGTCACACAGAAAACAATTTTTTTAATTCAATGTGATTGACAATATAACTTGGTCACTTCTTTAATAAAAAAGTTTTTATAACAGAACTGTGAAAGGAAAAAATAAAACCATGTTAAAGCTCTAAGTAAACACTTAAAATTTAAAAAGGAAAATTAAGAATAGTTATTAATCCAGTTTTACTATAATATTTATTATATGTTCCTGAACTACTTTTCCTCAATCTGACTGAATATAGTTTATATTGTAACCTCTTCTCATTTTGTGATATGTGGACTTATATTTAACTACTTTTCTTAAGACAATATTACTCATCTTGTCCCATCCCTTCTATTTGCCCTCGCAATCATGTCTGTTTCACATAAAGCTGTGAATTTATTTCCGTAAAATTTTATAAGATGAATAGAGTATTATCCCAATTATACTAAGTAAGGTTTGTTGCTCTTGACTGATTAAAGTCAAGAGTATCTGGAAATTCTCGGTGACCAGTATAAGAAATGCAGGATCTGATTCTGCAGAATGTTTATATTGCATTTTATACATTCAAAGCACAATCTCTATTGACTGCCTTTACAATTCTATAAATCAGACCCTACAGTCTCATGTTAGACACCTAGAAAATGAGAAATATGTAGTTGGTACTCTCCTCGGAAAAACTGAGTTTCAGTGACTTAACTACAATCAGAAAATTATATTCCCATGCAAGCACTCTGCTGTCTGGGTCACCAAGTAATTGCTTTAACTCGAAGGCCCTCCTTTCTTTTCATTCAGTCTTTCAAAAGTGGAAAATTTAGATCCACTCTGTGGATCATATCAAGTAATATAAAATAACTAGTGGCACCTGTGAGTTGTCATCCTTTGTGAAATTCAGTATGCCAGACAGATGAGATAGATAACACTTACTTAATGGATTTCACAGATATTTGCTTACAGTGGAAGGCAATCTCTGTGCTAAAGATGGACAAAACCTCTTAGGAATTAAGCAGAGATCTAAGGAGGGTTCTATGCAAACTGAATCATTTTCAAATTTGAGCAGATTTTCATGGTGGCTTAAAGGGATTTCATCATTTCAATTTCTTAATCAAAACAGGTTTTGTTTAAAAAGAAAAATCAACAACCTTGTTTCATATGTTAGTAGAACCATGTTTTTGTTTCACGGCCTTATTTGCTGGAACAGCTGAACTGCTTAGGCTCTGTTTGAGGAGGACAGAGCTTTGTTGTTTTTAATAGACTGAGATAACATGCATTCCAAAAGTCAATCAGCTTTTTTTTTTTTTTATTAAGCTATAATCAACTGCAAGTATGTAGAGACTTAAATTGCGCTAATGTGCCCCTGCCATGTTAGAAAGTTGGATGACTCTGAGCATTACACTGGGAGAGACGACCGGTGGTGCACAGCTTTCAGGCCACACAGTAGGCAGTTTTCAGCTCATTCTAGAAGTTAATAGGGACAGCTTGATTGCAGCTACGGGTGGCAACTTATAAGGTTTCTGCTTCTGTCATTTCCAGTGTTTTCCTAGCTAATATGTGTGGAGTGGAGAAAGAAATTTCAAAGGCAATATAGTTCTTTCCTAAAAGTTATAAGAAGCTGTAAGAGCAAACCTAGGGAAGTAGAACGAGACCATATGCATATTGATTTAAGTTTAGTTTAGATCTTACCAGTCTGAGTATCCAGTCGAAGGAATGAAATCTCAGTATGGAAACTTGTCCTGCATTCATTGTCAAGTTTAGGGGGAAAAAGTACTTCTGACAGAGCTCTTATTATTTTAATTAATAATGGAAGGGTGACAGCTGGGAGATTTTCAATCTACAAACGAAAAATGATGCTTATTTGGCCACTGAAAATATCTGGGGAAATAATTTACTGCAAACTTCAAACACGAGGGAGTTCCCAGCATTTGTTTAGATGAAGCGACATCAAGAAAAATAAATAGCATTATCATTTTATCTCTTTCTTCTTCTTCTTTATTCCATTTCATGCACTGCAGACACAAGTATTCTGCATCTCAGATACATTTTGTCAGGATGCAATGGTGTACTAGAGTCTAATAAGACTATGCTACTCTAAGACAGCAAATAAATGAGAAGTTATTGTTAGTTTCTACCCATTGCCATTTTATTGTTGGGCTAAGGAGTAGGGCACCAACAACAGTCAATATACACTGTAATTTTCTGGGGTATAGTGGCTTTTTTTCATGTAACACCTTAAAATATGAGGATCCTTACCTTGATTTAAACATTGTGGTGTAATGTGGTATAAACATTTCATAATAATAGCCACTACCCACTGAAATGAAGTCTGATGGAATGCTCCTCCTCCTGTGGCTTCTGGATAAAACAGGAAGTAGTTCTTCAGGTCTGAAAAACAGAAGAAATAAAAATATTGCAGGGGATCGGTAGTAAAAATATTGCAAGGGTTTTTCATGAAACAGATGTCCTTACTTGCCAAGGTCTTCACAATTGGACAGTTTTAATTTTAAATGATAACTCCTTTTCAATATTCTTGAACAGGTTAAGATCATCATCTCTGTTAAATTGTTTGACTCTAATTGGATGGAGAATAAAAATCTTTTTCAATCCTGATGACACTTGTACTAAAATTCTTTTTCTGGCTTTGAATGTGCTTTCAGGTATAAATCAGAATATTAATGATGATTTTTACAGCTTTTTATAGTCTGAGATTTGGGTTTCTAAGAGCTTATTGTCATTCTTCTTACTGTCAATTACTGAGCTGGAAGGTTTCAACTAGCATGCACTTAAATACTCATGTAGATTTAATATGTCAGTAATGCTAGAATTACCTACTATTAATTACCCATCCATATATATAGTATAACTATGCCATTCAAACAATAGCTATAACAACAAAGTCATTCAAAGATGGTAATATTTTTTTAAAAAAACAACCTAATCCCAGTTTTTGACATAGCAACTTTCACTTAGCAGAGCAATATAAGTTGTTGTTTCAAGATCTGTTATTCTGCTATAAGCTCTCCCCTTTTAGAGGCTTTGTTGGTATAGTCACAGTGACAACCCATTCTTTATCTAGACAGGCTTTCTCAGCTCTGGAATCTGACATTCTGGGTAAATTATGTGTTAATAAATGATTGTAACTATTCAAGGCATGAGATTCACTTACTCTCATCTTGGCTCCCAATATTCGATGGTAAGGACTCATAGAGACAGACCCATGACTTAAAGATTCACTTGCATTGTCAGACTTCCAGTGATGCACTACAGCTCAGGTATTCAGTGGTTTGTTTGTTTTGTTTTTTTCCTATGGTCTCACCACTGCTCTGTAATGAAAAATTGTGCATATAGGAGTAAGTTTCTGTTCCTGTATTTATCAGCCCTAGCTACACATATTCTACCTGCTTCTCTCTGTTTTCTCTGTATTTGTTATGATGAATGTCTTATACAAATCAGGAATTTCTAGTCTCTTTACTTCATTCTGCAAGAGCAAAGAGACACTTGAGGATTCTCATAATTAGAATATTCAGACCTCATAAATGGACACATTTCTATTTTTACACAACATGTATTTAGCTTTCTGGAGTTTGCCCACCCTGAGTATGTTTCTGAGGCTAAAAGCTATCTATGCAGGATACAGTGAGCCCCTGACTTTACATAGCTAACCTAAATACCCAAAGTGATTTTAGTACATCTTTGTAAAAGAAAGGTTTTGGGGAAATTCTTGTTTTCACTCTCTTCTAATTACTATGAATCGGGAAGAAGCTTTCCCCACTAAATATCCCACACCATCCCAATGCAGTCTCTTGAACTTTCTGTTCTATATCTGCCATGGACCCACCATTAACAAAACACCACAGCAGTGCACCAGAATGTGAGAATGCTGGTGGGTGCTGGCTCCAAAATGCTGGCAGAGCTGTGCTAGTGGGCACACAGCTGCCTGGCAGTGAGCTTCAAGTCTGTTCGCAGTAGAGGAGGATGATTTGTGCATGGGATTGGAGTTCAGTATAGTGTGGGAGCTAAAAGGGGATGCTGTGAATGAAGATGAGCTTATCAGTGAGTGAGAATGGACACTGTGAGGACAGTTAAGCTGGATGGATGCAGAAACTGAGGCTCAGGAAAGTGGTGGTACAGAAAGGGGATGGATTGCATGGATAGCATGGCCCATTTCAAAAAGCAGGAAAGATTGGTAGTAGCTACTCTGTTGGAAAGATCAACAAGAGTAAGACTAAAACGTTGTCCACGGCCAAGAGCTGGCCTACATGCACCGTTTGAATAACTCAATATTGTGTCCAGGCAAGGAGCAGGAGCAGCTTCCACCTGTGTTCAGAGGAGCATCTATGGAGCTGTGATGCCCTTCCCTGCCCTTCCCCTGTGCCACAAGGAAAGCTTTTTCTCCTATTCATTTTTACAGTGCTTAGTACAATGTCTGGATAGGGATAGTTTGGCCACTGATAGGGAATGAAGTTGTGACTATTCTACTTCACGCTGATTACATGCCAGCTTTTACTCACTTTTTTTCACTTAAGTCTATGAAAATATTGGAATTATCTTAACCTTAACATATTATAAGACCGTATGAAGTAACTGCCCTTTCCATACTGTTTTGAGTAGAGTCGGAAGTGGTTTAATAAGATCCTAGGATCCTAAGTCTTAGGATCCTACCAACAGCTACATATGGTGTTATTTTTTCAAATTTGTCTCAGTGCATTTCTAGAATTTACAGCTTCATTTTAACAATATAGACTGCTGTTAGGTATAATAATACTCTTACTTAATATAGAGTCACTTGAGCAAGCAAGCACCCAGTTAATGGAGCACGTGCACTGCTGTCAGAAGTGGAATGGAGTGTGCTTTAGTTGAGACAGAAGTTTGTGTTATGCTGACTGGCCTACATTTTTGCATAGAAAACAGTGAAAAGACTCTACTAATTTGGCTAAGGGCTATATAAACCTAATTAGAAATGTTCAGCCCCACAAGGGCACAAAACTGTAGCTGGAAACAGCTATTTAAATATTCATTTCTACCACTAAAAAAGGGAGAAGAAAAAAACATCTAATTTTGTAAAAGCCTTCACATATATGGAAAAAGATGATAATAAAATTATTAATTAGTAGTCTGCGATTACTTCAACATATCCTGCAAAATTAAACTCAGCCTCACAGTACAGCATTGAATTCATGCTAAATGCTTTACTGTGAGGCTGAGTTTAACTTTGCATTACATGTAGCATAAACAATACTTAATTTATGAAGGAAAGATATTGTCACTTTAATTATTGTAGGAGTTGTTTCTCCTTCCACGTAATAGCAACTTTGATATGTAGAAATGACTATACATAAATTGATTAATTTTATCTTCATTTAAATAATTTCTTACAGGTATTGAAATAACCATGCCTAGTTTTCCTTTTCCTTTTTTTCAGTTTCTCTTTTGTGATGCAGACTGAGCTGAGGAATTGGAAAACAAAAGTGCCTTTCTAATCCTTTTCTATTATTTGCTAACAGCATTTTTTTTTCCTGGTGATTTTAAAAAATAACATAGAAAAGCATGTTATTTGATCCTGAATGCTGTCAGGTAAAATTGAGTAGCAGCTGCCAGATTTATGTCTTGTACTAGTTAATAATCATACAGTGTAATTCAGCTGCTAGATTTAAAAAATGCAGCTAGCAATAATCTTGCTTTGGGTTTAACAGTTCCGTGAATATGTTCTCAGCATTTAATGTAACTCACTATTAAATCGTTCACAGTCACCAGCCTATTTTTCTCCCTTTTTTCTTTTCCTGCCGGGGTATTTACTTTTTCTGTAATGACTTAAAAATAAAAGATAAGATGTCTCTTCATTTGTCTGTCTTGAATAACCCCAAGACAGTTTGAATTAATGTTTTAGCTCAGGAGGTTTGTCTCTAAACTCTCAGTTTAAATTTGACCTCAGGATTCATGCAGCTCACATAACTGTAGGAACAATGACCATAGGAGGTAAACAGTTTTTAATGATATAGTTCTCAGCGCTGCTACCATTAGGGGCACCATCCTTAGATTGCAGTAATGCGAGTGGTTTTGTTAAATGCTACATTTTTCATAAGTCATACCACCCAAATGAGGAGTAAAAGGAATATAATTTTCTTGGTCATCATTTTACTATTATATGCCACAAACCAGAAGACAGCCAAATGTTGGATTTTTCTTGAATGCATTGTAGATGTTTCTTCTTGGTACTGGCATTTTATCCACTCAAACATCCCAGAGGTACTGAGAAGCTTTCTGCATTATGAAGTTTTATTTTATTATTATTTTCTTCTTCATCATCATCATCTTCATCATCATGATCTTCATCATCGATTACAGTTTGCAGATGTTAGATAACTCTCTTGTCAAAAGCAGTGTCCTTAAAGGGGTCTTTCTTTCTTATCATTACACGTGTTGCTTTTCATTTGGCTTGACTGGATTTAGAAAGGGTTACACGTTTCCAGTTTGTGCATAATAATAGTCTCAGAATTTGTTATAATTGCTTACTGACATTTTCCTTTATGTTTCTGATCCAGTTGCTAGCTGAATTAAAAGTGCAGGATTACACACATTTAAATCGGAACACACTTGAAATTGGTGTGTATACTTTGAGAGTAGTTTTTTTGAGTAAACAACTATCTTCCTGGTGGATTCTTTCCTTCCATGGAAACCTGTCGGTCTGCTCTAAAAGTAATTTCCTGCAGGCTTTTGTTTACAGTGGTTTCCCTGGGCCATTTCAGAGGTAGTCCTAAGAAGGAACAAGCTACAGCCTCACTGGTAGCCTCAGCAGTGCCAGGGCACAGGCACAACTACGGGAACTGGACTGTCTATAAGTGTTTACTATGATTTTGTCTTAGGCCAGCCAGCACCTCAGCTAATAGCTCCATGCAAGGGTCAGGAGTTCAGACAGGTCAGATAATTTTGCCAGCTTGTGATTTAAATGTTAGCACTTTCTTTCAGAGGTTAAAATACGTTTTCAGTTGTCCATTCAGTTTACTGTTACAGCTATCTCCCTTATCGATTAGAAACACAAATGCCTAGTAGAGGGTCATTTTGACCCCTTCAAGCATGGGAACTGGGTACTGATTTACTTACAGTTTATTAATATCAGCAGTACCTCATACAATGATACGCACTAAAACGGCTCCACTCCATCAACTATCCTCTGAAAACATAGTTGTGTATTTTCCGCTCCTATACCAATGTGTTTTAAAGAAGGCTGAGTCGTTCTGTAACACCCTGGATCAACCTAAACTACCCACTCTCTGAGTAGCTCTGCTGAAGCACAAAGGGCAGATACTTCGTTCTACATTGTAAATTGCAGTGTGGACCAGAACACATCCTCCTCTAAACCTTCTTTAAACCATCCTCCTTTAAACCAGCAAAGGAATTTGGCATGATCACAGGAAAGAGCTTTAACTTGAAGAATGTTATAGAGAATTAGGACAATTAGAGGTGCATGTGGATGTACTGAAATCATTATCTCTTAATAAATGATCCCAAAAGATTTATACAAATGAAAAATTGCTAGATTCCTTTTTTTTTTTCTCCCTGCTCTCAATGGTGAATTCACAATGTTAATGCTCAGTGTAAAAATAGAGGAATGATTAGTGCTACTAGCAATGAGCATAATGAGAACAAGGTATTGAATACAGCAGAGAGGGTTTTTTGTGTGCAGCTCCTTTGATAACCCAGCCATAAAACAGGGCTCTGATTACTGTAGCAACTATTTGAAGAAAGAAGTTCCCCTGCTGAATTTCTCTTTTGGCTTTAAATATAACACTAACCTTGCACATTCAGCAGAATTTACCTTTCAAAGCCACAGCCATGCTTTCTGCTTCCAGAAAAGAACGTACTGAAGTGTTTTCATGGACTTGGCAACCAGTTAGAAGAACCCGTTCCTAGGGAATATATAAATTTATATACAAAACTACCAAGTTGCTCCTTTGCTGCTCCTTTAGAAGAGTGTTTCATTGGTTACACCCTGCTTCAGATACTGTGACAGGCTGCATTTTGACATTTTTCAGTGGACCTACTTTTTTATCTACTTCACTTGCTTGTGGTGCTCAAGCAAAATGCCTTGTAAAAGAGTATTTATTCAAATAAATAACTTTGGTCATTAGATTCTGCAAAGAATCCCACGGCACAGAACTTCAGTGTAATGAAAACCACTTGACTGCAGACATTTGGTGGTAATATTCATAGCTAGAGATGGACAGCATATTAGGCCTGCTGTGTTACATGCATTGTCCCACTAGTGTGCAGCATATTAACTGAATTCAACTCCACAGTCAATAGATTTCTTTCCTCCTCTTAAATGTATAACTCACTGGTAGGCAACAGAGACAGCAGGAAGCAGAAGGACAAATGGAGAAAAAAATCTAATAATTATGCACAATACATTTTGAATGCTTGTTATCTGTGATTGTTTGGTCATTTTGAATTTTAGAACTGAACAGTGAATTTTGTAGTTTTGTAGAACAAAAAAAAATTAGAATTGGATTGTACTTAAAAGATACACATATTGATTATGATGTTCAGAAAAATGTAAATAGAAAAACATAAATAGTTATATCTATTTAAAAAACATTGCCACTAATGGGAGAACTAAACAATATGTTAAAATAGTGTTAAACCAGCAACATTTCACTAAATGACAGAACATTATTATTTGCTTTTCATAATTAACTTAGAGTAGATATAACTGAAATTCAGGCTTTTCTTGTTCAATTACATATAGTAATGAAATTACATCTCAGAAGTTTCCAACAGAATGTCTCAGTCATGTATTTTCAAAATGATGTATTTTAAATGTTTATAAATTTTGTTTAGTTTGAGTCAACTTTCATGGCAGAGCAAAACTCACATTCCTTATATCAAAATGGCAGTCATTCTCCTATTTCAAACGTTATGTCCTCTCACCAAGAATAGAGGTGTCATTTCTCATTTCTGCTACTTCAGTAGTTTCAAGCCAGTTGTTTCTAACAGCAGTGTATTTTCCTTATTCATCTTCTTGGAAATGGTCAAAATTTAACTGATATTTCCACAAAACCTCAGTTGATGACTTGGACAGTATCCTCCTATATTTACTATTGGGCAAAGCTGCAAGCAGCCGAAAAGAGATATTCATTAGGGAAAGGGATAGGAAGCTTAGCTATACGAGGTAGTTTTCAAGACTGGTCTGCAAAATTCCACTGTGAAGTTTATACCAATTTCCACCCCAAGTGTATTATTGTGTTAATGGTTCTTTCATGCTCCATTAACCCATCCCTCTTACAATTAAGTATCATGTAAACCAGAGTGGAAACCCTTAAGGATACAGGGCTACCCTGTGAATTTTTACACTGCTCAGCATACTGGGACTCATGCCCGGTCACGACTTATGGCTAGTCCAGTGGTAGCTGTCAATGCATTTTGATAAATCACACATTAAGGATTATTTGGTTATAAGATTAGAGCCAGGAATTGTGTCATGCTGCACTTTTGAGGACAGTTTGCCCACATAACAGTTCTCATAAACCAGGTTTCCTCTTCCATCGATGTGTTTTTCACTTTTCATCATTATATTTCCTGTTACAAGACCCACAGCCTACCCTCTTTCATAGACGGGGTTCAATAACTGACAGATTTAACAATGAGTATTTTCATTAATTTGGTTGCTTTTCAGTGAACAAATAAATATAAGCCTGGCCACCTGTACTATAACACTGGATTTTAGGACCATGCAATTTGTATAGCATACCCAGAATGTTAAATGTTCACCTTAAAATAAAATGCTGATATAGACAGACCTTTAAAAGGGAAATCTTTTCTATCAGATTCTAGAGAGATGTTTAGAGTAACAGATAAAAAAGCAAGATCTTTATTTGTCTAATTTCTTTAATGTGTGCTATTTTACAGCATTTAATGACTTAAGCATTGAAGGATCCTTTCACCATTCAGTTTACATAATGGGTGGTTATGTCAGGAAGAACCAGGGAGAGGGCAAAGCATGAGTTTATGTGGATTTGCTAATTTACTGTAGAAATGGAATAAAATTTGATTCTTATTCAACAGAAATTGTGTAATATTGCTGATTAGTGAGATAAATGCTATAAGGATATTATTAATCAGAGAATTTGAGATATTAAGTCTAAATCTGAAACCTTATATTTTGTTATAAGGCCTTTACAAATGTTAGCTTATTCAGGATACATGGTCGTTTGCATGGTCGCTTTAGTTCCTCAAAACTTCTGAGCCGTCCTCTATAGAAGTAAATATGCTACAATTCAACATGCAGTGGGAACCTTGTGGTGTTCCATCAACAAATGGGGGAGAGAGAATCACCTTGGTGATTCAAGATGTATTCTTAAAAAAATGAGTGTTTTGTAGCCTCTTTTTCAACTTGGCTTCATCTGTTGTGAAATGTAGACACTTCTATCTGACTTATACTAATATAAACCTACTTCATAAATATACTTGAAGTGCAGGTCTGTCAAAGCAATATATTACTTCAGCTCTCACGGTATGAACTATAAAAAGTATGAAATTTCAGTGTATGAACCACAGCATAACACAAAGACTATTAATATTGACCTTTAAATCTTATTGTTTATTTGTTTGAGCTTCCTTAAGGTATGATTTTGAAGTTCCTGTTGTTGCTGTCACTATAGTGATTTAACTATACTTGTGAAAATAAATATGCTTTTGAGCTACAATTACTATTTCCAGCTTAAAATAGCAGTGTCATTTTTCTTCGAAGCCAAGGTGTGGTTGTTTTCAATTCTTTTGAGATACTAGAGACAATTATAATGAATTAAAATACATGAATGTGTTCAGTCAGTCTTCAAAAGTGATTGTAGTGGGGACATCAAACAGACGACATGCTGGGATCATTTGCTTTATATTAGGTTTTGGTGGTGTAAGAGCAGGGTAAAGCACCTGATGGCAGGGATAGCACATAGCACTAACAATAATTATGTGACTGAGCTAACTATTTTATCAGCTCAACGTGAGCAATTTTTTCTCATCTTGGTGTCACACCGCTCCATGACAGGAAAACTAAGTTCAGCTGAAATCCCATCTGTGCTCAGAGCATTATGCACTTCCTCCAGGTTGGTTACTTCCTGCTAAGCATGATAAATGGCTTCAAAGTATTCAGAAATTAAGTAGGTTAGGTACCTCTTAAACTTGGAAATGAGCTGCTTTTTCATTGCAGCCAGGTTACACAAATTTCTATTTAAAGAAAAAAACTGTTGCTTTTCTAAGGTGAAACTAAAAAATACTCAATTGGCCTTCTTATTTAAAATCAGCCAGACTACTGCAGCACCATCTTAAATCATCCAACCGTGATCGAAATCCTAGCATCTCTCAAGTGCAAAGAAAGAAAAAACAATTTCTACTGTGGCTTATGATATAAATAACTAGCATTGACAAAGGAAGTACTATCCCCTTTCCTTTCTACCCCATTTATTAATGAGGGACTGAAATAGAGGAAATATGCCTATACGAAGAATAGCAACCCAGCTCTGTCAGCATGATGTCTACACAGATAAATTGTCTTAGAAGGAGTACCCCACAAGTGTCAATAAATTGCTTGTGGGCACTTGCACTAGCATCCCTGTGCTGTGTGTATGTACTAGCAAATTCAGCAGCGGAAGGGACTAGCCACTGTCAGAACAGTCCTAAACTGTTTCTGCCTCAGGTCAAATCTCCTGAACAATTCATAGGCACAGAGCCAGACTAAAACAGTTAGCTTCAGAGACAGAAAATGGGCTCTGGCACTGTTTATTTTACTATTATAGGCATATTTGCAGAAGCCTGTTTAATAGTAGACTGAGTATCTATAAGAATAAAACAGGAATGGAGTCTCTCATTTTGTATTTGTGGGAGTACTTCTTTAGCCGTAAAACTGGACAAACCTCTTTTCTTCCCTGTAGCTGTTATCTGTTAATGTCTTCTGCCAAAAAAGGAGAGTTCTGATTGAATACCAGCAATCACAGATATTGCTGTAGTTGCAAATTTTTTCCTGTCAGGTTATGAAAACTGTCATTTTAGAAGTGCTTTGAAGAAACTCATGTTATTGAGGAATATCAAGAAAACCTTACCAGTAGCAGTATTGTCAAGGCTTGACATTAGATGTGAAACCAAAAGAGGTCAGGAAGTCAGAACTGAATTCACGTAGCTATAAGCAAATTCATTTCAGGCACTTTGACACAGCATGGTGGGTCTAGAGGTTCATCTGCTCTTGAAAACTTTTCAACCTGTGCATTTTGATGCCTCATAAATGCAGTCAGACTCACTGGAGAACGAAGCAGCTCTTACCTTTCTTATAAAGTGGACCGCAGAGGGCCACATCATCAAGGGCTAACGAACAGCACAAGAGTTATTGAAAGTACTGATACTTTTCCTTCTTTTCCAACTTAACCTGAATCCTGCCTAAAGAAGTCATGAACTCAAGCATTTCATCTCTACCTGAGGGCTTTTCCTTGATAATTCTTAGATCTATTAAAGATCCTACGGCATTTTTCTCTCTGATTTCATCCCAAAGTTTAATTGTAACTAGCCTGCTTTAGTAATCATCTTTGTTAAAAGTGATTGCAGATGTAAAGGAAGGATTTACTTTTTATCACAAAGAAAGGTAGGTTGAAAAGGCAGTCATACATTCCAGTAGAGACGTACATAAAGCTGTAGGAAAAAAAAGTGAAACAGCAAAACTGAAGTCTTTTTTAACCATTTAAAAAGTGAAATTAAATTAAATTGATAGGAACAGATTTACAACTGATGACAAGACATCTGTTTTTCACAGTGGAACTCTGTTTAACTGGTAGAACTCATTGCCATAATATGTTACTGAGTTCATGAGTTTAGTAAGCTTTAAAACAACTAAACATTTACATGGATAATGGGAACACCCACTGCTATATTAGATAAAAAATAATGACTTTGTTCAGAATGGGAATAAATCTTCATGTTATTATAAAGAAACATATCATTAGCTGACAAGTATTAAGAAACAATTACCATATGGAGCAGTTATTTTAAAAGAAATATTCATATAACAGATTTTGGTTTGCTGGTAAATAATAAAAAAACCCAAGAACTCCCATGTATATTTGCAATGAGTCAAACCTGGAAAAATTGAATTATTGGTGAAATGAAAAGAAAATATGTTGTGTGTCAAACGAACCTCTAGTCTTATTTGCAATAATGTTTAAAATGAAATTGATTGTTTGAGAATATTTAAAATAAAAGAGTAATTAAAAAAAGTAGGCAAGCATCAACTTCTAAAGACGTCTCTGACGCTGACTGCTGAGGATGCCTCAAGGGCTTGTTGCTGTGTTCTTTTCTGAGACCCAAGGCTGGCTATTGGCACACATGCCCCTCTGATGGCACACAGGCTTTCCAGGGCTGACCCACCTACAAGAAAACCCAGGAGGCAGTTGAGGGGTGACTGGTGGGTTCAGTCCTGAATACTTGCAGAAGTTACTTTTTCAGAGTAGTGTAGGCTGTTAAACCTGCCAGCTACTGGGTAGTAGACTCATTCAGGTGTTTCTTTGGTGGGGGGAGGTTGTGTTGCGTTGTTGGGTTTTTAAAATAAATTTTTAATACTTCTTTTTTCCCCTGGGGATTACCCAGTATTTTCTTTAGCCTCTGCCACTAAAACTGTTCTTCTGTGCATAGAATAATCAAACACACTTTAGTCCAGAGACAAAGAAATTATTGGGAGCTTGGTGCCTCTTGTGCGTGTGCTTAGGCATATTTTGTTGTTTATGTAAATGGAACATCTCAATTAGGTAAAAAATCCTATTTCTAAAACTTTTACCAATACTATTCATCTCTATTTCACTGTCTTCTCTACCAATATTTTTTTTTATTTCAGATGTGGATTAAAACACTTTTCCACAGGTAAAAAGGAAAAAAAAAATATATATATTTCGCTCTAAAAAACTCCAGAGATGAACGTTTGCCCAACTGGCATGTTAGTAACTCAGAAATACATGTTCTAGGTCATGCTTTATGTCATTGTGAACTAAGCACTTCAAGCAGGTCAGTGGAACATACTATAAAAGTCCTTATTCATCTGCACCATTTATAGAACTTAGATAGGGTTATTTTAGAGAGTCATAGAAAGAGACATCTGATTTACAGATATCTACGGTGCAATCACATGACAGTGAACCTACACATTCCCATTGTAATCTGATGTTTATTGTCCTCTCTGCTAAGTAACTGTCACTTATTCCAGCAATAGCCTAATTTTGTTTTATTAAGGTGTCTTCAACCTCCACCATGCATTCTTCACAGCTTTGTCTGCATGAGAAGGCTGTAATGTACAACATTATTTTAATACAATGTGTTTATATGTCATGGAACCATAAGTGAATCTTTGTCAGTCACTTCTGTCGATATAATTTTTAGAGATTATATTCTGCCCAACTATATTCTGCCTGGTCGCCTGTAACCAGTGTCCACCATCACAAAGTTATTTCCTGATTCCTTAATTTTCTATACTTGCCCCAGAAGATCACAGTACAAGCTTAAGACGAGGGTTTAGACCACTGAACGTAATAATTACCTTTACAAACTCAGAGTTCTGTAAGGGATAGCATCACATTGTTGCTAAAGATTATGGACTAAAAGCAACCTCTTCTGCCTTTATTGAAAATGTTCAATGATTTGTCCAGGTATGCATGTATTTTTGGACAATTCCTTTTTTCACTTGCTTTTTTCTTTCCCTTCTCTTCAATTGTCATATAAGCTGTGTGATTCAAGGGCAAGGATATTAATTAAACTCTCCGTAGGAACGTAAACCTGCAAAAAAGCAAGCTTGCTTTTCTGGCTTCTCTCTGAACCTTCTCAAGTTTGATATTCACATTTAATCATAGCCATCAAATAAATTAAATGCTATTATGTTGCTTCTTATTATGTTTTTTTTTTTATTTTTAAAATATCAGTCAAAGCAGAAACTACATTGTTTGCTCTAACATATTTTAGAGAAATTATACTGAAATTCAAAAGTATGAGAAATATATGTCCATCTTCTTATTAGATTGTTTCTCAATAAGCAGCTCAATTTTCTCTAAAAAGGTGAACAAACACAGCTCATTAGCATTTTGATTAAATTAAGAGGAAAGGTCTAAGAACCTGATTGTATTCTGATGTAAAATAACAACAGCAAAGAAGCAAAACAGTGTTAGAAGGAGAATTAGAACAGATTCAGAAACGCAAAAGTTGCACGGGAAAGGATCACCGCTTCATTGTGCACGATGTACCAAACATCTTTTTGATAAACTGTTTTATAATTGGTCTTTAGACTTGGATCAGGATAATTTAAAAAGCAAAACAAAAAAACAAGCCCAAACCCCTCACAGTTATTAAGTGTTTCACTTTTGAAATGAAGTGCTTGAAGTACATTTTTTTTAAATCAAAAATGTTTCAGATAGACTTCAGTCATCAATGCATACATGCATAGTTCAAATCATGTATTCAGGAAATCACATGGTGAGAAATGTTTAAATTTAATTCTATTTTAAGATAAACAACAGTGTGCATGGTTTTTGTTTATTCGTTTGTCTGTTGACTTTTAAAGGTGGTTTAGTTTCATAGGTGAACTAAGTGAAACAAAACATTATGGGTCATCAACTTTTCTTTTTTGACATTTTTTAGATTTTCTTTTCAAACACGAGAAATGAGGAAAGTTCTTGGTGTGCATGACCACTTCAAACCTTAGAAATTCGTTACTTCTTTACCGCAATGATAACATTAAGCCCCGTGGTTAAGAAATTCTTCAGAGATATTCAGAAGCAAGCAATACTTTTCTTATCTTTTACAAATCATGACTCATCTGCTCATGATTCTAGCATGAGTTGGTTTGTTTTCACATTTCCAAACATTTTCTTCCTTCTAACTCAACTTCGATTCAATAGTAACTTCAGGCAACCCAAAGATACATTTGTTTTAGAAAATAGACATTGTAAAATATTTGTTCAGACACAATGCTGAACCCTCAGGTTTCAAAAAGAGCTGAAGACAATGCAAGAAACACAGACAACATTAGAAAATCACTTCTCCTATGTTAGAGAAACATCCAAATATAAATGAAGGATTACTATTTATGCCTATTCTAAATTAGCTGACTGGCCTGATATAATTTAGACATACCTTTATCCTCATTAAAGGCAACAGAAACTTTGTAACCAACTCTTGTCAAAGTGCTATTTTATAAACCCCCTTTTAAAAATCAAAATCTAAATGTATATGCCAGCTGACATATCTTAAGGTATATGTGGCACTGGAGAGAGCAGAGCTACTTGAACAGCTGGCTTCAGATTCAAAACTTTCTTTTTCCTCTTGCACTGAACCGTGTTGTTTGAGCTTTTGAATGGCAACTGCTAGAGAACACTGGCAGACTGGGCAGTCAGAAGTTCTGATTTATTTCAGACTGTTCCCTCTAACAGTGGCACTTGTTTAGAAATATTTTTTCAAAAGGTCTTCCTTCCAACTTTTTTTTCAACTCTTTTAAGCAGAGACAGCCAGTTTTCGTATTCAAAGAAATCTGATCTGACTGGAGATTTATATACTGATATCAAGAAACATATATTCACAAACTTATGTGTTCTGCAGTAATTTTAAACATTGTTAACAAAACAATCTGGACATGGCTGACTCAGGTTCCTCCAGAAAAAGTGATCTGTAAGATTTAGTTGGCTCAAAATTCATATGTACAAAATAATGTTTATAATAAAAATAGGAAGAATAATGGTAACTCTTTCAGGACACCAGAAGCATAATCCACAGAATGAAATAAAAAGAAGAAAAAATAGCTTCTGAAGGTGTGTAATGAAATGTTACAAATAGGGGATTACAATAAAAAGCTAACGGATATAAATCTAGGAGGAATCAATTCTCCTTTCCAATCATATTCAGCCTTAATAACAGAGCTTTAATAGGCTCATGCCTTTCTGCCAATTTCAGAAAAGGCTGCTGCTGATCAATAGCATTTATTTTACGGAAGAGAGTAAAGCAAGGGAGAGATGCTGGTGACTGGAGACACACTTTTTCTCAGCAGCTGAATAATGGTATAATGCTGTGTGAAACACAGAGGCAATATACCAGATAATCATCAGTTTTGTTCATCACTCAAAGCTTTCATTTGCAAATATTTACTGTTTTGTTTATTTTCTTATTTAGCACCTTAAAGAACACAGGTTAGTTCCACTTGCTTGGAAAAACATATTTTCTTGATTTTGGGGTAGCAGAGACTTCCTACAAAATTCGTTTCAGAAGAAGAAGAAATTCTCAGTAGTACGTGAGATATGGAGACAGGACCCTGGACGCAGTACATTACAGAGCATATTCCCTACTGTGAGAAGCCTTTTTGTCTTAAATTCAGGCAACAGACTGAGACCTTGCAGGTCCTGCTTTTATTTCTATGTTTTCAGAAGTGCCCTTATACTGCTTGTGGTTCTGCTGCTCCAGTCCTCCAGATCTCTGTTGACATGGAAAATGCTCTGCCTTTAAAGTGTTTTTTCTTGATTTCTCTTTAAAAATACTTTCCTTTAAAACATGCATTATTGTTCTTTATTTCTCAGATTATGCTTCAAAAACTTTCTAGTCTAAACAGAGAAATAATTTTACAAGCTTCATTTGCTAGTCTCCAGCCAGTTCCCATGGCTTTCAGCTTAGCTTTCTTTTTTTTGTCATCCAATATTTCCTTTTGTTTCTCTTCCCAGCACAAAATTGCACCATTAGTCATTATTAGCTCATTGAATTCACAGCTGTACCTGTAAATAAAAGAGGGCAGGGACATGTGCCCTGGCAGGGACATGTCTGTTCCATGCCATTAAAATCCCTTACCTCCAGAACAGAGTGGCCATAGCCAGGCTGCTTATTAACAGTAATTGCTGGCCTAGGAGACTGGGAGAGTGCTTCCTTAGACTGGGCGAAAATGAGGTAAGGGACCTTCATGAATGATCAGGTTCATGAATGATCAAGGCCTGGGGTCCAGACCTGGACACTGTTTAGGTTAGAGCCTCCTGTTCACATCAGAATGGTGTTAGGGTTTAGATTTTGGGGTTGGATTTTGTTTTGAGGGTTGTTTGGGGTTTGTTTTGTTGGTTTGGGGGTTGTTTTGGGTTTGTTTTGTTGGTTTAGGTTTTTGGGGGTGGTGGTGGTGTTAATGCTTTTATCAGTCTTAATGTTTTCAGGAAAGGTGGAAGACTAGGGCTCCCTAGTGAGTCTCCCAAGCTTTTTCACAATTGGCTTGTTTCTGCCTAACTCTCTTCAGCCAACCAACTTTACATCCCTCTGTTTGCATTTGCTGCAATGGTCAACGTGTTCTAGCTTGTTGATATAACTAAAACCCCAAACCAAAAAAATTATTGCTAGAGTTGTTAAAGGATTGATCAGAAATTATGGGTGTATAAGAGCAGGAACCTGCAACCACTTTCTGCCCTTCTTGGGAAATAGGTGGTTCTGCCACCTCTGTTGATTCAGGGATTCCAGATAAAGAAGGAGGAAAGCACAGATCAAAATAAAGCTTAGAAATACTTTAGATTAGGATGGTTCTTGTGTCCAGGATTAGGATTCACTTGGTGATTTTCTATACTGGGCTACCTAATACCTGGTCATTCTCATGTGTATATAGGGTTTTGCGCTGCCTTAAAATGGGCAGATGCAAGCACACATGCTATGTCTGGGGCTGGCCAAACACAGCCCAACTTAGATTCAAGATGACCTGGTAGATATTGATTTCAAGCTCGTATAACCTGTTTTTTAAAGACTGTATTAGTCTGATTAGACTGATTAGAGCTGATAATGCTAATGCTGATATAGGTATCATAAACTGGAGCTAGCTCACAGCCTGCCTACCTCAAAGTCAGAGGAGCTCAGATTTGCCTGCACTTGTTTATGTTATCATACATCTTTAAGCAGTTAGCCCCCGGATGCCCCCAGCCAGTAGCTGGCTCCAAGGCATCTGAGTTAATGACATGTGCACCCAAAAAAATGCTTGGAAGCAGTCAGTGCCTTGGATTAAAAACCTGCAAAATTCTGGTACTTAGTAGTGATCAAGCAATCTGCTGAAATGCTAAATACAAAGCCATGTCTAAACCTACTTCCACTTTGAGGAACATTGCCTATTTGAGCACGTCTGACTGTATGCCTGACTCATACAGGTATGTTCTGGATGTTCAAGGCTCTTCTGCTGGTAGATACCTATTCTTTCTAACTCTTCTTTCAATATAAGGACAATTTTGGTGTCTTTTTGTACAGTATTTCCATAGTTGCAGCATGGTGGTTTGATTACTGTGAAATAATGATTCAGCAAAGAACACACTTTAGAGATTTGTAGAGAAAACAAAAAAAATAAAACAAAATAACTTGATTCTAAAGACTAAGGGCAGTTGGTTCTGCTAAATGTGCAGTGACAAGCAGATTGTGTGACTCATAGAGGAGAGTGACATGGTAAAAAATAACAGTATGATCATTCAGGTATTTTCTTCAAAAATATTTGGAGGAGGAATGAGCAACAATGTATCCAGAAAGCCTAATAAAGAATCTTTTGTTGTAAAAATTGAAGAGGTTGAAGGTGTGAACAAGTGCTTCTCTTTTCTGTAACACTGCTGTTCATTACAGGTAGCCTAACCATTTGATATGTGTGCTAGGTGCAACACTCAGAGGGCATTTTTTCTTTTATAGCATGAGGCAAATTAAAATGAAGCTAAACTAAAACACATGGATGAGTGGATATGCAAAAATGCCTTATGGTTTATTTTGAAGGTAGTTGCATACAATAGCACTGGAACTATCTTTTTTTAAAAATATCTAACCATTTTCACTCACTTCTTAATAAACAATCTTTCATACTTTTATACATTCTATATCTTTCAAGCTTTAAAGCAGTCTAAATGTGTGCCTTTAACACTGTCTCCCACAATATTATCATATCCATCTAGTTTGGATGAGTGGACGATCAGATGTGTTAAAAAAAAGTGGTTGGATGTTTGGGTTTCAAGAGTAGTAGTTAATGGGTCACATGCTGTCTCGGGGCTGGTAACCAGTGGGGTACCACAAGCGTCTATCCTGGACCCTTCCTGCTTAAGCAATGCGCTAGTGCAGGTGTCATCAACTTTGCAGATGACGCCAAATTGGCGGGATGACTTGATACACTGGAGAGCAGGACTCCCATAATGAGGGACTTACACAGGATGGAAAAATGAGCTGAGGAACTTCATAAAATTCAGCAAGGACAAATATGAGGTCCATCACCTGGGAAAGAAGAGTCCTTTGCAACAGTACAGGCTGGGGACTGACTGGCTGGGGAGCAACTCTGCTGAAAAACTGGTATAGCAAGCTGCACAGGAGCCACCAGCGAACCCTGGCAGGCAGGAAGGTCATCAGCATCCTGTGCTGTATGAACAGACACACAAGTCAGGAGACTGAGGGAGGGGATTACTTTCTACTCAGCACTCATAACTAGAATATCACATCGAGTTTTGGGTTCCCCAGAAGACATAGACAAACTGACGTGAGTTCAGCGTTTGGTCACCAAGATGGTCAGGGAGCAAAGCCAAGCAAGGAGAGACTGATGAAAAGGGTCTTGTTCAGCCTGGAAAAGAGACAGTTTCTAGGGAACCTAACAGCTGTATGCCAGTACTTTCAGAGAGGTGATCAAAGAAGTGTTCACAGTGATGCATGGCTGAAGGAGAGGTAAAAGACATAAACTGAAACGGGAAATGTTCATATCAGATTGAGTTAAAACCTGAAAACCCAAACTGAAACCCAAGAGGGCAGTCAAGCAATGGACCGCTTGTCCATTGGTCATATTGCTCAGAGATACTGTCCAGTTCCCATCTTTGAAGATTTTCGGGACCTAAAAGATAGCAATCTGGGCTGACCATCATGCTGACCAGGCTTTGATCAAAAGCTTGGACTAGAGACTCGCTGAGGTCATTTGCAAGCTAAATAATCTTAAGCTCATATATATCTGCATGTGTTTTAAAACATTGGTTTAAAACACATAGGAATGTTCCCCAGTCACTGTGTTATATGCAAGTGTTGAACTCTTTGTGTTTCATCATTCAAACTTTTTTTTTCTTTTTTTTTTCTTTTTTGCTTTTTTTGTTTATTCAGTCCCAACATGGGAAACTTGACTGACTGTATAGAGAAGGACCCGACAACTGCTACCATTGCTTTATAAACCCTTCATTTCATGTATCTAAATCTATCCTGAAAAAGAATTAAATCCAAGCACAGAAACTAGTGGTGTAATCATAGATTTTCATATTGGGTAGAGCACTCTTACTCATTAGTCCCCAGCCCTAAGTATTATTTTTTAAATTTTTCCAGCCATAACCTGTGTTTAAAATAATGTGTCTTCATTTATGTCTTCAAGACATCTCAGGTTGTATCAACTACATTTTGTTATATTAGGTAGAAAAACTAAATGATTTAGGAACTTCAGTGACAGCTAGACAGAGTAAATGGATCTGGAATATTTTTCCAAAAAAGCCTATATTTTCAAAGCAGTGTATTGAGAAACTATGTTAGTTAACACGGTGTATGAGTCTAAAGAACACTGTCATACAACTTTTCTGAACTTTAGAAAGCATTCCAGAAGAGATTCAGCAGTTGAACATGTTTCACCATGATCAGATAAGTTTAGAAGAGGCACCTGATTCATGAAGTATGTGACTCCAAAGAAATTTATAAACAGAGATTTCTTTCTCTTAAGACTGAAGAAAGATGCTTTAATGTGAGTCACCTGTATTCCTACTTAAGGCAATGTAACTTCCTGCCACTCTGTGTTCTTACTGCGAACTCCACCTCAACAGTATTTACTCAAGCTGCATGACATACATTGTAACTTATTGCTTAAGTGATCTAGCACTGTGTTTATATCCTGTCTTTGTCTAGTTTAGCAGGCACAAGAACATTTAGTAATTATTGCTATTTAAAGATTAGTAGCTGATGGATGATGATGGTATTTTAGTAAATTGCTTCTTTACAGTAGAGTGATGGTGTTGTTTTTTTGTTCCTTAGCAATATAGGACTTCTTTACATTAGAAATGTGGACTGTATTAACTGTTCTGGAAAGACTGTGTAGCTGCCCCAGTGTGGGTATGGATGCAGTTATATTTATCAGATGATGATTAATGCAGGCGTAGTTATTGCCATAAAGGATACACTATTTATAAGCTGCTTGTGTATCAGTGGAACTTCACTAATGCTACTTTTGCATCCAAGTTATACTTGTTAATGCTGGCATGTGGGATCTTAGGATCATAAGACAACTCAGATTGGAAGGGACCTCAGGAGGTCTCTGGCCCAACCTTACGCTCAAAGCAGGGCCAGCTATATGTCGGACCAGGTTGCTTAAGGCTTAGTTTAATTGGATCTTGAAAGTTTTCAAGGATGGAGACAACATCTTTGTCGGCAACATATTCCACTGTTTGATTGTACTTACTCATCCCTCCCCCTGCTTTTTTGCAAGTTTCTAATCAATTATTGTGTTCTGATAATCTGTTACTGCTACATCCTCGTCAATGTTTCTTTGTATATAATGATACCAACACAGCCATATTTCTTTTATCCCTCAGACATATTATGTATTTTGACTTTCAAATTATTCATTTAAAAATCTGTCACTTCTTGAAAATTTGGAGACACAGCATTGTGAATACTTCTCAATACTGAATTTATTTTTTCTTTGCTACCTGCTCTTCTGCATAGATTTTTGAGATTTTAATCTCTGTGGCCAAATCTTGACATAGATAGTGCCTGAAATAATACTGCATACTTTCTCTAACCATATGTGAGCTTCTCTCAACCTGCATTCCTATTTTATAAAGTTTAAATAAGGAAAGCAGCTTCACTTCACAGCTGTAGCCACCCCAGGGTCCTGTGATACTCACAATCAAGTTCACTCCATTATCCTGAACATCTAATTTTCTAGTGGCATTCCTGACCCATGAAACTGCAGTAAGTGAAATATATCATTAGATTATTCTTTCTACGGTATCCTTTTTTTCCAGATATTTTTACTGCTAACTTTCTCTTATTTTCTCTGCAGAGATCTTTCAGGTGAAATAGGATAAACATGAGTTAATTGAGAAGGAGTTTTGAGTTTCACTGACACAGGATACATGTTTCTAAAACAAATTGCAAACTGTTTCAAACAGTAATGGGACAATTAAATTAATCAGAGCCCAAGCACCGTGATTCTGTCATCTCTTGTAGTGTAAAACCACTTTTTGGCACATTTTTGGCCTGGGCCAGCAACCATGCTTCCAGGAAATATATGGGCACACTTCTGGAGATATTACAAGCAAGTGTGTATTGGATTTGCATGCCAAGGTTTCGTTAGTGGAGGGGCTGGAGGTGTGGCTTCTGTGAGAAGCTGCCAGAAGCTTCCCCCACGTCCAATAGAGCTGATGCCAGCTGGCTCCAAGATGGACTTGCCACTGGCCAAGGCTGAGCCCATCAGCGATGGTGGTGGCACCTCTGGGGTAACATAGTTAAGAAAGGGGGCAAAAAAACTTGAGGAACTGCAGCCAGAGAGAAAAGTGAGAATATGTGAGAGCAACAACTCTGCAGACACCAAGCTCAGTGAAGAAGGAGGGGGAGGAGGTGTTTCAGGCACCAGAGTGGAGATTCCTCTGCAGCCCGTGGTGAAGACCACGGTGAGGCAGGTTGTGCCTCTGCAGCCCATGGAGGTTAATGGTGGAGCTGATATCCACCTGCAGCCCGTGGAGGACCCCACACCAGAGCAGGTGGATGCCTGAAAAAGGCTGTGACCCCCTAGGAAGCCCACGCTGGAGCAGGTTCCTGGCAGGACCTGGGGACCCATGAAGAGAGGAGCCCATGCAGAGCAGGTTCCCTGTCAGGACTTGTGACTCTGTGGGGGACCCACGCTGGAGCAGTCTGTTCCTGAAGGACTGCACCTTGTGGAATGGACCCACACTATAGCAGTTCATGAAGAACTGCAGGCCATGGGAAGGACCCATGTTGGAGAAGTTCATGGAGGACTGTCTCCTGTGGGAGGGACCCTGTGCTGGAGCAGAGGAAGAGTGTGAGGAGTCCTCCCCCTGAGGAGGAAGGAGCAGCAGATACAATGTGTGATGAACTGACCACAACCCCCATTCCTCGTCCCCCCGTACCACTCGGTGGGAGGAGGGAGAGAAGCCGGGAGTGAAGAAGAGGGAAAGATTGGGAAAAAGTTATTTTAAGATTTTTTTTTTGTTTCTCCTACTCTGACTTTTTATTGTCAATAAATTAAATTAATTTCCCCAAGTCACATCTGTTTTGCCCATGACAGTAATTGGTGAGTGACCTCTTGCTGTCCTTACCTCGAGACCCATGAGCCTTTCATCTCATTTTCTATCCCCTCTCCAGCAGAGGGAGGGCGGAATGATAGCGCGGTTTGGTGGGGACCTGGCATCCAGCCAGGGTCAACACACCCCGCAAGTCATTCATTTTCAAGTGATATTTTGAAAGCTGCCACCTTGTTTTAAAGGGGTAAGAACATCTACTGTTATGGGCATGACCAGATCTTGCCTGTTGTCTTCAAACTCAAAGTGACCCAAAAGCTGCTTGATGAGTTAATATCGACATCACTATATGAGACAGAAACTCAGGTTATTACAAGGGAGAATAAAGTGTATTTCTCCCACCTTCATTGTAGTATGGAAGGCCCATGAAGAATTCTTTTTCTGATCGATGATGTTTCCTTGTGTTCCTTTGGCTTGTGGTGCATGTGTCATTCACAATGATGTGGGCATGCAGTGAGTATGCCTTGTCTTCTGATTCTTATTTTAATCTTTTGTTCAACTCCTTTTGTTAATTTGTTCACAAAATAGTGTTTTGGGTTTTTTTTTAAGATTTTCTTGGTTTAAAATCCCTAATCTAGCAAACATATAGTTAATTCCAAAATTAATTTTTAAAATTTTGAGTAGTACTGATAGTTCTGTGCCAGTTTTACTGGAGGGTTCATGTGTTTCCAACGAAGTTTCTAGGTCTTTCTTTTTCTTAGTAAAAAAGTTGACTAATTTGCTTAAAAATATTTTCTGTCATGGCCTCCAAAGTAGCAAGAGTGCTAAAATATAGGGTTGGGTTCACAATACTCTTTAAATTCTCACAGTTTATTTGTCTATGAAGACCGAGTCATATTACTATCCAAACATGATAAAATTTCCTTAAAACTGTATGATAAAATTAAATAAAACAAGATTTTTGTATATATAATTTCATTCAATATCTACATATGCACATGTATGTGTTGTGCATGTGCACACATACCCACCTGTGTACAGATATGCATATACAATGTATGGAGAGAGTTCAGATTCCCTCATTGGAAGCACCAAAGTGTTTTTGATAAACTGATTAACTCTGCCTGGGGACTTGACAGTATCTGCAGAAGCATCATGTTTAGAAAACACTAATAAACTAGTCTGCACTGGCTGAAGTTGAAAAACACCCTTGATTACGTTGACACTCACAAGGTTACCCTAGTGTAAACCAGCAGGGAATGTGACTCAAATTCACATTTCAAGGTGATTTCTATTTGACATTTCTAGTGTGCCAGGTAATATTTCGGGTCCAACTAGTTTAATCAGGTCTTTCATAAGAACTGTCAATACAATATGTCGCCCTAGACATGTTTTATATTAAAAAGCAATATGCTTTTCTTATTTTAATGCAGCACGTAGGCACTCTTCTCCTACACTCATGAGTGAGTAACTCCTGTTACATTCAGTAGAAGTTACTTATCTCGTGGAAGCGGAAAACAGGATGCTCTCTATCTGTTTCAGCCCTCATAATTGAGTTCAAAGTTGCTATTGGTAGTAAAGGTCAATAAGGCATGTGTCAGAGGGCACAAACGACTTGTACTTTCTTAGTTGAGAACAAATTACTGCAAATGTAGAATTCATTAGCGCCGCCTATTCGTAAGACTACAAAACTACAGATAATCCCTGCAGAAGTGCATCAAGAGAATAAGAAAATGTATTATGTCCAGCTCTGCCTACTCAAGTGAGAGGGAGCAAGACATGTTCTCCAAGATCTCCAAGACCAAATGGAATTTCCTTCAGTTCTGTGTTTATACATTTGCAATGTACGAATATGTTGTTCAAATACAACAGATATATTTATACATACAATACACAAAAATGTAAGTGGAAATTACATAAATTTAGGTAGTTTAAATAGTATATATTAATATAAGTCTGTAACACTTCTACTTAGAGCTCTAGATACATTTCTTCATTTGCAGAAACACTGATGCAAGAAAGCCAAAGACAGGACAAGGCACTGAATTTATGGGAATATATTGACATAGGAAAGGTAAGAATTTCCAAGGAAAGTTATACACTAAAGAAGGAACTAAAAAAGTGTTTTCAAAAAGAAATCTTTTTTCCTCTTCTTCACCAGTTCTGCAATACTGTTTTAGATGAGGAAATATTAGGTAAAATGCCATGGGTAAAACAAAAATCCAAGAAAAATCCTTGGAATTTTATTAAGTCCATTGCCTCACCTCATTATTGAAGCAGTGGATATTGCTGATACTGATGGGTATTTTCTATTTTGCTGATTGAAGTCAAACTGTCTGGAGAGGTTTATGATTAAGTTACCCTCATTTCATTCTGAAATTAGACACCATATTCTTCAGATCTCTATAGAGAGATAGAGCTTTGAATGACAGGAGGGAGGTTTATTGTTAATACCCAATAAATTCATGTTGACATATGGCTTTAAACTTCAGAGGGACATCTGTAGCCTGAGGTATAAGAGCTAGAAGCCTACTTGTTATATAAGTATTTGTACACACAAATATTTTCTAAATATGTTTGCTTAACTGTAAACAGACACAGATTTTCAGAAAACGGATAAATGAAGGATAGCTTATCAAAATATTGTTAATTATCAGTTAATTCTTTTGCTGTCATTGACTTCCTTATGAGAATGACAATTTAATTTGAAAACATGTACAGGCATGTGTTGTAAAAGTCACTCCTCTGGCTGACAATATGTGTGTGTTGGCACAAGCAATGAATAAATAAATAACTAAGTAAAAAGTGATGATGGGGGGGAGGGAAGCAACCACAAAAGTTAACTGTAATTTTAAGCATCTTTCCTTTCAGTCAAATAATTCCTGTAATACACAGCTTGAACAGAATAGCGCGGATTTTGAGTCCTCACAGTTCACGTGTTGTTTCCAAGATAATGAAAATACTGTGTACAGAGAAATTGAAACTGTTTTTTAAAAAAATATTGAGAACTTTGAAAGTCTTTTCTGTCAGCATTTCTCTTAACTTTGCCATAATCTTGACATTAGACTGTTATTAAAAAAAATAAACAATATTTAAAAAGCATTTGAAATTCAGACATGTAAACAAAGCAAATAAAATTAACTTCAAGTATCTAAGATAAGTCATTTTGTTTTGATTTTTCTACCATAAATATGTGCTTACTATAAACTTGCACAAACAGACCTCAATAAAGGGATTAAAAATTGCTCATGCTTCTTTCATTCACGTATCTGTAAATGCATTGAGTCTCTCAAACATGTTTTTATTCAGTCATTTTGCTGTCTTTACAAATATATTTGGCTCAGTGGCTTATTATTTCAAGTATAAGTCATGTTAGAATCATAGAATCATAGAATAGTTCGGGTTGGAAGTGACCTTTAAAGGTCATCTAGTCCAACCCCCTGCAATGAGGAGGGACATCTTCCACTAGACCAGGTTGCTCAGAGCCCTGTTCAACCTGACCTGGAACATTTCCAGGGACGGGGCATCTACCACCTCTCTGGGCAACCTGTTCCACTGTTTCACCACCCTCACGGTAAAAAGTTTCTTCCTTCTATCTAGTCTAAATCTTCCCTATTTTATTTTAAAGACATTACCCCTTGCTGTATCGCAACATGTTCTTTAGTTTATTTGGTTGCAATCACGTTGTTTTAGATCCATGACTAGTTGAACATGATATCTGAACTAAGACTCAAAAGCCTGACTGAAAAACAGGGTAAGGCTTTTTTAATGGAGTCTATGAACTTTTAAAACTCATTTTCTTTTTTGAATAAACTTGTAACTAAGCTCAGCCAGATGACTGTCTGAGGAAAACAAACAGAAAATAGTGGTAAATACAAGAGAACAGATTAATTTTTAAAATCTCATGATGATCTAAAAAAAATTCCTTAAACTTAATATTCATCAGTTCAACATACAATGAGAAAGTAAACATTGGTGGTCCCAAGAGGCTGTGTAGAAGTAGAATATTGCATGTTGTTCTATATGCTAGCAATAATGCCAAAGTATTTGATGGGAGAAAGATAAATCACAGCAGTGTACACTAAAACTTATCTAGGATGTGTCTTACTGCACTTGAAAAGTCCAAGTCAAAAGTTAGAAAAAAAACAAAATTATTCAGTTTCTCTTATGTGTACTTGATGTTCAATGATATAATCAAAGTATGATTTATTTTTTTCTCAAGACCCCTGACTCACTGAATGCGTAGGTTTGATGATGCTCATTTAGGAACAGCTGTTCAAGATTTCATTGTTATCTATGTGGTTCCATGTTTTATTATTACATCCTAATCAAGCCCTCTTTTGAAGACAAGATGCATACTCATGGCTTTAAAATACTTTTCCAGTTTTCAGGGTTGTTTAGCGCTTCCAAATCTCATCAGAAATAATTTGAAATATTCATGTCCACCATCTTGAAACACACTTTAAATACCAGCTAATTATTCATATCTTTTGATATGTATTTGGATATTTAATTTATGTATCTTAGTATGAATTCAACCCCTAATGAGGTGTACTTCAGTAAGAAAGTTAGTTTTTTTGTTATTCTGTTTCCTTGGCTTTAGTTGATTTGCTATGTGAGAGAAAAAATTGTTAACGGGGAGAGTTTTTTTCAGAAAATGTAGGATTTTATCTTTTTTCTCAGCTAGAAGGTAATTACAATGAAGATGCTGAAAAGCTATTGTCCCTAAGAAAACACTTTAAAGAATACATTGACATCTCTGAAAAAATAAATTGTTAACACATCAAGATATGGATTGCAGCATTATATTTAATGATCAAACACATAGCTACTCTCAGCTGTAAAGAAATAATAACAATGGGGTGACCTACACTAACCATATTAGTTAAGAATCCAATGCCTGGCATGGGATAACAATTTGCCTCTTCCAGCACAGAAGCAAGATTACTTAGATATAAGATCCTTTTGAACTCTCTCATAATTGTCTTCCCGCTTCTTAGAATCTCTTTCACTCCTACAGTGTACACCTGTTAGAACTTCCAAAGATCATTAGCATCAGCTCACTACTTTTTATTAGTATTATTGGCACACTGATGAATAGAAACCCTGAAAACAGGAGAAATCATGCAATAGATGAATGTGTTGTGATCCAGTAAGATACCTCAATTTAAGTTGATCCATGCTTGAATTGCCTCTGAAGACCAAAATGTACAGTGTGGCTGTGGTAATTCTTCAGTGGCACACATCCATTTGAATTAGTCCTGATCCATCACTGCAGACTGAAATAATCATTGGACATGCCGTATTTTCCAATGACTTGTACATCTCAAATATTTATAGATGCATTTTTTGAAAAGAACTAAATGCTGTATAACTCTGATGTTCCAGTGATGTTCTTACATCTGATGTAGATTCAGAAAAATATTAATTTTTCGGTTTTGAAACTTGGATGCACAAATATAATATTTATTTTGATTTATTTGTTTGCTTACTTATGTACATTTACATAGAGCTTCAGTCTGACAACCAACTAGTTTTTCTTGCAGCTCTTTTTGAAACTGGCAACTTTTTAATGCAATTTTTTTTGTACTTTTTTGAAGCTGCTCAGCTTCAGACCAGAATGTAGTTGGCTTTCATAGTTTCTTTTTAAGTTGATTAAACAGTGGTTAGAGTTCTGGTCTGCTCTGGGAACCTCAAGAATAAAAATGCCATATCAGTGTCAGTTATATTTTTTGTCAAATTAATTGCTACACTATTTGTCTTGTATTTAAAATTCAATATTTTTTCTTTCAATACTCTACCCTAGGGATCAAAGCATAGCATGGACCAAAAGCAATATAATAAAGTCAATTAAATGTTTTCTTTTAAGACTCAGAAGTGCTATAATCAAATTACAGGTACAAAGACAAAGTTACGAAAGGGGCCATTATATATGTATTTTTTCTGCTACATCTATTACAGAGCAGTTCAAGATTTGCTGAATCAAACTAAATACACAATTGCTTTGCAAGTCTAAAGTTCTTCCAGCTAAACCTACAGTTCTTTCCAGAACTGGTATGTTTTGCAGAAACCAGAAATCCTCTGCAAAGATATCTTTGTCTCATATTGCTTGTCTTTTTAGCTGCATGTTTTACTAAGTCAAGGTTTCAGACTGAATACTAGGAATACTAAGTTACAGGAGGCTGATACCACAGTGCCTGGAAACTCTGTGATGTATCTTTTGCATAAGTACACCACTATAATCTTTAACTTCAGACGAGTCTGTAGGAAGATGATAGCAGTACATACACTGTTATTTTGTAAGCAGATTTTTGTGATTCATTCCAGTCTGGTATGTTCTGCCAAGCCTTTTCTCAATAAATAGTTGGTCACTACAGAAGCTGTTTAGGTGACACATGATATAAAAATTGACCTATCAGTCTGTTACCTGTTAGACATTCATGAATAAATCACCCACTCATGCAAACTTCAAAGAAAGCAGCTGTCTAATCTGTGATTTAATCTGCTGTCAATCTTACAGAAAAATCTTTGCAAAGTCACACAATAAAGCAGAAACTTCAAAGAAATGCTGATTGCCAAGAACTGCAAAAGAGGTTTTTTCTTTCTATGCCTTGAAAAATAGTTTTAGAAATAAATACAAAGGGTTGGGTTTTTTTGCTTTGGATGCAGTCAGAATTTTGATATCTAAACATGAAGTTTCTGCATTCAGCTCTGGGAATAGTGTATATGTAAAGAAACCAGTGCCCAAGTGTGCGAGAAATTTGCTATTTTTTTCTTAGAGGCAACCAGATAAAGTGTAGAACACAAAGCGACAGCGTTAGCACCAAAGTAGTCTGGAGCATTGGAAAGAAGGGCACTGAAACAAACTCAGAAGAAGGTTTTTGGTGCTAGGAAGGGTTAGTTAGAGCAGTTGCATCCTGGTTTGTTCAGCTGTAGAGCTTTAAGATCACCTTGATCAGCTAAAAAAAAAAAAAAATCACAAAAATTATGTAGGCACTGGAGGCACCGTGCTTATCTAGAACTGCTGAGGATGGTCGCAATTTTTAAAAGTCCTGTGCAGATTTGCTATAAAGATTTCATTTGGCTGCTACCTGCCTACAGGCAGAATTTTCATATGATCTGTGCTATAGGCTTTCTTCAGTCACAGTACCATAGAGGTAAAAAAACCTTTGACTTTTATATTTATTAGTCGTACAAATAATTTGGAGAATTCAGCTAGATTTAAAAGACATTAAATGGCAAATACAAAATCTGTCTGTTTCTGTTAGGATTTATTTTTTCCATTTTGGAAACTGAATTACAAGCACTAACCAAAAGGTCATCTCTTGGTTTATGTTAAATGTGAAATAAAACATGTTAGATTGAAAGATAGTACATTTTTTTTCTGCTTGCAAGATATTTGAAATGGATGATCCTTTGTGTCAATCATGAACTCATGTAGGCTGTAATCAAGAGGATTGTACCACAGAGTACTTGAAGAATCTGAAACACATAAAGAAAATGTGCGGTGGTTAGGTATAAAGTTTCTATTGTGCATAGGAACAAACATGATTTGAATTGCTGTTTGAGCAAGACTCTGAAAGAGTGTGTAGCAGCAGCGAAAGCACATCCAAATCATTAAAAAACAAGTCTTTATTCAGTGAGAGGTTTGCACAATCAAGAATTGCCAGGTCAGTCTCTTCAAGACACTGAGCTTAGTCATAAGCTGCTTTTGCCCTACATACAGGAAAATGTAAAGCATTCTTAGAATGAAGTGTGGGAAGGAATGTATCTGTAATAAGTACAGGAAAATGTGATATTCAGTTTAGGCAAACTGAAGACACTACTTTACATCTATTCGTATCAGTTGAAGTTGAGACCCGAGACAGAACAATTTTATTTGATGCCCCAAGTGATGTATTGTACAGAACAATCCTGTTTTACATGGACATTCACTGCAATGGTGAACGAAGTTCATCCCTAAATTAGAGTTCAGATTTTACCAGTGATGCCTCTTTTTCATTTTCAATAAACATTAGAGTCCACTATTTTTTTTTCAGGATGAGAGAAGCACCATTTCCTTTCTACCTGAGATTGGAATGATCCTCTTCAAACTGACTAGAAAAAAACAGAATTATTTCCATGATGTATAATAGGTAATTGTGAAAATACCTGAAAATATGTTCATGATTTTGCTTATTGTTACCAGTGCAGAAGAAAAGCTATTTAGGAAGAAGGAAACAAATAAAACAGTTATATGCTGAATTACATTTTGTGACTCTACGCTGAAAACCTGTGACATTAACAGGACAAAAAATCTCTATTATTCCATAATGACATTTATGCTAACTCTCAACTTGCTTCCGTTGTATGACTTTGTTTTGATCCCTTACTCACTGCGAGACAGAATGAAAAAAGAAAATGAACACAGCTTTTTATCGCTGAAACTTATCAAAATATTATTTGAAATTGTGACCTTTTTTCTAACATGTTGGGTGCCAATACTGCATCTCACTCTATAGAGCAAATGTTTTTGGAGTTTAGTCTCTGTCCTTTGGAAATCTTACATTAAGGGTTTTAGAATTTGGAGCTAATTGTGAACTTTTTGGAAAATTGATGATATTTATGCCAAAAAGTTGAAGCTTTGTGTGACATTCAAAAGGTATTTCCACAAAGCAGTAAAATTTCAGACATAAAGAAAAGTGTGAAAAATATGATCCCTTTAACAACACTGACCAAATCTGCACAAAGATAGATATTGTCAGCGAAAAAGAAGTTGGAGGACTTAACAGTTATTCATCTTTTTTTTAAACATGTAAACATTAAGACTAGTACTTTAAGCAACACCATATTTATTTCTCACCGATTAAGTCTTCAGACCCCATAGAAGTTTGGAGCTAAAAAATCTCTTTTTTTAAAAGATACACATTGTTTTCATGTAGATAATGGAATAAGTATTTGAAAGGCAAACAGATTTACTCTGAATATCCTCATGCATTTGCAGTATGAAAATAATGAGTACAGAGGACTGTGTATTTGAAGAGTGTAATTGCAGTCAGAGCAGCTAGCGTGGCTCTCATTGGTATTCCCTTCTACATCTACATCTTTGATGCACCCTTTGTATATCATATATATGCAGGCTGACTTCAGTAGTTTGCCCATTCCTTTCTGAGTGTCTTCAAGGCATCTTTAATCTTTGACCTCAAAGAGAGGCAGTTGGTCAAGACAGAATCTTGGCTGAATTTTTATTTTATGATACAGCGTAAAATATGTCAGGCTGCAGCACAGGCCAGTAGCTCCCTGGGGCCAGAAGCAGCAGGGGCTCCTCAGGGATGTCAGGGCAGGTTCTGGCAGCCAGGACCCATCCCACTGCCCCCGCCAGCTCCAGGGCATCTGGAGGGCACCTGGGGATGGCCTCAGCCATGGGCATCAGGCACCTCCCCGGGGACAAGGACAGACCAAGGCCAGGCAGGATATCAATCCTGGGGCTGGGCCTGGCTCACTGATAGATAATCAGCTATCATATCATCAGAGACATCTAGCAAATATCTTTAGACAGGAAACAAGAAGAGCCAAGAGCTGAGAGTCCATCTTGAGTACTGTTTTTCAGAGTGGTATAGACATAGCCATGATGCTCACGGATGGTGCTAAAATCTAGCTGTGCCCTCGACGGCATTAGTCATTCAATGTCTTTCTGTCAAATTACATTGGTTTGAGGCAAGTGAATGATTATGTGGGCAAAGAGAAGAGGGAGAATTGGGAATATTTTAAAGCTGTGCATAAGAGAATTGGGAAAAAAATGCCTCCAAAACCGCTGAACTGAAACTTCTAGGTTAAAAACAAAATGTCTCATGGTGGTGTCTTCTCTCCTAAAGAACGCATTCCCTACGGCTGTCATGTCAACTGTGCATAGGAAGCTGTTAGAGGCTTCCTATCTTCACATTTGTAACCTGGAATAAATTCTCAGGGGGATAGCCAGTAACTTTTACAAATTCGAAATCTATGAAATCAAAATGCTAGTGCATGGATAGTTTCCATGCATGCCGGTCAGAATCAGCTTAGAAGAGATGTAAATGGACACCATCAATGTTTTAGGCTGACAGCAACTTCCATGGAATTAAAGTACCATGTAAATTGCTGGTTAAATGCAATGAGCAGTATCTTCCAGAAGATTTTGGGTTCTCTTTGAGATCTTGAGCATCAGCGTTGGCTAATGCTAATTTAAAGTGGAATAAAGGGTATTATTTTTTTTAATACAAAATGGCGAGGATTTTCCATTAGTGTTTTCATGCCAAGTGACATATCACAGAGTTTGGGGATTCTCAGGCAGATGCCCTGGTTTTAGTTCTGTTCTCTGAAAGAAAAGAAACTTAAACCATGGAGTGATTTGGGTCTTTAACTAAGGAACACAGAGATTAATTAATGAGTGGGTAAGCTTAGGCTGTATTTCACAGATATGGTATAACTGAAAAACAAATCATATTAGAGGACAGCTTCCTCTTCTTTCCCTTAAAGTCAATAGCTGAAATCATCATACATAAATAATTTTATAGCCAAAGGCAAAACTTACACTACTAAAACTGCCTGGCAGAAATTAAACTGACTATTTTCCTCATACACTAGTTATAATCTCTAGTCACATTACTATTCTTAGTTTACTTCCCATGACCTAGAGCTTTTACATTGGCTTTACAACTGGTAATCAGTCTTTAGTTTTAATTATCATGAAATTCTGAATAAAAACTATATTAAAAATAAAAAACATGTCATGAAACATTTGTAAAATAGCACTTTCAGATTTTTTTTCCCATACACTTTGTGGACTTTCTCTGTTGCTTAGTTCTTGGTTGTTTTATTTTCCAGAACCCTTCTCAGAAACTAAAACCAGAAATTTCCTTTCAGATCTGATTGTTAAATATTTTCCAGTTTTAGTATCAAAATATGCCAAAAGTCTCACCCTTTCCTCTCCCAAAGGCGCAAAGGAATTGTTAAATCTGATTATAGAGTTTGAATTACAGTTCCTTTGATTCCATCTTTGATCCCTTTTTTCTTCACCCGAAACTATCATTTTGCAGTCTGTTTAGTATAATTGTGTATCATTGTTAACCTTACCCCGAAATAAAATGTAAATGTATCATTCAAATATATTAATAAACAGTTGCCCAGCTGTGAAACAGCTTTTCAAATAAGATATCACAAAGGGCTTTAACCTTCAACAACATTTATATTTAATGACATAAATGAAAGAGGATGACATTAAAACTTCAAAGCAGCAAAGATGATACATTTCCAATCATGCTGTCACAGTGACATGAACAAACAGCATTCTGGTACCCAAAGAACTGCTTTTTCATTTACTGAAGTTCAAGCGTGGCCTCAAATAATATCTAATTCTACTGGTACTTCAAATCCACCAAAGGCCATTAAAGTGCCATGACAAATATATGTGATATTTTGGTAGACTAGTTTCTTAACACAAGAGAGTTAAATTGTTTTTCACTCTTTGTCTCAGAATGCCCATCCAATTTAAAAGACTAGGATGTTAGTATGTCTAGTCATCTGATATGACACTGTATCAAAAAGACTCCGTATACAACAGAGTGCTAAATCACAGAATCACAGAATAGTCAGGGTTGGAAGGGACCTCTGGAGATCATCTAGTCCAACCCCCCCGCCAGAGCAGGGTCACCTAATTACTTCAGGTCAAGACTGTAAGTAAAAACTGCCCTCTATCTTGCCACTAGTTGTTGCTGTGGATTGGTTGAAACTGTTTCACCTGACTTAAATTTTCAATTGGCTTCGTTTAAGACAGTTATCTCAAGATATGTGGTTTAAGGCCAATACAAGTTGTATGAGACTGCCATGGTTTCAGTCTATTCAGAGAAATAGGTACTTTCAGATACCAGTTTAAGTTCCCTTAAGATGGTGGTGTAGAATAATTGAATTTACCCCCATAGGTGCTTTGATCTGCCTATTGCTAGTAAAGAAGCCAAGAGTATATAACTTGAAATTACATGCCCAATTTATAGATGTCTGAAATTAGATGAGATGAAAACCACATTTAAAAACATGAAGAAACATTAGAACATTCCTAAATAATGTTGTGATTGTTATATACCTTTTTAAAAAAGGAGTGTGTCATGCAAACTCTTCAATATGCTTCACTTGCCATTTTTAACTTGTCTTTTGTTGGGCTGAACTTCAACCCATCTGTTTCTTGTCCATAAATTGATCTCTGTACAGCATTTTATCACTTCTGTGTTCCTCAAGTGGCAAAACAATCATTCTGAATCTTGTATTGAGTGTGAACACAGTGGAAGGGGTTGATAGTATAAATTGGTCACAATATCCACAGGATCCTACTTAACACTAAAGACAATTTCATATAAAAAGGCATATATTTTTCACCTAATAGCTTTATTATTATACATTTTTCCTCAAAATATATAAAATACACATCTGAAATATGACAGGCTGAAATGGCACACTTTTCTGAAACACAGAAATTCTTTATTGGGCTGTATGAGCAGAGTGTATCTTGCAGGTGATCCGACTCCATTATTAAGCACTGCATTAACCTCTGTTTGGTTTTGGCTTTCTTTGTCAATAAAGGTTGGGATTAATAGAATAGACTCCAGAAGAAAGACCAGAGGTCTGGAGAACATAAGCAATGAAAAAGACTGAAAGCTTTGCATTTTTTCAGTTTAAAGAAAAGTCAGGAAGGGGAGGATGTCCAGGAAAATGAGGTGGGGAGGCGGGAAGCAATAGTCCTCAAATATGCATTAGAAGTGTTCCAAAGTGTATTCTCAGACCCTTGTGTCCTTGATACTTTGGACAAGAAGAAACTGACTTAAACTAATATATGGAAGAATAATTCGTACAGGGGGAAAACACTTTTACTAATAAGACTAGTGGTAGGTTGCATTATGAGATTATGGGGACCTCAGAAAATGGGGATCTGAAAGAAAAGACTAATCAAACGTCTATTCATAGTGAAATACATAAAGCATATGATACTTAGGCCTAAAGATGGACTAAGTAATATACTACAGGTCTTTTCTCACCCCATGATTCTGCGATTCTATGTGATTTAAACATTATAACTTCATATAGGCAAGTTATATTAAATATATAACATAACCAGGTCAATTAAAATTATCTCTAATAAAGACCTTATAACAAACCTGACTCTGAGAAAATACTTTCATCATTATGGAGCGATTTTGGTCAATTTAGTAAACAGAAAACACAAAGGTGTAAAAAAATCATATGGATTTGCTCATAGAGTAAGGCGCTGCTCAGTGTCAGAGTAGTAGAACTAGGCTTCACTCTGAGAGCTTTTCCACTGTAGTACCAGCTTTAGAGAGCTTTAGTTTGCAGCTAAAGGAACTGTTCATAGGAATGTCTTTTCAAATTTGGTCTTGCATGATTTCAAATAGTTTTAAGAATGGTTATGAATTTTGAGGAATAGTCAACAGAACAAAGGTCTGCTTTGAAATGGGTTTCCTTCTGAAGGTGTTTGAAAAAAATGCATAAAGATATCTAAGAATTAAGAAATACTATTAAAAAGAAAATGGTCATTTTTTCTATTTCATTTAAAATGTAGAAGCAATGTATGCACCTTAACAAAGCCCTGAGAAAATGACTAATGGACATGTGACTGCATGAAGGTCAATAAAAGGATATGTTCTTGCCAGAGAAATGTATACAATGTGGTATGTCTCAGCAATAACACTGGTCAGTTGGCAGCCAAATTGTTTCTGATGAAGAAATCTGACGAAGCAGTTGTCTTTTCTTATACCACTATTTACAATGTAGTCTAATTATATTCAGTCTGTTTATGGACTCTTGTCAGGGCATTATTTTTCAGCGTTGTTTCTTTCCATTTTTTCTTCTTTAGCTTTCAGGAAAGACTTACATTGTTTTATCTAATCTGACCAGCATCTGACTAGATTTCCTGATGGTAAACTTTTCATGAATGCTAATTACTGTCCTGCAACAATCCAAAGAAAAATATATGTAACACTGTTTTTATAATAGTCATGGACACAGAAAACATTGCAGTACAGATCCTGTAACAGAAGCATTGGAGCATACATCAAAATTGTATACAGATAAAACTAAGAGTTGATCACACAGAATTATTTTTGTCACAGAAGGAAATCATTCAGTGCATTTCGACACCCTGCTCTGCCAAATGGGTCATCCATCAGATTCTGTCTGTGCATACACTATAAAATCAGCCTCCTACTTGTTAACAAAAGAGCTCTCAGACACCACAGTACAATGTAAGGACTGAAACAGAATACATAGAGACAGTCGGATAATTACCTGTGAAGTGCAGGCATACACAAACAGCAAAGTGAGTAGCTTTTATTGATGAAAGTTCCTCACTCATGACAGCAGCCATACTCACTGCACCCATCATGAAATCTTTTCTCATACAGTGACCAAAATGAATGCCTAGAGTTAAGTATAAAAAGAAGGAAAGGACACTTCCACTATTATGTTAGCCTTGAATCATGTGTGCCTGTCCTGGTTTGAGGTAAAACAGGACCAATTTTGTTCAGTAACTTTGCTTCTTAGCTGGGCCTCTTCTAACTGCTGAAATTAACAGCATATTGTGCAGGCAATGTTCGCTCTCTCAGAGTGATAAGACCAATGTCTATAGCTGATGCCCAGGCATGGTATGCGGAGAGGCTCTTGCTTATACTTATCGCTATAACACCCAAGGCCAACCAACTTTGTTATTTGCCCCGTTGGAGGGTTGGAAGCAGAAAAGCACAGTGGGGTCCCACCTGCAGGGAGGAGCGGACAGGACAGGGGACCCAAAACTGACCAATGGGGTATTCCATCCCATCCGCATCATGCTCAGTATAAAAGCCCTCTGAGGGATCAAAGGGTCAGCTGGGAAGCTGGAGAGCTGGGAGTGCTGGGAGCACTGGCTCTGGCTCTCTCTCTCTCTTCCTTCAATGGCCGACATCTGAGGAGGACTCTGTTCGTCTGCCTTTGGTCCCAATCCTGCATGCAGATCCGGAATCCTGTTCCCGTCCGTCACTGAGTCCAGCCTGGGACTGCCCCAGTGCCAGTTGGTGTCGTGATTGTCATCCTGGGAGCTTGATATGGTTTTGTATATATTTCATTATTTTCTTTTTTATTTTATTATTAATATTTCATTAAAGTAGTTTAGTTCCTTCTAAACTCGTAAGTCTCTTTTTCCCTCCTCTGCCTCTCTCTTTGAAGAGGGGTAGAGGGGAGCACCTGTCGGTCCCATCTGGGGTCCCCTACGTCCCCAGTTGGATTTGGCCTAAACCACGACAGTGACTTAGGAGTTTCCTCTACCAGAAGTGGTTAGTCAGTATTTAATAACCCACAGCAGATTTCTATTCCATGAATTTTTTCACTCTCTCTATGAAATGTCTAGGCTTTTAGCAACCACAGCACCCAGAGACAATGATTTCCACAGCTCAGCTGTTCATTATATTAGAAACTACCAATATATCTTACGCCATGCAAAATTTGCTCTAAATCACAAGAAGGGTCAGTGTTTAGTATGATTGGAAAACTGAGTCTTACTGCTGTTTGGCTGTTACTCAAAACAGTTTTCTACTATAAATCTTAGAACTAGAGTTATTTCAATAAAATTAAAGACTGTGCTCTGAAATTATGACACTGAGAACAGTTTAGAACGTAAAATGAGCAAATGTTTCAAAAGAGCTTTCACATGGAAAACTGCCTGTTGAAATTGTGTATATTTTCAGTTGTATCTTGATAGTGTACCCTTCTGCAGCAGCTTTATTGTTCTGTACCCTGGAAAGGGTATAGAAACACCTAAGGTTGCGAAAACACCTACAGGAAAATGGCCTGTCCCACAGTAAGATTTATAGAAACGACATTTTGCAAGCATGTGTAATTTAGTATATCAATAGCTTTATTCTTTGTCTGCACTAACTACAGTTAAGTTGTGAAAAGAAGCCTCCTTCACTTGTGGCATATCTGACAGCAGACAGCATCAACACCTTGTAGTACACGTAATGAGTAACTGATCTGCTCACTCTCCAGAATATCCTCATTTGACACTTCTAAACTGTTAGATCAAAGTCAGTTTGGAAGCCTTTGAGGTCAGCTAGCACAGACCTCTACAAAAAAATCGTGATTTCCCATTATAATCCTCTGATATTCCCTCACATGAAGCTCTTTACAATTATCTTTGATGGAAATGAATTTCACATATTAACTACTTTTTGGGTTGCTCATACTATTGCCTGAAGGGGCCTATCTTAATTTTTTATTCAAGTCACTTTTTAAATCCCCAAAGATATTAATGGTGCAAGATGAAGCACTAAAAGCCTTACTCTTTAAAGTTATTTCCTAAAATATAACCTAAATATTCCTGTACAGTGTCTTCTATTTCTAGATTTTTTCTGAAATGTTCCTATGTAGTAGGCCTCATCATGCTCAATTTATATTCATCAGAGAGTTTTTGTTGATGGTAGAAGAGACACTGCAGTAAATAAAGTTATAACAACCCCTGTAACTCTAATGCTTTAGTTCTGAGGTTTTTGTAAGTAGTCATATCATCCTTTATAGTCTTTCCTTCAAGCAGTAACGTAGTATATTAAATTGTCTTAATCTCTTCTCATATGTCACAGCATCTAATCCTTTCTCTGGATTTCTTTTTTTAAGTTTATAAAATGTTCTTTCTATATTGAGCATATTCACAGAAGATTCAAAGTTCAGTAACAACACTAGGCTACAGATTACTAGGACCTACAAATGTTCATATGTTCATTCTCATTTAAATTCACTGAAGAAAGGCAGTAACACTTTGATGGAGCAACACACTGGAAACTCATGTCTTATCTGTTAGCCACAAGTGTCTGTGATTCTTTTCTGCTCTTGCTGTACAGACTTCTCTGATAGGGCAGAGCTACAAAATTAGGTAATCATTCTCCTTGGCATCCACCAACTAGGTGTTAACATAAGGTCCATCTAAATCCATTCTTGTGATTTTTATTTTTCCTGAAAATGGTTATCCTTGCCCCTGAAAAGCATAAAAAAACCCACTTGCAAACATCATCTACACATCTACATACTTTTTTTTTTTCCCTTTTTTTCAGTTTGTTGAATATACTTGAGTCCAAAACTTGATTTCTGGCACCATTACATGCCTGTCCAAAATAACGTTAATAACAAGAAAGGCATGATTATCCCTACAAAATCTGTCCTTTTGCTTACAGTATTGCTGTGAGGCTGGATGGAGTGGTATATAATTTGGCAGATAGCAAAATTAGTATTGCACTGTAAAAGAACGGAGGCAAGCAAGTAATCCCCAAGATACTAAGAAAATAGTCTGAAAGATTTTTAGTGAAAAAAAGAAATCACAAGCAGCTCTTCTTCGTGAGGCAACTCCCAGGCAATTGTAAAGTTGTTTAACTTGTGCGATTTGCTGACATCCCTGCTCAAAATAATACAGCTTCAGGTTAAGGGCTAACCTACATAGTACTTTGTCACCCTACCAGATATGAAATTTGCCAGCACTTGCTTGCATCAGTGCTCAGTAATTTCTGATGCATCATCCATCAGAAGGATGTAGGACAGTAGTGAGTCCTAACACTTTCTCTATAATTGCAGTATTCTCTATAAACAATCTTTCAGATGCCTAAACAATATAATTTCAACTCGTCTATAGATTTTCCAGCACAAAGGAATAAAAAGACTCACAGGACTTTGTTGATTGCAGTTATTAAAAGTTATATGCCAACTAAGAAACTGAATACTACTTTGGAAGTACATATAGAAAATTGAGTATTTTAATAGAAACTTTGGATGCAGTCAGTACCAGAATTGGACCATGACCTTATAAAGCAGCTGGTAAGACAAATTTAGTTTGCTAATGATGCTCAAGACATGCATGATTTCTTATTCTACCCATATTTTAGTCCTTTTCTTGAATAATTCTTGGGTTTAGTTGCCTAAGTTTCCTGAGTAGCAGGTGAATATGATTATTTTACAATAAGAATAATAAATGGAATTTATCTTTCTTAAAAATTAACATTAAAGGTAATCAATGCTATTCCTTATGATAATATATGTGTTTGGGTATAACTTTGTGTAGGACTTGCAAAGAAACCTTTACAGATGCAACGAGGCAGAAAACAACTAGGGAAACTAAAGCTTTATTCTGATCTATTTTTTCATGGCTAGTTCATAAACAGAAAGCACTATATATAATTTTATTCCTAAAAGGCACTAGAATGTGCCACTAATTTTCTTAATGTATTTTGTTTACTACTTACTTCTCACTTCACAGACTAACGCCAGTGCTTCAGAACTGGTGCCCCCTTGTATTACTTGTTTTTCCCACATTCATTTAACCATGGAATAACAGTCTGTGGTTGTTTCCATCAGTCCTGATAATTCATTTAAATATATTTTCAACTTTATTATTCACTGGTTTTAGCAGCTTAATGTCAACAATGCATTAAGTCAGTATGAAACTCTATGGTTTTCCTAATGCTCTTGTTTGCTTCCTATATCTGTTACCACATGCTTTGATTGCTGCCTTGATGGTCTATTGGGATCTCTTTTCCTTTTTCTGTACTCTTCTGCACTATAATGTATATGATACACTTCGTGTTTCAATTGTTTGATTAACCCTCTCTCTAGTTCTCACACATTCTTCCTCTGTTGCATATTCTTAGTGGATTGCTTCACCTTTCTGCCTTCACTGTGATATTGTCCACTCTGAATTTATCTATTTATTCCTTAACATCTCTGCTCATGGAACTTGGGCCATTTGTAAAGTCTAACATAATGGAAGTATTGTAAACACCAATCAACTACAGTGACTGTCTAATATTTACCGAGAAGGACTTGGGGGTACTGGTGGATGAAAAGCTGGACATGAGCTGGCAATGGGTGCTTGCAGCCCAGAAAGCCAGCAGTACCCTGGGCTGCATCAAAAGAAGCATGGCCAGCAGGTCAAGGGAGGTGATTCTGCTCCTCTACTCTGCTCTGGTGAAAACCCACCTGGAGTCCTGCATCCACCTCTGGAGCCCTCAGCAGAGGTAAGACATGGACCTGTTGGAGTGGGTCCAGGGGAGGCCACCAAAATGATCAGAGGGATGGAACACTTCTCCTATGAGGGCAGGCTGGGAGATTTGGGGTTGTTCAGCCTGGAGAAGAGAAGGCTCTGGGGAGACCTTAGAGCAGCCTTTCAGTACTTAAAGGAGGCCTACAGGAAGGATGGGAACAAACTTTTCAGGTGGGCCTGTTGCAATAGGACAAGGGGTAATGGTTTTAAACTAAAAGAGGGTAGATTTAGACTAGATAGAAGGAAGACATTTTTCACAGGGAGAGTAGTGAAACAGTGGAACAGGTTTCCCAGAGAGCTGATAGATGTCCCATCCCTGGAAACATTCCAGGTCAGGTTGAACGGGGCTCTGAGCAACCTGGTCTAGTTGAAGATGTCCATGCCCACAACAGAGGTATTGGACTAGATGGCCTTTAAACGTACCTTCCAACCCAAACTATTCTATGATTCTATGTTTCTATGAAATGTATTAGGGCTGACATTTTGCTTTTCTTTTGGTACTGCTAGACATGCATGTCTTACATCCTGCTGCCCAACTTCTAACTCGGTGTACTTATTTCTCGTCATTCAGAACAATTACAAAATTCCCAAGTCCATAGCTCTTTCTCCTACTCATAAATGAATCCAAATGTATCTCCACTCATTTTTTTCCACTCCTTAAAGCAGAAAATCAGAATTATTACTACTTGTCTCTACCATACATAGCTGCTTCTTTTTTTGTTAATGCTTCTCCAGCACAAAATTCAGTAATTAAACTTTCCCAGGAATGGTATCTGATTTTGTGACTTTTAAACATTTCAAGTATTTTACATACTACCAGTGGTTTGCGCTGTTGTTTTGGTGGTTTGGGGTTTGTTTTTTTTGGGGGGTGGGAGGGTGGGTTTGGGGTTTTTCCCCTTTTTTTCTATAACTTGATAGCTTGAAGCTTTTAATTTCTCTTAATCTTGTCCAAAATGTTTCAGTATGCAGTGTTGTGTTCCTTATTCAGCTGTATCTGATTATATATGTACTATACATTTGATATAGACTGCAGGCTACTTGCTTTCAAGCTTCCTTTTCACATCTATACAAAATATATAATACTAATGTCCTTGTTAAAAAGTGTATGTTTTCTGTACTACCTATAAAATCATACTTCCTTCTCATAGAAATATTTCTTATATTCTTTGTAACTGTGTTTCTAGCAGAGCTTGCATATATTTGCTCTCAGCTTTCTTTAGAAACCAGGAAGTTAAGTATTCCTCATATTTTAAAATTTACACCAAAACGTAAAATTGTTTGTCAGTGCAAGCTGATTTCTAGGGTGACCCTATGTGACACAAAATGTTTTTTAGACCAAGCATCACAAATTATTTAAACTGGATACATAGATTCAGTTTCTTCTGTGGACAGTTAGAAAGCAACCTTTTGTACATGTTCCTAAAGTCCAGGGTTTGAACAATAGGAAAATTGCATAAGGTGGATGTTCACCTCCAATTGTGGAAGCAGCTACAGTTCACTGGTACTTAGTGCATTTAGTTTTGGCATGTTTACATCTCAGAAATGCCACTCTTTTCTACAGGAGAGCCTACTTTGTCTCCAGCATCTAAGCCCTTTTATAAGGAGATAAAAATGGGTAAAACTAGACAAGTTAGTCTGCTATAGTAATAAAGCTGAGAGCTCCCTACAGCAAACACAGAAGTAAATTATCCTATCCCGTGGCGCTTATTGTAAATGATTGAACCAAGGAAAACTTTATCCCGCTTTGAAACTCCTGCCATTCAAAGAAGAACCAGCTTGTTTATACATGACTGCCATTACATGACTCTCCTCTTTCATGACTTGAACTTCATGTCTTTATTCACTTTTTCTTTTAAAAGAAAGAATCACGCTTCTGTTTATGAATAGAATATACAGTTACATGGTTCTCTGAGCAACAGGATGGAAAAGGAAGGGACAGTGAAAATCTGAATGGGAAGAGTTTTTCTAAAGTTTTTTTTCCTTAATGCAAAAAGGAATGAAGAGTATGTTTAGTGAAATACTGTCCATATAAATATGGAAAAGTATGGACAGACAGACCTAGTTTCAGTTGTCTGCCTCTTCTGTTGAGGACTGTCCTTCATGCTGGACAAAATCTGACCACATGAACCTTTTGGGCTAGGTTAATTGAATTGGTACATTTCTAAAATATTTTTTTTAAATAATGGAGTATTTATGAGGGAAAATGACAAGTCTTTAAGATTAACAGGGTTACAAATTTAGCTTATGACTAAATCCTGTAACAACAGAAGAAACTGTCATAGTCAGCTGTGACTGTAAATGTTGTCTGGATTTAGATTTTAAAAAAACTTGTTTTCTTTTCAGCAATACTTGTTCCTTTTCTACAGAAGTGGCCAAACAATATCATTGACAAGGATGATCTGGATATAAATGTGAATGTTTAGGGTTAAGGCAACATTTTAATTCAACCTAATGAGAAGCCCAAGCAATATCTTGTGGTCTGTCCAACTATGAAGAAACATCTTCTCCCCCCAGGCTCACTTCAGACATGCACAGCTGAAGTTGAACAAAATATCTTTTGTTGTTACCACTACAGGAGGAATTACATGGTGATGCTCTTCAGATTCTTATTCTTCCTGGTTCTTGGAGAAAACCCAGATGTCCACCTCTGCTGAAGTTCTTCAAACGGAACCTCTAAGATAATTTCCTTCTAACACTGTCATTTAGACTGAAAGATGGAGACAAAGGAGCCACTTCTTACTGGAGGTAAGGTACGATTTTTTTTTCCAAGGTATGATTTGAGAAAAATGAAACTGGTCAACCTGGGAAAAAAAAAAGTTTCTTTTAAATATAATTTTCAGGACTGTGGTTGAGGAGGATTTATTTTAAGGGACTATTGATTTCTACAGGCTTGTGTTTAGCTGGCAATTTCTGTTGTCTCTTCCAGGTCGTGTAAGTAATTTCAGTTAATCCTAATTAAAAAGTAAACTTAGATCTGTAAAGGCTTGTATGATTGGTTTCGTTCTCAATAAGCTCAAAGTCAACACCATTCCTATGATGAGCTAAAATAGATAAGGTGGCACATACTGAGACTATGAAAGTGTTCCTGCTCAGATAACACGCAGGTAGTTAATCAAGGACTCTGGACAAGCTTTGAAATTTCTGATTCAGGGAAATAAAAGCCCTGAAAGACCATGTTCTGATATGGTATATGATACAAAATTAAGCCAGATTGAAGACCTTCAAGACTTGCAAAAAGACATAGCTCTGGGAGAATATCAGAAAGCTAGACAAACAAAAACAAAAACTCAGTTTAATTCTTCAAATGAAAAATTTGAATTCTTTAGTCATCAGAAAAACATAAGCCACAATTATCTGTAGTTATCTTAACCTTATAGTCTCGTATAGAAACTACTTTTAAAATATTTGAGTTTAGAATTCTGGATTAAGGAATGTAATTTAACTTGTTATTTTTCAGCAAAGACTAACAAACAGCTGGAGAATCTACATATGTGTATCCTGCTGTCACTTTTATAAATTGCCTTTGAAATAATTTATAGCTGGTACATACTTCTACAGGAGTTCTCACTAAATTGCCTTTGGGTCAAACTGTTACATTAATTTTATGTTGTTTGTAGTGAGAATACCCATACGTTTAAAGCTGAAATATCATGAAGAGAAATACTAGTCTCAGATTTAGTGTGCATAGGAATATCCAGACTTTTCCTTGGCATCCAGGAAAGGACTGGAACATCTACCCAGATATATATTTACTTATATCCTTCATAAATTCACACATATAAAAAATGAATTTGTAATTTACACCTACAGTGTTTAAGAAGGATTTTGTATTGTTTCTTTTTGTCTGATAGCTAAATGCAGGCTGAATAAAATTGCTATTTGATGCAAAGCTATTCAGTGTAGAAAATCAAAACAGAATCATTGGTGTCGATAAACAATTTGGGATGAATAGCATTATTTATTTTTATGACTCAGAATATTTTATAACTACTATAACTCATTTGATTACAAAATTTGTTTGGAAAAAGTGCTTTGTATATCTGTCAATATTGATATCAATATATAACCTTCTCCAAACATAGACATGTGTGTATATATATATATGATTTGCATTTATATAAAGTACTCAAACTCTTTAAACAACAAGTATCTCATTAGTCTAGTTATTTTTAGAACAAAAATCGTAGCACTTGGAAAGAAATGTCATGTAGCACAGTACAGAAACAATATTCAAGTGTATTGCTTTTACAGATGAGAACATACATAAGGAGATAAAAAAACATATCCTTAAACAGACAAATGTATAGAGCCCAGACTCTGTTTTTGACATGTCCAGTATAAGAAGAACAGAGCAAATATGGAGTGATACACCCAAACTACCTAATTTCTGACAAATTGCAGTTTAGGTAGAGAATAACATTTTTCTTCCTCTTATTAAATTTAATAACCCTTGAGAACTTAGGCACCATAAATTGGCTTAATCACTTTTTAAAATTCAATTAAACTTTTGGTATCTACAGGATTCTAACAATGAGTTTAAGTATAAAAATATTTATCATGATAAAAGGTATTTTCTTCTGTGTATTTTGAACCAAATAGTTTACTTGCTGTTGTTCCTACCTAAACAGCTAATCTTTACATGGATTACTAACTGTGGACACAGTAAAGGGACTGGGGACTGATGTAGGCACCTCAGCATATTTTATTTGATAGCTAAGTTCAGGTATAATATCAGGGAATTAAAGTCAACTGGGGCTATATGCGTCAATGTCTTCATAAATGCATGTATTGAACTCTTCCTGCCTCTTCCTTCCGTTCATAAAATGAGATAATAACGATTGTTTTCCGCATCCCCTGGAAGTAAGGTATGAAGCAGTCATTAACTTTGTAGCAAAAAAAAACCCAAACGAATAGCTTAGTTATAAAGAAAAAAAATCATACAAAGATCTGCAGGAACTAGAAAAGATGGACTAGGGAAGATGTGGAATATTTTCAGGAAGATGGTAGGCAAACAGCTAAGACACATTTTTTTGGCACACCTGTGTCAGAGCACAGAGATTGCCTCAGTCACCTCATAGGATCCCTTTCATCTCCATATACTTGTTTCTTAATGTCTCAATAAGCTGAAGCTGTTCTTTTTTAAGCTCTTCAAAAATCAACAGTAAAGGAATATTGATATTGCACTTTGATATTCCAGAAACCCAGTGAGGTGCCTAGACACATGCAAAATAATTTTCTATTAAATTAATAGGGGTTATCTATAACATTTTTTACAACTGCTTCATTAAAACCTTGATATGTGTTTGCTCAGCATGGAATAAACAATACTGATCTCAGATATCTCAGCACAAGACTAGGATTAGTATTTAGTACAAAATGAAACAGGGGCAAATGTAAATAAAAATGCAGTTTCCAAGTTGTTGTTGCTTTACTACTATAAAATTGGAGTGTCCTTGCACATCCACTCTGAATCATATCTTTGAAGGTGACGTTTAATCAGAAAGCGTTGCTCAGTCAGACTGCACAAGGTAAACATAGCATATCGGTATCACAGAGATGCATAAATGAGAAGTATTAGATTGCATAAAGGTAAACACTAGTAAAATAAGTCATTTTTTCCCCATTCTATTCCACTCCATTAATGCTTCTGTTTGACTCTAAATGCGAGTGTTTAGAATCAAATGTCAGCAGTGATAAACCCCTGATCACATATAGGCAATGATCATGATAATATTTAACCTATTAGGTAGGATTATTTATTTTCCTCTGCTTTAGAAAAGACTCTGTACTCTAATAGTCAATGGCCATACAGCCTTATTGCAAGTGCCTCACTGTATTCTTTATCTACTCTGTAAGTGTTTACCTTATGCTGTTGTAATAAACATTCCTTCTACTTAAACTGAAGAAAGGGTGACATTTCTTGTTCAGGAGAGCAGCTCTACATATGCTTAGCCTTAAACACACACCCAGGCTTTTTGTTGGTTTACACTCATTTTTTTGGCAGTGTGATCACATAGTCAATAGATATGCATGTACACTTGGGCCTCCAGATATTTCTGATTTTAAAAAAAATAGACTGGCCCTTGACAGTTTCTAAATTAAGAAAATGAAAGCTTTACTCAGTATATTTCAGAACTGTACATCCTCAAGTATCAATATGTAAAAAAAAGCAACAGTCCACAATAAACCACTTTCTCTTGATTTATAGCTGAGACTTCTGCACCTTCAATAAGAAATTTAACACTAAAGCAGTTGCTAACGCTCGGGATACACCTTTTTATAATATGCTGGTAGATTCTGGTTTTGGTTTTGTTTTGTTTTTTTTTTTTTAAGTAAGTCTAAGTAATAAATACAATCAGTTAACATCAAATGAGAAATTATCCAACGCTCATCTTCACCCAGCTCAGGTAACAGCGAGCAAGAGCCTTCTGGGTGGGCTGTTCCTGCAGGCATCCAAAGAAGAGAAGGTGAAAAAGACAAATCGGGTGCATTTTATACAGATTATATACAGATACTTTTAAACACTAAGGTCACTCAACCCATTATTGTTGTCCCTGAGACTGGCAGTTTTAAACAATCACCTAAAAGTGTTTTACAGATGCAGTCCTCAGCTCTGTGATCAGAAACTTACATTGTCTTTGGCAGAGCAAAATTTTTAACTGCTGTTAATTTGACTAAAATTATATGAAGCAAGCGAAAGGTATGGTTTAGTTACAAGTGAAAATGCCTAGTTGCCTCTAAGCTACGGTCATGCATGTCAAAAAAAGAAGCATTTTGGAAGTTGAATGGCAGTTGTTAAATTAGCATATTAGTAACAGAGCAAAAACATTTTCCATATGAAAATAGAAGTATAGTAAAATCACATTAAACAGTTTATTAAAAGTGCATTTTTTAAAATCTTAATTGCAGGGTGGGTGACTGGCTATTTAAGAAGTAGAGATATTTTGTGGCAGACAAACAACGATAAAAGTAAACTGGGGGGGGCACCCACTTTTCTGTATAAGTTTAAAGTGAGCTTATTCACTTATTTCTGGAATCATAGATGTTAAGATCAGTTCACTGATGAGGCCTAAGTACTGTTGATAGAAAGCCCACACAGTTTTCATCCCACCTCTGATATTAAACCATTATTGACATCCCAAATGACAAGCACGACAGGATGAAAACTGGCACCTTTTTCCTCCTGCCTCCACACCTGCTTAGTCTTAAAATGGATTTCAAGTACATAGTAGTTTTAAAATCTCTCAAGTCTGAAAGTTGAGAAAAGGAAGAAATTGCATTTTATTTTAAGCCACAAGTGAAAGATCTTTTTTTTTTAAAAAAAAAAAAAACAAAACAGTATAAATATTCAACTTGTTGCCTGAAGATTTAAGCATATGCACTTATGTCCCAGCCTTGTGAAGTACAGCTGCACTCACAAATCCCTAATCAATACCACCTCATATATCTAATAGAATAATACAACTTTAGGCTTCTGACTGTTGTTGTGGGACGCTGGGGACTGCTTTTGGTCTCAATGGCTTAGTGTTTTACCTTGTGCGGAGCTGCATTTTGTGTGAAACTCCTGCAGTGCAAATGCCTGCTGGAGTGGAACGTGCCTTTTTTCCTTTTAAGTCAGTTTTGCAAGTCAGTGCCATAGATGAGGTGGTGGTGCTCATGGAGTACTGGAAGGGCTAAAAAATTGAGGAAAGAAGCACATATTAGGGGGCTACAAACAACCAAAATGTCCTTAGGAATGGTCAGTACAGTAAAATGGGTGCAGGAAAAGTGGAGGAAATGCTGGCTTTAACTTATTAGTCATTCTTACAGCAAAATACCCATTTTTCTCTTTCCAAACCAAGCAATTCCATGGGAATGTTTTCTCTAATTTCTTCTTCTCTCTTCTGCCATTGTCAGCTTCATGGAAGCAATGAGTCTATAGACAATGCAGATGCAAAGACCACACAAGAAAAAGCAGTCCAAGTATCATATATCCTCTGATGTAAGTAGATGGTATGCCACATTTCAGAAGAGGAATGGGGAGTATCTAACACAGTAGTGGTGCAATCCCTTCCTATTCTTACTGTGTAAACCCCACACCAGCTGACACCACTGAGCCAGAAAGTTAATTCAAACTGTAATTATTTTAACTGTATCATAAACCAAAGCTCAGTGGGATCAGTGGAAAGACTCTCAGGGTCTGAGTATATGTATTGAATGCATGACTTTGATAAAAGCATCCACCAAATTTATGAAACACTGCATCAGAGAACGGCGGAGAAAAATCAGTTGTTAATGATAATTTTTCAGTCTTAGTTAAGGCATATGTTTTTTCTGGTATCCCATTCTCCAATCTGTCTGGTAGCCTGACTTTCCTGGGCACAAAAAATAAATTAATAAATCTTTTCTTTCTTTACTTTACACTAACGTAATGCACACACTTCTTAATGACAAATGCAGCAAAATTTTAATAGGGTATGAATTGAAGAAGAAATGAGCCAGACCAGATACAGTCTGATAATGTAACTAAACCCTGTAACGAAGCACTGAATCTAAGGACAACAAAGAAACCCATTTCTTCTGTATTCACTTTGTGCAAGCTTCACCTTCTCATCTCCTGCGAAGAAAATTATCCCATGTAAATAATATCAGCCAGGTATGTTTGCAAGCAAAAGTTAAGGCTGAAAAAAAAATGTGACTACAACATCAAAGTAATGTTGTATTACAGAAAAACTAAATATTGTAGGTCTACAATGTAAACTGCTAAGACTATAGAATCTTTTTTAATGTATAAATTTATATTTATAAAATACATTTTTTAGCCTTCGTGATTTAACTTCAGAGGTAAATCTTTTGTTTTAACTGCTTTTGTACACCTTAGCATATTAAGATATTATCCATGAGATTTAAACTTGTAAAAGTAATCAAAGTAATTAAAATACTGTAATGCATTCATTTGTTCTGCCTACTTTATGTTTCTTGGGACACCATGAAAAGATGCAAAGCCAAAGCAGATGGGTTCAAAATTTCTTTGTTTCATTGGAGCAGAACAAGTAACTGGAATATATATCCAGGTATATATATCCTGGAATATATCCTGGAATCCATTATCCTGGAATCCCCCTATGATTAACTTGATAGAATACATCTGTCTCCTGCACCCTTATTTCAATGTAAGCAGGTGGACATATTTATATATTAACTTTCCTCTTGTGTCTATATTCCCAGTTCATTAGATTTCTTGTAATTGGAAAGGTTAGGAAGTAAATATTTAGTATTTTTCACAATATTTTTTTTATCCTGGTTTCACAGAAATTCAGGAAAAATTTTTTCTTTGAAATGTCTGTCATATCCCATTTATCAAAATTAGGTCACTTAAGCAGCTTTCAGGAAAGATGGTGACCACCAATCATGTGAAGAAATAGGGACTATTTAGTCCTAGTGAAATTGAGAGGAGATCGCTTTTTTCCAAAATAGTTACCTAAATGGTCACTTTTGGCTTTGGTTCCATAAAGGCTTGGGGAAGGGGAACTCGTTTTAAAATTATTTTTTAATGAAATCTTGTATCATAATGTTGTTCATTGATATAAACAAAAATCATATTTTCTATCTGAAGAACAACAGCAATTCCAAAATATCTATTCCAGTGTGGCGCAGGACTATTTCAGCAATATTTATCTCTACAGCTATATGACATAAAAGTATAATTTATTCCATCATTAAGATCACTAAAACTTCCCAATTTTAACAAGCTTCCCTCTGTTTCTAAATCAAATAACCTAAGATAAATTAGATATATGTGACAGGTAGCACAGATCCTGTGATCTAGTTTTAGTGACTGCTACAAACCGAATCAGGGCAATATCTCTATCTCTACAGTACCCAAAGTATCAATCTTAGGCACAATTCTGTGCACTGGACTTATGGGTTACCAGTGTATTAAACAGTGTCAGGCTGTAAACAGGTTAGTGAAATGAAACTTAAATGCCTGTAATGCTAAATTTTCAGTCCTTGGTATGCTTTTCGTCTGGGCCAGTTGCTTCCTAAAAAAACTTCCAGGCATGGTTCAGAAGCTAGCAAAATCATGCTGGATGCAGGCTAAGATAATTTCATAGTGTGGATGTACTCAAATTCTGCCAGCTGGACTCAGAACTGGAGAAAAACTCTGGCACTGCTCAGTTTCATATAAATAGAGCTATGAATAAATATTAATAGCCTCTTTTTACTGTACTTTTCAGAACTGAAAGAAGAAAAGAAAACATTTAATGTATATTCTTGGTACAGTGGTTCCTTGATTTTAAGGGCAAGTCTTATGTAATGTCTAAAAATGCTGAGAACTAAACTGGTATGAATTGTAGATAATCAGAAATGACCCTTCTTCACAAATATATCTGGTATGATATAAGATGATAAAGGGGAAAATTTCTCTGAAAAGACTTCCATTTAACTATTACCCCGTTGTTGTAGCTTTGTAATAGGGGCTATTGCGTTCATTATTTTGTAGTATCACTTTGAAAACTGTGAACTGCTTAATTGCTCTCCCCTGGTGTCTTTTCCAGTTTTTGTAACACCTTGAGACTTTTAAAATTCTAAAACCATCCTCCTCATATATGCTTATTTAAGCAACACATTTTTTTGTTATAAGTAAACAGAACTTAATATTGGACATGAAGAAATAGATATTTTTTTTCTTTTTTTCCTTCTTTTTTTCCCTCTTTTTTTTTTAATCCCCAAACGTTTTTTTATCAGCTGTGCAGCAGCATAGCAATATAGCTTCCACTGGGGAAAAAACAGCATTTAATCATCAGTGATTGCTGGAGGGACTTGACATTTTGCATCTCATAATATTTCATTTCTGGAAAGATATCATGTCCACTCCATAGCCAAACCCGCAAATCTGGTTTGACCCCTCGTTGAAGTTAATCAGATGCTCTGATATAAAGAGGACTGGAAATAACTGAAACCTTGTGATAGAACATGGCAAGGACAGGGTTGCTGCCTCTATTTTAAGTCTGAGGCACAGAGTAAAGGACATGTCAGGCTTTGACAAAACAGAGAGGAGAAGTAAATTAATAAACGGGTAAGTAAGGTAAAGTGTAACAGTCAAAACCCTTGATGTGCAAATCAACATGTTGGGCTTCTTCAAACTGAGGTTTTCTTGTTTTTTTATTTTCAGTTGTGCTACCTGCACTACATGGAGAAACCCCTGGAATGACTCTGTGGGACACTACTGATCACTTAGGCTGGTAGTAAAATGTGCACTTTGGTTTCAGTCAATATGCTTTCACGCAGGAGCAACTGCCCATCATGGGAAGCAGAGGACTGCTGTCTGGCTCTGTGGACCAACTGTATTTGTGGGTTTCCCAAAATATAAATAATAAACAATCACTGTAAAATGCTTACACAGAAATCCTTTTGTTCCACTTGATTCTTCTGTAGGGGGAAGATTTCACAGGATCTTTTGAAATGGAGAAGGTTAGAAATGGGCACATAACAAAGTCTTTTTCCCCCTGAACCTTTAATCATAACAACTGACAGATTAGTGACATTTAACCTTGAGTGTGTTATTTTCCTAATGCTGAGCTGGATTTTCTTTCTTTCTTTCTGTTACCATGCCCTATTAAGCTGTTGCTATAGAAAGTAATGATTTCAAAATAAAAGAAAGTAATGACTTTTTGAAAGACATCTTTCAAGATGGTTTCACTCCCACTGAATTCACAAAACACTTTCCTCCCAGAAGATCTGAACAATGCTGTAGGCTGATGCAATTTGTTTTAAAGTTACTGAGCATCCAAAACAGTTGCTTGACAAGAAGGACAGAATTTACCCTCCCTTCTCTCTTCACACTGTATGTACAATAGGGCCCTTTTCTCTTCACCCTTGATCCACCCTTTTGGGAGAATTTTTTTTAGCTTTTTTTTTTTCTGCTGTGTGATTTATCTGACGCCTCCCTCTGTGCTCTCCTCACACCACATACAAATCCAATACTGACAAGCCAGCACAGTTTAAATTATTCACGCTTCAGTGTACGTGAGCTGCAGTGCAACAATCAGCTAAGCAATCATTCCATTCATTGGTCTTTTCTGAACTTATTGACAAAAAATTGCAAGAAGAGGAAAACTAGAATCCTGTGTTGCTAATGAAAACTTGAGTCTGAGCAAAATAATTTCCATATAGGCAAACAAACAAACAAAAACCTTAGCAAGAATTAGAATAAATGTATAAATACATAAATAAACTAAAAAAATAAAAAAGTCTGTGGAACAATTATTTAGACCTATTTTGCACATCTAATATGATAGCATAAAGTCACATGGAAATCTTCAAAATCTGCTTTGTTTTCTTAACAAGTTGCAAGGCCGTCATAGCAAGATCATCTAATTGACTTCTGTTTTACATGTCAGAGGTAAAAACAAGCTAGTAGAGACTGTAAAGGATGTCAAGAAACATTTCTCTCTCTTCTACCAAAACAGCTCAGCTGACATAAAGCATGACACTGAAAGCCAGGTTTATGCATCACAACATTTAGTATTCTGGGTCAATACAACAAACGAGGTGTTTTGTGATACTAAAAAGAAGCACAGATTTTACGGTTGAATTTTGTAGAAAACACAGGCATCATTAAAATTCATCTTCCTCTAAAATGAAATCTGCCTACCATTTTTTTTTCAGTTTGTGTAAATGGAGAGAAACTTCTCCAGGACATACAGTAGTAGTGGCAGGTCAAAGGAGGATGGCAGAGTAAGCAACACTCCTCCAGAAAAAAAAGGCTTGGAAAAAACAATTTATTCAAAAAATAGGTTGCGCTTTGGGCCCTGATCCATGTGAAATGTCTTTGACCCAGTGATCCTTAGCTCATAATTATAGGAATCATGTAGCTTATGTGTAGTTACTCTCTATCTAAGCCGATGCCTGGGAACAGGCTCGAGAACGGGCTCTCTGCAGTTGTCTGTGCTACTTAAGTACAAGCAGATATCCCACTACTGTTTAGCCTGTGCCAATTAGCATTCTCTACCCTATACAGTCCCCATATAATGTTCCAGAAGGCTTTTCACCCTGAGACACTCCCATGTGCCCTCAGGCCACACACTAAGGTATGCAATTTCTACCTTCTCTTATAGAAAAACTCTACCGTGTTATGCTGTGACACCATTCTCAACTCGTTTTTGACATTTTAAGCTCATCTGGTCAGACAGAGTAGCACCAGCAGACAGTGTAGACTACAGCCCCTCCAGTGGAGACTGTGACTGTTCTCACCTCCTGGAGAGAAAGGTACAAAGCCATATGCAAAAATATAAATCTATAATGGGACAGCTGTGGCTTTAACGCAGAAGTAGGTGCAATGTTACTACTTTAGGAACCCCTAGTCCACTGTGCTCATAGCTCATCAGCTAAAGGCACTTAAAATGTAAGCCAATGGAAAAACTCCAATGTATCTCAAAAGAGGCAACAAAATCCAAAGCTAGTAGGTACGGGGGAGCACACAACAAATCTAATGAGCTCACTTCAGCAGAAAAATAAAACTGGGTGCTGACTCAGCCTTCTGTAGTTATTTTAAGTGGGTATATTAAGTGGATGAGTTGTAGCAAGTTATACAGGTTTGGTTAGTGGGGTGAGAAAAGTAGCTGAAAGAATTGAGGTAGGTTACTAGAATGGACAAACAATGAAACCTTTTGTTTATGGAATTTATATTTTTCAAATAAATAAAATTCAGGTGGATTGAAGAAAAATGAACTGCAAAGATATTTTCCAATTAGAAATTGTCAGAGCAGATGTTTTGGTTGTGGTAAGAAACATTATTTTTCTCTGGCTTGTTACATCATTTTCTTTTCTTACATATCAGAGGATCTAACAATACAATGAATTCAATGCAAGGTCACAGATGGTTTCAATCAAACAAAACTTGTGTTGGGGGGGTAAAAAAATCTTGCTGTTGAAATTTTTTGTGCAAACCTCACTATGATCTAGAAGACTCTAATTGAAGGCAAGTGATTTTGTCTGACAGCCCAGGCAACACAAAAGGAAGAATAAAGTTACTTAAATAACAGTAGGCAGATCTATTCACTGAATATACTGCTTATTGCAAAGCCAGGACCTGTAGTAACCCCAATCTTGTACAAAGACGTTCTATTTTGTGATTTTAGGTAGCCTATGTTAAAAGTGATGCCTGACAGGCAAGCTTTGAACGGGGAATCTTCTAGCATGTGTAATCTCTCAGAACAACTTTTTTAGGTCTGTGCAGGACATTGCTACTTTTCATTGATAGCTCTCTAAACTTCATATCATTCCTATATTGTTGTCTTTTTTCCCCCCCTTTTTCCCAGTAGAAACAGATTTCCTTTCTTTTCCCCCTTTCTCTTCCATTTCTCCCCAGTTTTAACATTGTTTCAAGAAAGCTGTTGGCAAGAAAAACTCTGATAACAGCTTCAGGGTTACAGCTTGAAGTTAAAGGTGTTGCAGCTAATCGTAAACAGTTACACGGGTCTAATTCCCCCAGTCATTTTAAAAGCAGAAATCTAGTCCTTTTACAAGAGATGTACAGTTTTAGTAGCTTCTTTCCGTGTTTCAGAATTACAAGGAATTGGCAGTTGCTGATTGCCCTACCTATCTCTTCAAGGAGTTAAATGCCACATTGAGCACCTGGCAGGGTTTTTCTTCAAGTATCACAAAATCTTATATCTTACAGAGTGCTCAGCCCAGCCAGACAGCAAAGGATATTTTACTGTTAACAATTCACTCTGCTTTGTACATTAGATCCGCGTCAGGTCTCTTTGACAGCCTTTTAGAAGTAGAAGAGATCAAACTCACACAAATGTATACAAAGTACTTAAAGTAACAAGCTATTCAAAAATTGTCATGTGACATTGTCAGAAAATAGTGATTCAGTTGGTGTGAAATTATACTGCTTTCAAGAAGTTTCATTCACTAGTGGATTATTTCTGGAATCAGGAGGGAAGGATGGGTGATGAGGAGGATATTTTAAAGCAGTTTGACTTGCTGTCTTTAAGAAAAACAAAGGTATTGACTATGTGACTGGCTTTCATGTGAACAAAGCAAGATTTGGAAACACTCCCGTTAAGAATTAAATTTCATGCTAAATTCCATGCTAGGTAGAATGCCAGAAGTCTAATCTGAGTACTGCCCCACTTTTCCCTGAAGACCAGATATCAAGCACCAGCCACAGGCCTGAATGGTCTTTTGTGTATAGACACAGAGAAGCACGAATCATATTTTCCAGAGTCTGAGAGCACAAGCTAAGCTGTTATGGTGACACAGCCAAAGGGTTTTATATTTTCCCAGTCGATCTGAGCACTTCTGGTTGAAGGCACTGTTTGGCAACAGAAAGAAATACTTCTGATCCATGTTTTTGCAGTTAACAAATACGTCACTGGATTCTTTCACTTTGCCACAGATCAGTTCTCCCAGGAATCCCCCTCATGAGAATAGAGCTTGCTTCAAAGGAACCAGGTCAGGTACTGGTAGCAGTCTAGACTTGGCGATATGGAGCTCCTCTTAGCTTGGAAATCAGCTTCTCTGCTGCAACATAGCTCTACACTGCTGTCTGGAATCCATAAGTTATTTCCAGTTTTGCTAGATGCTAACAGTAGCTATTCTCAGATGGTTCTCATATATTTCTCTGGGTTGAACTCTTTCTATTAGAGAGGAAGAAGGTGCTGTAACCCTTCTGGCCACATAGTCTCATATTGATGGTTTAAATTCTTCTCTTAGGCACCCACAAATATTACTGAGTTGAAGTGCTCTGGATTTTATAAAAGCAAATCTATGTTTCTATGAAACTTTTGTAAATGCATCAGATTGTTGTACAATTATGATCAATCATTTATTGGTTATGTTACAATCCACATTGTTCCAGGACCTCTCCAAGCTGCCTCTATCTGAACAGCATAATTCCTTTATAAGAAAATCAGAAGCAGTGAAGTCAACTGTGTTGCACTCAGGATGCCTCTGACCCATTTCTCACTATGACTGTTGCCATCATTAATCCCTTTCAGGTCAGCTAAGAAGAGAGCAGAAAATGTATTTTCCAGAACCACTCAAGAAAATACTGGAAATCCTTCCATCTTGATTCATAGACTAATAGAATCACAGATTGATAGAATCAGAGAATCATGGAATGGTTTTGGGTTGGAAGGGACCTAAAGAACATTTAGTTCGAAACTCCCTGCCATGGGCAGGGACACTTTCCACTAGATCAGGTTACTCAAAGCCCCGGCCAGCCTGGCCGTGAACACCTCCAGGGATGGGGCATACACAACTTCCCTGGGCAACCTGTTCCAGTGCCTCACCACACTCATACTGAAAAATTCCTTCATTATATCTAGTCTAAATCTACCCTGTTCCAGTTTAAAGCCATTATCCTTTGTCCTATCACTACACTGCCTGATAAACAGTCCCTCCTCATTTTTCTTGTAAGGCCCCCTTGAAGTACTGGAAGGCTGCAATAAGGTTTCCCTCGAGCCTTCTCTTCTCCAGGCCGAACAACCCCAACTCTCTCAGCCTGTCTTCATAGCAGAGGTGCTGCAGCACTCTTCTCATCTTTGTGGTTCTCCTCTGGATGTGCTCCAACAGGTCCATGTCCTTCTTATGTTGGAGGCCCCAGAGCTGGATGCAGGACTCCAGGTGGGATCTCATGAGAGTGGAGTAGAGGGGGAGAATCACCTCCCTCAACCTGCTGGCCACGCTTCTTTTGATGCAGCCCAGGATGTAGCTGGCATTCTTGGCTGCAAGCGTGCATTGCCAGGTCACGTTGAGCTGTTGACCACAACTCTTTTGAGTGTGACCATCCAGCCCATTCCTTATCCACCAAGTGGTCCATCCATGAAATCTGTGTCTCTCCAATTAAGAGACAAGGATGTCATGTGGGACAGCGTCAAGTGCTTTGCACAAGTCCAGGTAGATGACGTTAGTTGCTCTTCCCTTATCCACCAATACTGTAATCCCATCGTAGAAGGCCCCAAAATTTGACAGGGACAATTTGCCTTTAGTGAAGCCATGTTGGCTGTCACCAGCCACCTCCTTATTTTCCATGTGCCTTAGCAGAGTCTCCAGGACGATCTGCTCCATGATCTTGCCTGGCACAGAGGAGAGAATGACTAGCCTGTAGTTCCCTGGATTTTCCTTTTTTCCCCTTTTGCAGTCACCAGGAACTTCACCGAATTGCTACAGCTTCTCAAATATGATGGATAGTGGCTAGCCATTCATTTCCCAGTTCCCTCGGGACCCACGGATGCATCTCATCAGGTCCCATGGACTTGTGCACCTTCAGATTCCTCAGTTGCTCTCTAGCTTGGTCTTTTCCTACACTGGGAAGTTCTTCAGTCCCCCAGTCCCTGCTTTTGCCTTTTGTGACTTGGGCGGTCACTTGCCAGTAAAGAGCAAGGCAAAAAAGTTATTGAGTACCTCAGCCTTGTACATTTCCCAGGTGACCCATTTCCTTTCTGAGTGGACCCACATTTTCCCTAGTCCTCTTTTTGTCACTGACATACATATAGAAGCTCTTCTTGTTGCCTTTGACATCCCTGGCCAAATTTAACTCTATCTGAGCTTAGCTTTCTTAACCTGATCCCTGGCTGTTTGGACAATTTCTCTGTATTCCTCCCAGGATACCTGTCCTTGCTTCCACCCTCTGTAGCCTTCCTTTATCTGTTTGGGATTGTCCAGGAGCTCCTTGTTCACCCATGCAGGCCTCCTGGCTTTTTTGCCTGACTTCTTCTTTGTTGGGCTGCATCACTCCTGAGCTTGATGGAGGTGATCCTTGAATACTAACCAGCTTTCCTGGGCCCCTCTTCCCTCCAGGGCTTTGTCCCATGGTACTCTACCAAGCAAATCCCTGAGGAAGCCACAGTTTGCTCTCCTGAAGTCCAGGGTAGTGAGCTTGCTGTGTGCCCTCCTTGCTGCCCTAAGGATCTTGAACTCCACCATCTAATGGTCACTGCAGTCAAGGCTGCCCTTGAGCTTCACGTTCCCGACTAGCCCCTCCTTATTGGTGAGAACAAAACCCAGCATGGCACCTCTCCTCATTGGCTCCTCTGTCACTTGGANGGCTTTGTCCCATGGTACTCTACCAAGCAAATCCCTGAGGAAGCCACAGTTTGCTCTCCTGAAGTCCAGGGTAGTGAGCTTGCTGTGTGCCCTCCTTGCTGCCCTAAGGATCTTGAACTCCACCATCTAATGGTCACTGCAGTCAAGGCTGCCCTTGAGCTTCACGTTCCCGACTAGCCCCTCCTTATTGGTGAGAACAAAACCCAGCATGGCACCTCTCCTCATTGGCTCCTCTGTCACTTGGAGAAGGAAGTTATCATCAATGCATTCCAGGAACCTCCTGATTTTCTTATGCCCTGCTGCGTTGCCCTCCAACAGATACCCAGTACCCAGCCCCCTGAGCTGGTAGACAGGAGTGGGGAGAAGAATGACCCCTCCATAAACCAAGGGGAAATGGTGAGTGACCTGCTACAGCACTTAGACATGCACAAGTCTATGGGGCTGGATGGGATCCACCCAAGGGTACTGAGGAAGCTGGCAGAAGTGTTCACCAAGCCACTTTCCATCATTTATCAGAAGACCTGGCTAACCATGGAGGTCCCCATTGACTGGAGCTTAGCAAATGTGATGCCCATCTACAAGAAGGGCTGGAAGGAGGATCAGGGGAGCTACCGGCCTGTCATTCTGACCTCAGTGCCTGGGAAGGTTATGGAGCAGATCATCTTGACTGCCATTATGTGGCACATGCAGGACAGCCAGGTGATCAGGCCCAGACATGCATGGGTTCCTGAAAGACAGGTCCTGCTTGACAAACTTGATCTCCTTCTATGACAAGGTGACCAACTTAGTGGATCACGGAAAGGTTGCGGATGCTGTTTAGCTGGACTTCAGTAAAGCCTTTGGCCCTGTTTCCCACAGCATTCTCCTGGAGAAACTGTCTGCTCATGNCTGCCATTATGTGGCACATGCAGGACAGCCAGGTGATCAGGCCCAGACATGCATGGGTTCCTGAAAGACAGGTCCTGCTTGACAAACTTGATCTCCTTCTATGACAAGGTGACCAACTTAGTGGATCACGGAAAGGTTGCGGATGCTGTTTAGCTGGACTTCAGTAAAGCCTTTGGCCCTGTTTCCCACAGCATTCTCCTGGAGAAACTGTCTGCTCATGGCTTGGATGGGCATACCCTTCACTGGTTAAAAACCTGGCCAGATGGCCAGGCCCAAAGGTTGGTGGTGAATAGAGTTAAATCCACACTGTATCGATGGGCTGAGGCCAATGGTATGAGGTTCAACAAGGCCAAGTGCCGGGTCCTGCGCTTGGGTCACAACAACCTCATGCAGTGTTACAGGCTTGGGGAAGAGTGGTTGGAAAGCTGCCCAGCAGAAAAGGACCTGGGGGTGTTGGTCAATAATAGCTGAATATGAGCCAGCAGTGTACCCAGGCAGCCAAGGCGGCCAACAGCATCCTGGCTTGCATCAGGAATAGTGTGGTGAGACAGGGAGGTGATCGTCCCCCTGTATTCAGCAGTAGTGAGGCCACACCTCGAGTACTGTGTTCACTTTTGGGCCTCTCACTACCAGAAAGACATAGAGGTGTTGGAGTGTGTCCAGAGAAAGGCAACGGAGTTTTTGAGTGGTCTGGAGAACAAGTCTTATGAGAAGCAGCTGAGGGAACTGGGGTTGTTTAGCCTGGAGAAATGGAGGCTCAGAGGAGACCTTATGACTCTCTACAGCTACCTGAAAGGAGGTGGTAGAGAGGTGAGTGTTGATCTCTTCTCTCAATTAACAAGCAACAGGACAAGAGGAAATGGCCTCAAGTTATGCCAGGGTAGGTTTAGGATGGATATTAGGAAAAAAATCTTCATGTTGTTCATGTTGTTAAGCATTGGAACAGGCTGCCCAGGGAAATGGTGGAGTTGCCATCCCTGGAGCTATTTAAAAGATGGGTAGATGAGGTGCTTAGGGACATGGTTAAGTGGTGGTTTTGGCAGTGTTAGGTTGATGGTTGGACTTGATGATCTTAAAGGTCCCTTCCAAGCTAGAAAATTTTATGATTCTATATCAGGGTGGTTGAAATCCCCCATGAGGACCAGAGCTTGTGAATGTGAGGCTGCTCCTACCTATCTATAGAAAGCCTCATGTGCTCAGTCTTCCTGGTCAGGTGGCCTGCAGCAGACCTTCTTGTCCCTGTCCTCCCTTTAATCTTGACCCAGGAACTCCCAGTCAGCTCCTCATCCATCCCCAGGCAGAGCTCCATGCATTCCAGCTGGACCTTGACATAGAGAGTGACACCCTCTCCTGGTCTCCTCTCCCTATCCTTCCTGAAGAGCCTATATCCATCCATTCCAACACTCCAGTCATAGGAGCCATCCCACCATGTCTCCATGATGCTAAACAGATCATAGTCTTGCAGGCTTAAACACGTCTCTAACTCCCCTTGTTTGTTGCCCATGCTAAATGGATTTGCATAGAGGCATTTATGTTGGGCCCCTGATGAATCTAGCTCCCTGGCTATTTTTCCTTTAAGCGGCACTCCAGGTGCTCTCTTGCTGACCTGCAACCCATCTCCAGGTTTTTGGCCTCTGTGACTGGTGTCAGCACCGTATTGGTAGGAGTGGGATGGATTGAGGTTCCCCTTCCCTGGCAATTCTAATTTAAAGCCCTCTTCACAAGATTGGCAAGCCTCTGACCAAAGATATTCTTCACCATTTTATTTCTACTTATAGAATGGTCCTTATTATCATGTGATTCATAATGGCAAAAATAATTTAAACAGTGTAAACATCTTTTTTCCCCAAACCATGCCATTGATGATGCATTGGAAACTGATATCCTTCATGGTATTTTTGTGTATTTATGTTTGTGTGTATTTGTGTGTGTGCGAGTACATATGTGTCTGACAGAAAAATGTTGCTCAAAGAAGGCTGACATTCATTGTAACTGTTACACATCTCCTTGAAAACACTAACATTTTTATATTTATGAGAAATGTCTATATTTGCATCCTTTTGGAATATATTCTGCTTGTGATTGAATATGTCGTACTTGTATTACTCCTTGTAAAGCGGCTATAACTTGCCTACTGCTTTTGTGTGTTTATTTATTGACTCATTCCTGGTCAGGTCAGAAATGGAATTCCACTTTGACCTGGAAGGCAAGTTTTGTGTAAAACTGATTGTACAATAGTCTTCTAACACAGTGGGAAAACACACACAGATACGTAGCTAATATAGAAACAGGCAAATGTTATGTTTTTTTTCTATCTTTTCATACATTTTAATAAAAAATCTTAATAAATTAGTACTAAGAATTCTAATACAACAAAAAAAAGGAAAAAATCCTACCAGATTAATACTAAGAATTTACAGTTCCCACAATAAAATCTCAATCCTGTTAAAGTCTTTGGGAATTTTAATTTTAACTTTGATAGGAGCAGAATTTTATGCAGCAGGTACATGAAGAAACAGTAAGAAGTACCTGAAAAAGTGTTGTAATTCCAAAGGACAACAACAGAGATAACATTGTGTCAATCCAGACTGACTTTCAGTATTCAGACTGTATTAAATCTTGCTATATCTCACAAATGTTATCTTTCACCTTTGGTGAAAAAGCCCACTACTCAGTCTCAGAGAAGATACCAGAATTTGGCTTGTGTTCTACAGAAAGCTCATAAGCAAATCAAACATTTCTGTTCAGCACACATTTCTCTATTGATTAGTTTGATAAACAGTACAACTATCACATGGTGTTACTCTTGTATATCAGATTTTAAATCTTCATCTTTTTTTACAATGAAGAAGTTTAAATTGAAGCAATTAATACTTAATTTCATGACAAATCACTCAATGTCACTCCAGTCTTCAAAAAGGGTAAGAAGGATGACCCGGGAAACTACAGGCCAGTCAGCCTCACCTCCATCCCTGGGAAGATGATGGAGCAGCTTGTGCTGGGTATCATCTCAAAGCACCTGGATGAAAAGAAGGTTATCAGAAGTAGTCAACATGGATTCACTAAGGGGAAGACGTGTCTGACTAATCTGATAGCATTCTATGATGAGGTCACTAGATGGGTGGATGAGGGGAGGGCAGTGGATGTTGTCTACCTTGACTTTGGCAAGGCTTTCGACACTGTCTCCCACATCATCCTCACTGGCAAGCTTAGGAAGTGTGGGCTAGATGGATGGACAGTGGGGTGGATTGAGAACTGGCTAGCAGATAGAGCTCAGAGGGTTGTGGTTAGTGGTGCAGAGTCTAGTTGGAGGTCAGTAACAAGTGGTGTCCCTCAAGGGTCAGTACTGGGTCCAGTCCTGTTCAATATATTCATCGATGATCTGGACGAAGGGATAGAGTGTACCATCAGCAAGTTTGCTGATGACACTAAACTGGGAGGAGTGGCTGATACGCCAGAAGGCTGTGCTGCCTTACAGCGTGACCTGGATAGGCTGGAGAGTTGGGCAGAGAGGAACTTAATGAAATTCAACAAGGGTAAATGTAGGGTACTGCATCTGGGGAGGAATAACCCCATGCATCAGTACAGGTTGGGGGCCGACCTCCTGGAGAGCAGCTCTGTGGAAAGGGACCTGGGAGTCCTGGTGGACAACAGGATGACCATGAGCCAGCAATGTGCCCTGGCGGCCAAGAGGGCCAATGGCATCCTGGGGTGCATCAAAAGGAGTGTGGCCAGCAGGTCGAGGGAGGTCATCCTCCCCCTCTACTCTGCCCTGGTGAGGCCGCATCTGGAATACTGCGTCCAGTTCTGGGCTCCCCAGTTCAAGAAGGACAGGGATCTGCTGGAGAGGGTCCAGCAAAGGGCTACAAAGATGATTAGGGGATTGGAACATCTTTCATATGAGGAGAGGCTGAGGGATTTGGGTCTCTTTAGTCTGGAGAAAAGAAGATTGAGGGGGGATCTTGTTAATGCTTTCAAATACTTGAAGGGAGGATGCCAGGGGGATGGGAGCAGTCTTTTTTCAGTGGTGCCCATTGATAGGACGAGGGGTAATGGGCACAAACTTGAACATAGGAAGTTCCATCTTAACATGAGGAGGAACTTCTTTACTTTGAGGGTGGTGGAGCACTGGAACAGGCTGCCCAGAGAGGTTGTGGAGTCTCCCACTCAGGAGACATTCAAAACCCGCCTGGACGCTGTCCTGTGCAACCTGTTGTAGATGACCCTGCTCTGGCGGGGGGGTTGGACTAGATGATCTCCAGAGGTCCCTTCCAACCCTGACTATTCTGTGATTCTGTGATTCTGTAATTGCACTTTTGCCTTAGCAAAACACAAAAAGATGCAATTTCTTAGCAACATATATTATAGGCAAAACTGCATTTAAAGAACTGTATTCAAACCCATGAAAGCATGAAAAATCAAAATTAAAGACCTGACTTCAAACCTCAAACAGGGAGCATGTTAAAGAACATAACTGGCCCCTTGCTGTGCCTGGATTGTGAACTTTAGTTATGTCACAGTTTAAGCTATACTTTTAATATCCTTATATGAGATGGTTGACTGATGTATTTGTTTGATTTGGGGGTTTGTTTTTTTTTTATTTTGTTAGACTGGGATTTTTCTATTTCCCTCTCTGTTTATTAATATTATTTTGCAACAGTATTGGGTAGTGTAGACTCAAAAGGAGATCGGTTATATTAACACACAATTAAAAAAATTATTCTGTCTGGAAATGAAAAACAAATTCATAAAAGAGTGAAAAAGAGACAAAACAGAAACACCAGAAAAATCATTGTGGAATTTCAATAATCTGCTACTTAGCAATTACATACTTCTTTTAAGAGCTTCATCTCATCAATTAAAAGCTTTTCATATTGTTGTATATTCAAGCCAAGTTTATTGTATATTTATGTTTCCTTGCCTACTTCAGTTTCACAAACAAGCAGTATCTTACACTAAAAGAATTCCCATTGATTTCAGCTGGCCTACTTACAAAGAAATACCTGTTCATATTAGTCCAGGTGGTTAAACTGAATAATTGTGATCTACATCGTACATTTGAGAACTATTCTTGTTACTGTTAGTGGTCTCCATTGCCATAAGGAGATTTTGGATTTATGTTCCTGAATTTTTACTGTATGTACTACTGCATGGATTTCATATTATATTGTGAAAGAAATACTGGATACACACAGCATTTCCACTTGGATTTTCTGTTTCTTACAGGGTATCTCCATATTGTACTCTCCCTTACAGAAGCCACTGTGGATTGGCTCACTTTTCTCCCCTTCTAAACCATGCTCTGTCTTGCAGAGTGACCACATGTGGATAACCAGTGCTGCTGGCCCACAATGGGTTCCTCAAGCCTTTACCCCACAAATCCTGTTTCACTGGTCTGGTTCATATCCATGTGCCAAAATACTCTGACCAACCTGGAAAGCTGGCTAGGGTACAAGAAGAAAAACACCTTCTTAGTTTTATGCAGTTGCGGACCAGAACTAGGCATGATAGGTGCTTGTCTTTCAGTCAGTTGTCACCTTCTATAGACCCATTCACATATAGATAATGTCCTTTTGGTCATTACATTATGCATTATCACAAACCATGACCTCTATCAGTCAGTAAGTCAATTTGAGCAGGCAAATATACCATGGGCGTGCCAGTTACAGATGATTTTTCAGATCCCAACAGTCTGTATCAGCCAAATCATTAAGATCACAGGGAATCTCACCCAAGGAGGAAGAAATCATAGGATTGCTGTGTCATGCAAGATCTGGAACATGGTTTCAGTGATCGTATGGACTGCAAAGGATGGCATTCAATTATTTTGCAGACTTTCCTAAACCAGCACGGGTGAACTACGGACACCAGCAAGAACATGAGCCTGAGTTTAAACATTTTGAAGTTATTGCAATGGAACCAGGCAACTATCTTCTCCATTTTTAGTGTACATCACCGTTAAAAGACATCAGTGCTTATAGTGCACTACCCTGGTTTGTACAGCTGGACCTTAACAGTAAGGAAACAGATGCATCCTTAAAAAAGCAAAAATTAATCCAAACAAAAAATCGTCTGCATTCTTGCAAGGCCACAGTGGAACTACTGAATGTGAAAATAGACATTAGACTGTCAGTAAGAAAACAGGACTAACAAGTCACTGCCACCAAGAATATTGCCAGAACTATCATGGCTTGTTGCATCCAGTATCAAAGTTTTGAGCTTTGTGTAAGGACGTTCAGACTAGCTTTATGCCTTGGAGACTGAATCCTAAAAGGAATTTTGGAGAGACGCTCCAGAAATCATAGTCCTCCCACTGTTGGTCCTCTAAATTAGGAGTTATGCCTTTACCTAAGGCTTTAGCGATCTGCAGCAACCTGTGACACTTCAGGAAAAAGGGAGCGAAGGCAGCAGCAGGCTGTGCATGTATGCTGTGCGTAGGGAATGTTCTGTTACTTCCCTGCTGTGTCTTTGCCATGTGTTCAAAGTGGCAGATGAATCCAGAACCTCATACTATTTCAGGTGTAAAGACTCATCCCTATTTGCCACGCAGCTCTTGTACGACACAATATCATCTCTTCTGAATGAGAAAGGGTTTGGAGGGGAGTGCTACAGCAGCTGCTCTGTTCACTTCACACTTCCCTGAACCCTCATAACTATTTCTACATAGATAGGGCTGGGGAGCATGTCTGGCAGTTCTCTGGGTTCATGTAAAAACGGTTGAAGCAGCTCACTGTAGTGTGAATGCATATACTGACAAACACAGCTGCAGAGACTTGTATCCTGGATTTGCTTCCTTAAATGCCTTAAATTAAACATGTACTGATCAGGAGTGCAGTCAGAACAGGCAGTACCAACTTGCTAAGCTACTTCCACGTATGTACTTAGAGGAGTCTTCCTCACAACAGAACTATGTCTCCCCTTCACCTTACACACACAACCTGTGTCTTCCCATATATATAACAAATATTTAATATTTCTCCATCCTTCTCCTCTGTAAACTCTTGAGACAATATTATTCATGGATCGTTTGACCACACGAGGCCCCCAAACCCCAAAAGTCACTAGACCAAATACGGGACATTACTTGCAATCCATCATGCAACTCATCATAATTATGTTTCTACAGCTTGTCAAGTGAGGATATTTGATGCGTGCCTTGGGTGCCAGTGAAGGCACAAGATCTGCTGGTATCATACTGGGGGACTACCCTAAAAGAATGAGTGAACGCTGCTGTAGACCACCTACTCTAGCAGACGTGGACTGGATTCTGCCTGAAGTGCAGTAAACTCTTTACTTCACCAGGGCTTGTTGCTGGGAGGACCTAGTTGTTTCATACCAGATGGGAAGCTGAGAACCTGCTAACGTGGGTGATCACTGAACAAAAATGAGGGGTAAAAAGGAGGGATTAAGCTGACTATGTACAATCATTCAGACTGCCCATGGCTGAAATCGTTCTAAAGAGAAGCCAAAAACCTCAGCTCAGAAATGCATTGGCACTGAAAAAAATGCCACTTGAGGGAGAAAAAAAAACATCAGCTTATCTTCCGAAAGTCATAGAAGTGTGGCCTATAAAAAGGTGCAACTGAATAAATATCAAACACACTGCACAAAAGAATGTTCTATTCCAAATCCCTGTTTCCTAGAACAGTGGGTAACGTGGGATTATTGAGCAGGACAAATAATTTTAGTATGAACGTGATTGAACAGGTGGGTCAAATTGCTGTTTGGGGCAGCTGAAGTATGCTATAGAAAACAATCTAATCTTAACTCCAGAAGAAGGATAGATATATGCTGATTGAGTCATCAGTGCTTTGGACATGTGCTTGAATGGTAAGTTAATATATGTTAGATAAACCTAGTAAATTGTACTGGTACAAAACTTTATGAATTTTTTTAAAGTTATGAAAAAATTAAAATTATGTATGAAAGATTTTTTTTCTTATTAGATGTGTTATCTTGTTTCTTATTTGTATGTTCTAGACTATGTTTCTAAGGCTAAGATCTTAAGAGACATATTTTCAAGTTTTTCTGGCAACCTATTAATTTATAAATGAAAACTGAGATTCTCACATGGTCACATGAACCTAGGCTTCAGGAAAACACTGTATGTCGAATAGCTGTACATACGGTCCTATAACTTACAACTACGGTACTAGTGGCACTCCCCTGGACATCAGTAGAACCATATTGGTATATATCCACAGAGCATTTGGGCATTGCATACATACATGCAAAGGTATCACTGGACTGCTTTTAGATGAGAACTGGAAGAGGGAAGGTGAAGAATTTTTACTATATCTGCAATAGTAGAGGAAATACTGTTAAGGCCTTCTCTCTGGTCCCCAAACCAACTAGCATGGCTTGGTTGTATCCATTCTGTGAAACTCTCTTAGCCCGCTCCCTAGCAGCCTGGATACATTCAAACAGTGTACTTAGCTTATCCTAAATGCCTGAATTACACCTGGGAAACAATTTGGAGAGTGTTAGTCTGCCAAGGTGAAAAACAGACTAGGGACTATTGCAACAATCAAATAAGGAGCATAAGCAACTGAGTTCTAGTGCCTACATAAGAAGAATATTACTGTAATTCTACCCTAGGTGAGATCTGCAGATAATACTATTGTAGCCCATATGGCTAATGATGCTGTAATCATCTGCTGAGCAAAGCCAAGAAAGGAAACCAAACTAGTGTGGAGAAGGTGAAGGAGGGAGAAAGGATGGGAGCAACTTCTTATGGAAAGGGAAAATGTTTATTCTGCTGAGCCATTACTGTTGCTTATTTGCTTTCTGCTCTCCCAGGTAGCTGTAAAGGAAGAACAAAAAAGCTTAGACTACACGTGAACAGTATTCAGTAATAGCTGAACTCAAGGTTAAAAGATTGTAGTGAGAGGCCGATGGTTCTTTAGGGGGCCTGAAACTCAGAAGCATCTTTGGGAACAGAAAAAAAAACAGTTGATAAGACAGGAGAGATCCTGAAAATCTTAGGAAGTAATGAAGATGGGACAGACTTTAGGACTGAGGAACTAAGATAGGTATTTGAGATTTGGATGCTTAAGGGGGCATTGAGATACAGTCAGAAGTCTTGTTTAGGAGAAAAGAGGAAAATGAAGAGTTCAGAATAGTGAAGGAAGATGTTAGTGTGCCTTAGAGTTCTTCAAATAATTTGTGACAACAAATTGAGAGCAGCCCTGAAGAGAAGGACTTGGAGGTGCTGGTTGATGAGAAGCTCAACGTGACCTGGCAATGCACACTTGCAGCCCAGAAAGCCAATCGTATCCTGGACTGCATCAAAAGAAGCGTGACCAGCAGATCAAGGGAGATGATTCTGCCCCTCTACTCCTATCTCGTGATACCCCACCTGGAATACTGCGTCCAGCTTTGGAGTCCTCAGCACAAGAAGGACATGGATCTGTTGGAACGGGTCCAGAGGAGGGCCATGAAGATGATTAGAGGGCTGGAGCACCTCTCCTATGAAGACAGGCTGAGAGAGTTGAGTTTGTTCAGCCTGGAGAAGAGAAGGCTCCGGGGAGACCTTATAGCAGCCTTCCAGGATCTGAAGGGGGCCTAGAAGAAAGATGGAGAGGGACTTTTTACAAGGGCATGTAGTGATAGGACAAGGGGTAATGGCTTCAAATGAGAAGACAATAGATTTAGATTAGATATAAGGAAGAAATTTTTCAGTATGAGTGTGGTGAGGCGCTGGAACAGGTTGCCCAGGGAAATTGTGGATGCTCCATCCCTGGAGGTGTTCATGGCCAGGTTGGATGGGGCTTTGAGCAACCTGGTCTAGTGGAAGGGCAGGGAGGTTGAAACTACATATTCTTTAAGGTGCCTCCCAAATCTAACCATTCTATGATTCTGTGATAGAAAAGAACTGTCCCACTGACCGGAATGTCTTCTTTTTGGAGTCCATATTTGCAGAGTAAACAGAGGATCCCAAAATGCTTTCCTACCAGTAATATTTTACATAGGCAGACTGACCAGCCTGGTAATCTGCATGCTTTCAACACAGATGAGAGAAGATTCAGCTAGCGGGCTGGATGATACTTTGAGGACAGGTAAGGGGAAAACTGTATTTTCATTATTCTGATACTCTTCTTCTATTTTGGGGGGATTGGGGGGGGGGGGG
>VZSZ01007539.1:232903-267387 GCA_013398815.1 Ibidorhyncha struthersii
TGGGGGGGATGGGGGGGGGGGCATTTTTAAAACAAAACATAACAAACACACTATATTTTATGTCCAGGAAAAAAAGCAGTAGAGTCCAAAACAATAAATAAGATTATTTTCATTGCTGGCAAATGTTAGTATACAAAAACAGGGGAATAGCGAAACAGCCAAATCAATTTGAAATGCTTGGTTGCAAAAGTTATTTTCAAGCTGGATATACAAGAGCCCAATCCCTAATCTCCTGACAGGCTCTCTCCTGACATGGGCAAGAATATGCTTTCGTCAATATAAAAAGGTTCCACTGAAATCCTTGAAAGATCTGGATCCAAACAGTAAAAGAAAATTGTAATGTATATGTTGAATGTAGTCTTAAATGTGCTCCCACAAGTCCTCACATGCAGTCAAATAAAAGCTGGATAGTTTTTTATCTATCTATATACTCAAAAGAAGCTGCCTTTACACCCAGTTCCCTACCCAGATGGGATCAAATTATACAGCTTTTTCAATACAACTAACTCTTTCTACAATCCAAACCAGGATAGCACAAACCAGTTCTGGTCCCAAAGTAATGTGTTAGAAGTGCAGGAATATGCCTACAGGCTAGTGAGCCACCTGAGAGGCAGAATGCATTAACACTCTGCACAGTCATGTCATGTCAGTGCATGTGAATTTATTTAAAAGGTATCAGCACCAAAGCTGTCTTATGCCCCAGTGTTTTGGGACACAGGGGAACTGACCTACGACTATCAGCACTTAACAGTCTAAACAAACTGCACAGGATTTATCTGATCTAATTTGGGCATCTAAAAATTTATTTTGGTCAGTGGAGAGAAATAGGTAATTCCCAAGGATGATTCAACACACATATTTAGGAGGCTAAGGTAATTAGTTTGAACTGTAACAGCTAATGCTTAGCTACCTAAATTAGATTAAGCTGTGTACGTAACTGCAAATATCTTTTGAATATAAAACAGTTTCCTGTCCTTATAATGGCTACACTTGCATCCGAAAAGTCAGTGCTAGTTCTTTCTGAAACAATAATCACTCAGCATGTATTGTAATGAATTTTTAATGGGGATTAATAAATTTGGGGTAAAAAAATAAGAAGAGCTTTAGAAGCATCCCACAGTATATAATATTGTTTTCTAGAGCAGCATGCTTCATGGTCAGAATGCGCCTCAGGTCAGATAGTAGTTGGCCTCTTTAAGGAAGACTGCCAATATGCAATGGTGTCAATACTGGTGATTTTTACGGAGCGTACTCTTTGGGAACAGCACCGCATTTCCTGGTAACTGAAGTCAGGCTGGAAGATAATATTATTTCTCCATCAGATTGAAAGAACTATCTGTTAGGAACAGCCCAAGCTATCTTTAAGTTGGTGACCTACCAGTAAAACCATAGTGAAAGGACATTTGTGCAAATGGAAGAGGAGAAAATTTCAACTCCAGACTTTGAAAACGAAGGATTCTGTGAGGAAGAGGTGCAAATCCATGGATCCCTGATAACCTGAAACAAGAAATATCTAGCTTCTATAAGGCTGTCTGTTTACTTTCCAGGTGCCCTCAAACTATACTTCATGTTGTTGAAATCAGCTACAAGAAGGTTCCACAATGTAGAATGAGAACAGACATGACTGAAAATATGCATTAACCTAAACTGTTTAATCCCATCTGTTTCAGAGAAAATGTGCTTCTTGTTTTGCATCCTTCACATAAAAACATTGGCTTTGATTCCCCATCTTCTCTTGTATAAATAGTATGTTCATGTAATAGTTATAAATGTAACTATTTATAATGGAGTCATGAATTAGGTAGAGAAATGTCAATGGCTGTTGCTTGTAACAAAAAAGGTAAAATTGCGTTACCAGCTCACTGTGACAAGCAATATCACAAATGGCACTTCTGGAAAAAAGATGTACTGAAGTAACTTTTTAGGGCTGTGCGTGGTAGATTACACATGCAGTTCCCCTTGACATTAACAGAAATTACATGTTTAAACTACTGCAAATGCTGTTGAGACTCTTTTCTGTGTTATAAAGCAAAAGCCATTGATTTCCACCAGAAAATAAAGCTTCACAGTCAAAGGGGTAGATGCAGAACATAATCCTATGTTGTCAGCAGTCACAGACTGTGAGGACCAAAACAGTCCCAGCTTAACAGAAAGGAAAAACTGGCTTTTTCAAGCATGGCTTTAACACATTTTTCTTACAGTTTACTATCATTTACAATTTAGTTAAAGTTGTAACTGAATTTCCAGCCTTCAGATAACATCCAAGTCCTCATCAGGCCTTTTCAGTTCTTTAGATATGAATACGGGACTAATTAGCAGAAACTAATAGCATAGCAGTGCTAAATTATGAAGGCTTCTGTATTAATGACCAGCCTCTCAAATGAAGCTTGATGCTTGAAAACAAACTAAAAAGTGCAGTGCAACTAGAAATCACTTATCATGGCAGTAGTGCATAAGATGTATATCATACATTTCCCTTTCCAAATTGATTTTGTAATGGTTTTCATCAAGGAGATATCTGAGAATGTAACAAAATTGTAAAGTATACCTATCTGTGCATAGCTATCTTCAGTTTGCAGTGACTAGGGGGGGTGAGGGGGGCACTTTTTTTGAGATGGAAATGGATGGGTTTTGTTTGGTTTATTTTTCTTTTCATACTGGAGAGAAAACTGCATCAAAGACTTTATCTGTGTCATTTCCCATCACTGTAATATCTGTGTACTTAATAATCTGTTAAAAACTCCTGACTTCAGCAACACTATTATCCCCTTTTTTTTATTGAAGGGAATCTGAACAAAATCTGCTTTCTCTGGGGAACATATAAAGTCTGTCAGAGATACCCGTGAGCATGGATCAAGGTCTCCCACTTTAGCCTGGTGGTGTTTAAACTCCCAGTCATTTTCCTTCCTCCCCTGGCAGTTTCCCAGATTTCCGGACAGTTTGGTGATGCAGCTTTGGCTCCTGCAAATGAACTGTGCTGTTGTGACTGACAACTTCATTGATAACCTTGTAATCTAAAGAGAGAGAATGATGGGTGCTGCACACTGGCATGATATGCTCTCAGAAGCCTGTATTGATCCTTCTACTTAAAAAGTGTACAACTGTATTTTCAGGTGCTCTTGCTATGTGGTGTCATTGTTTAGCTGTTAGCTATTCTTTGGTCCTATATACCAACTACATAGAGCACAGTATAGAAGGTGCAATCCTGCAACTCCCAGCCCAGGTGAAAAAGCACTTGGCACATTCAAGAAAAGAACGATCAGAAGACAAAAATTGCAGTACCACACAAAATACTGCTTCTTCTACACTTCAGCTGTTACTTTTCTTTATTTGTTAATTATTTTATACCACCTTATGGTTATAACTCTGACACAACTGCAGTCAGAAACATTGTAGACTTGAGGATCTGTAGTTGCTTCTTATCACTACCTTTTTGCCTTTAAACCCAACAGGCTCATACTATTAATAAGGGTGTCATGTGACTTGTTCTGATACATTAGCTTCTGGATTTATAAGAAAAACAAGAAAAGAGTTACAATTGTTCAGTCTATGCCTCTGAAATGAGAAAACCAAAGTCACAATCTTTCTGAATATGATCTTCCCATTATATAGCATGACAACAGCAACAACAACAAAAAAAATCTAAAAAAGCAATAATTAACTAAATATATTTTTGTCATACTTTTTGCGTTTTTCCAGTAGTTCAGGTAGTAGTTTATCCTCAGATGGAAACGTGTCTGCACAAAACATGATCTGAAGGCACAGTAATTTACCACAAATTATAGACATCTCCTGGTTCAGAGATGATATATATTAACAACGACCACTTCTTACTTCAACACCTTCCATTCAGATGTGATATCATTCACTCTTGCTGCTTATAGGTTAATACCCTCACAACATGACAGAGTAAACTTGAGCAACAGGAATAAACCTGTCTTCCTAACTGTCCTTGCATCATTGTGTAGCCCTGTCCCCTTTGTCCTGTGCAGAAGTGGCAGGAGACAGATCCATGGACTGCTTAGGAAATGAGATGTTCTATTTTATCTCCATTCCTAGTAAAATTCCCATTACACAGGTCTAAGCCGTTTGTTGGTCATGCCTTGTCTAGCTCAGCTCAATTGAATCATAATTTTGCACATTTTTCAAATCTGGGTTAAAGATCCTGTTACTCCAACATGATAAATTGCCATTGTTTGGATAGCATAACCTCAGCAATTCAGTTCCAGTCACACCATGTCTAACAATAAAGCCCTAGACTCCCCCTGTAACTCAAAAAATTGCCAATTTCACACTTGATTTTCCACCTGCTTTACTCTGTAGATTTCATGCTTCTTGTCCATCCTTTTACTTTTTGCAGAATTATTTTGGATCAAACCATTAATAATCACACTATTTAAAAAGTCCCTTGATATAAACAGTATAATCCTTAAGTCAGATTCTAATGCTTTTGAGTTTGCCTTCCTCCAGATCAGTGGTTTCCAGCTTTTTACATGTTATATCTCACAGAAGTTTGAAACCCTTCTTGTTCAGCTGTAAAGAAATGAACTTCGGTTCTGACACCACCCTATACCTACCAGGAGACATGCAATGCACCTGAAAATACATGTTCTACACTCTCTTTTTATGTTGAAAAGTTTAGAGAACTATGCTAGGCATCCTTGTGCTTTCCCCTCCTCTCTCCTCTGCCAGTAATCCTGGCAGAGAAAATCTCAGGTAATGAATTGATAAGGAGTTCAGTTTTTAAGCTAAAAGTACATTTACTCTGTCAAAGAACTTAGTTCCCTGGTTCCTTCTCAGAAACCCATTCACTTAATTGTGTATTCACTCTCAGACTCTCTTCTGGAGTGAACCAAATATTCTTTCCTGAGATGAAACTTAGGTGTGCTCCAGAGGATAATTTGCCCCAGGGCCATTCCCAAATGGCAATTTGACTACCTCTCTTACTGTTTCAGTGACTATTGCACCTTCAAATAGTCATGTATGCCTTTGTGCCTCCCCAGAGCATGCATCAGCTGGTCTTAGTTTCAAATTATAAAAACAGCCCTCACATGATTTCAGACATTTTGAAATGAAGAAAATATATAAGCCAGTAATTGTTCCTCACACACCAAGAGAAACAACATATGGCCCAAAGGAGACCTTGGCCTTCTGTGTTAAGATGATTGTCTTCATCAATGAGGGAAGTGCAGTGGATGTTGTTTACCTTAGCCAGCAATGCTTTTGACACAGTCATAGCACCCATCATCATACTTTTGACCACAGTATCCTTGTAGCCAAACTGAAGAGAGATAGACTGGATGGGTGACCTGTGAGGCGGGCTGAAAACCGACTGATCACAGGGCTGAAAGTGTGATCATCAGGAAAAAGTCTAACTTGCAACTGATTGCCAATGCTATGGCCACTTCATTCACTTCATGAATGACTCATTTTACAGAGGACACAAAACTGATGTGGAAAGCAATCAATACACTGGTGGCTGGACTGCCATTCAGAGACCCTGACGGACTGCAAAAATGGACTGTCAGTAACCTCATGAAGCTCAGCAAAGGCAAATGCAGAGTCCTGCACCTGTGATGAAATAAACCCATGGAACAGTAGGAGCTGCTGAACAAGAAGCCAGAAAGCTGGTTCTGTTTTGCAGAAAAGGAACTGGGAGTCTTGCTGAAAAAGATGAAGTAGAACCAACAGTGCTCCCTTGCAACAAAGAAAGCAAACTGCATACAGGACTGTGTTAGCAGACATGCAGCCAGCAGGTTGAAGTTGATTCTTCCCTTCTATTTATACTTGTGGGATGACATTTGGATGCTGTGTCCAGTTATATCCCAATACAATAAAGAAAAACATACAAGTGGGTCCAGGGGAGGGCCACCAAGATTGTTACAGGATGTGAGCACATAATGTACAAGGAGAAGGTAGGATAGGTAGGTTTCCTCAGCCTTAAGAATAGATAGCTGAGGGGAGATACAGCTGTTGGAAGCTATGTAATGGGAAGATATGAAGAAGATGAAGCCAGACTCTTCTTGAAGGAGTACAAAGAAAGAATGAGTGGCGTTTGTCAAAAGCACAACAAGAGAAATTCCAGTTGTGCATTAGGAATTATTTTTCACCACAAGGGCAGACAAACATTGCAACAGGATGCCCAGGGAGGCTGTGAACTCTCCACCCTTGGGGACCGTGGAAAGCTGAGTGGGCAAGGCCCTATGTAATTTAATCTAGGTTGGCACTGCTTTGAGGAGGAATAAAACCAAACAGTGTCCAGAGGTGATTTCCAGCCTAAACCGTTCTATGAATCTAAGTGCTACACAGTGATCCATACACAGTGATTCATTGTACCAGGCAATGAACTTTAGCAGTATACACGTAAGCTACCCTGGAACAGATCTGGCATGCATGAATTAATCCTGTGGGTGAAAGCATCTTCCAGTAACAAAGTAGTTTAAGACCCTGTGAGGGATTACCAGGAAGAGAAGACAATATGTGGGACTGGTGAAAGAAAAGGTGATGGAGATCACACGACCAGAACTGAGTTGGCAAGTGAAAAATTTGGAAACTGCTGGGCTTTCACAGTCATCAGTGAATGTGACATGAGGAGGAAACTAGAGCTTTTTAAAATCAGTATATTAGCTTGTATTTTCTTCCAGAGTAAATAAGATAAACTGTTTTGCAAAATACCCCTATTAAAGTAATGATTCAAGCTCAGACTATAAAGGCTTGTAGAGGAGGGAAAATAATGTTTGAGATAGAATTATGGTAGTATTTATGTATTGGAATTAGGCTGTGTTCCTAACTCTTCATATTCTTATGAAGATATTAGGAAGATTTAAATATTTATTTCAGAGAACAGAAACAAGACCCAAATAGGCCCCTTAGGTGTTTCCAATTTAGATTTCATGATATCTAAAATTAGCCTCATGGGTGCTTCAATGAATACAGTTAGATATCCAGGCTCTCTAAAAGGTACATGATGAAAGACACATTCTGCAAACAGCACAAAACAGTCCACTGACACCCACACTACATGAGTTAGGTGTTTATGCTAGATACACACAGGAGGTCCGTAAGTGGAGTTCCCTTCTGATGGGATATCTCTCACAGCATGACTCATTTGTTGAAACATAAGAAAGAGAAGAACTGCTAAGGGTGAAGTCACCCATTTCTTTTTAAATACTTAAGTGTTGCAGAGAAGTATTACACTCTGTCAGGAAGACAATGTCTTGCATTATTATACAGTTTTTATCTAGTACTATGCTTAAAGGTTTTTGCCAGTGCTCAAGCAGGAGTCTTCAGGATTGCTTTTTTTCAAAAGAAATGCCAGAATTCCATTAAAATTAAGTAAAATAAAGTTAGAAATAAATTTTATATTATACTTTATTTTTAGTACCTTTCCTTAAGAAAAGTTTTAAATGAAGAAGGAATTGCAGTGATTGTTGTACCCTCCTTTAGCATACAGGGCACAGAATTTCAGCTATTAAGTCTTATATCGATAAATTCTTACTAAACTATTTAATTTATTTTAAAAAGAAAAAAGCAACATTTAAAATTTCTCAGCACATCCTTAATATTATGAAATGCTCCTATTGTAACACACAGATTTGGTTTGCGCAACTTGTGTTTCAAATATTAGACATTCTTGACCTTCAGTAATGTTTGTTGGCTGGGAAAGTGGGTCTAAGATTAGTCTTCATTACTAAAAATATTATTAATGTGCTTCATCTTTTAATACATGTATTTGAAGTCACAGAGCTGTATTTGGAATGGTTGTACTTTTGCATCCTTTCCCACTCTGCAGCCTTGGGTTCATGCTAGCAAATTCTAGTTCACTGTAACTTTGTCATCTACTGTTAAAATGTTAGCATGCTTTCTGATAAGTTTTTGGCCTGGGCCATCTAGTACTCTCCCAAACAAGTCCTTCATGTAATTTGAAATTTAGCTTGGCTCAGGGACATCTTCCAGTTGGTTTGACTACCAGCAAAAACCTAGATTAAATGCAATCATCTTATACTTTTGATCTTAAGAGAGTTTAGTAGGATTGATTCAACAAGTATTGGTCTTGCAGCCAGAAGAACAATACTTACAAATTTGTCTCTGTATATAGTCAGTTGGTTGGCAAAAAAAAACCCAAAACAACAACAAACCAAACCCCACTGCAAAACAAAAACAAACAAATAAACAAATAAACAAAAGCCTCTCCGGGGTATTTACAGATAGTGTACAGTACTTTTCCTCGTCTAAATAATGATGATGGATAACTGTAGTTAAATATATGAGCTAAATTGCAGACCTACCCTCGCATAAATGCATGCTGGAAAGGTTTAACAGAGGTACAATAGGATAAAGTCAGAATTATACCGTCTGCACTGTCGCAGTTAGAAGGACTGACTGTTTTGTCCCCATGAAAACCCGGGACTTACAGTAGTCCTTCATACATCAGTTTTATTATATTTTAAGCTGCTGAATTGCCAGCCTTGCAAATAGCATATATTTCAAATAAATTCTCCCCAGGGCTTTCAGCACTGCATGCAGGAGTCCAAGAGGCCTTCAGACTCCCTTTAGGCTTCACCCAAATATCACCAAGATCAGCCCTGCCATGGCTACACAGCCCAATCTAGCTGTCGTGAATTTTGTGTGTGAGTCATTCAATAAATACGTTGGATCTGCAATTAACCTGTGACTTACTTCGGTCCATAACGCAAAGCCTCCTGTAGTATACAAAGTCTTTGTATTACTGTGACCTGGAATTGAAAGTTTGAGAAAACAGAGAAATGTTTTTAATCAGTAAGCTATTACAAGGTTTTTGAATGCATGAGAACAATGTCAGACCCCTGAATGTACTGAAAGGGGTAAAGTCTGACAAATGTTAATGCCTTTTATATATTCAAATACTTAATTCACAAATGAGCAATATTGATTGAAAGTGTTTCTTTAATGACAATGCCAGGCAGCAGAGTAGAGGTGACATGTAAATTGTCTTTTCTTGACTTGATCTGAAAATGCATTTTGCTATTATGAGGCATTGTTTCTATTCAGTAGGCAATTCACAGCTGAATGCATTAAGAACACAGTTATCACAGAATAATGGTGACATCAACTTGTTTCACCTTTGGAAGATTGTACATTTAAGCTTTTTTCTGAATAAATGGTATTGATTTAATATATTTCATAAATGTTCTAACTTTGAAAGATTTATATAGTCAGTACTTTTAAGATGTAGGTTAACTGAAACCTTTTTGCTGTTAAAATGACAGAAATTACCTTTGCTTTCATAGACCTCAACTTTTGAGTACCTAGTATAAGGTACAGTAGGTATCTAATAGTTAGAATTTAATTTGGCTCCTTTACCCTTAACAGTTCTATCAATTGATTGGTATTTTGCCCATTATTCTGTTTACTTCTTTCTTATGTAATTTTCTGAAGGTTGTTGGGTTTGGGTTTTCTGTATTCTTTTTTTATTTTAAGACTGAGGACCATACAATATAATTTCTTGTTCAGAGTTGATTTTCATGTCATAAAGAAAATTACGGATCAATTAACTCACAATCATAAGCTCTAAGTGCAAGCAAATGCTGTCTCTAATAGGTAGAACAATACTTATTAACACATATGTTTTTCTCTCTGCCTATTTTTGGAAGATTTGCTTACTGAAAGACCTAACTTGCTATAAGTATTGGCAGTCTGTTGGCAAAATGCTTTGCACCCCTACTTAAAATGTACTAAAAATACTGAATTATGTACTGCATATGCCATGTGAAAACTTAGACACATTTCTTTTTGGTGACTTTCCAGGGCCCAAATTTTCATTTGTGATATCTGATCTAAATCTTAAAACTAAGTTAATTTTTTTGCATAAGTTAAATAAAATTCAAAACAAATTAAGGAAAAGAATATTGCCTTATCAAATGTTGCCCCTTTCTGAAGACCTAAGACATTTCTATAAAGAGAATTTTGGACAATCTTTCACCTTCCTATATTTTATTTCCTCTTACAGTTAAAGCCTTATGCCACTGATAATTATATTATGCTAACCCTGACATGTGTCAGTTTTACCATGTGTAAAATGAGTACAAATTCCATCATATCCTTGCAGGGGGACAGGTAGTTTCTGGGAAACTTATCACAGCATGAATTTAGAAAATGTAATCAATTGCACAATCTGTTACAATCCAGTTCTCCTAAGAGATGAGTTAGTCCACGCGATGGTGAACACTAGCTGGTATTAGCTTCCCAAATCACTTACATTTAGCCCTATGTGATCACCAAGATTTTGAAGTCAACTGAAATAACAAAGTAACTGGATTTTTATCACCTGGTTTCATAATGAGTTAAAAGATGAAACCTTACTTATATATCATACTAATCTTACATTATGTATATCCAAAAAAAAAGAAAGAGACCCAAGTACCCAATGCCTTCTTTGCCTTGGTCTTTACTGGCAAAGTCTGCTCTCAGTCTTGCCAGGTTGAAGTCGTCAAACACTGATATAGGCTGCCCAGAAAGGCAGAAGAACATCAGTCCTTGGAGATATTTAAAACAAGACCCAAAGCAACCTCTTCTAACTTTAAAGTTGGTTCTGCTTGGAGCAAGCGTTTGGATCAGTCTTCATCACATCTCAGGCTTCCAGAAGCAATTCCACTTTGATTCCTTCACAAAGCCACATCAGCAGTGCTAAGGGCTAAGCTAATGACACAGAAAGGCAGGGGCCAAAAGTTCCTTTGGAAATGAAGCCTGTAGACATGAACAGCCAAAAAATCCTTATTAGTTGCCCTTATTTTCAATATAATCGCCCTCGGAGTTAGAGTCGTATACATAATGTACACCAAACTGACAAGCACCAACCAGAGGACTGAGTCAGTTTACAAGAAATGAAAGAAAGGGAATGATCCAGAAGAAAGAGGACAATATAATAAAAAGTGAAGATGCAAGCTGAAAAGGTTAAAAAAGGGAGGGTGTGAGGAGGGTGGTGTGGTGGATTTGACAGACAGAAAGGGAAAGGAATATGAAACTGCAAATCGATGATAAATAACAGTGCCCAACTAGAAAAGAAGAATATAAAGCATTGTATGGAAACTGCTTACTGTTATCACCTTTGCATTCTAATCTTTGTAGCTGCAGAACTCAGAACTGCAGTACATTTCCCTACTGTCTCTATTATCATGACTTTTTTTTAATCTGCTCTCTGCCTGCGTATTTTATTACCCATTCATTCAAAAACTTGGCCTTTGACTGGCTGACCTGGCTTTGTCTCACTTAATATGACCCTCTACATTCCTTTTCATCTTTTCCCATGGATCAGGTATGTCAGTATATATTGCTGTATATAAGAAAGTATATATAGTTACTGGGTTTTGCCAACACCTTCCTGTTCTAAATTTAGCATGCATATTTCAGAGTCTGAAATATCTGAGACACCATTATCAGTAGTGTCTGGATCCTTAATGGTATTCACAGAATGTACATGAGATGAGATTTAGGAGGTTACTATTCGAATAGCTGAAATATTAAAAATTCTAATATGCACTACACTCATTTTCTTTACCTTGATCTCTTTTTATTTTGGTAGTTGAAATGTAACAAACACACTCCCTGGATATATCTCCACTTACTTAATACTTAATCGCATTAGAAGGAGATTTGCTTTCCTGGTGCGTTTACTGTTAATCTCAGATTATCACACGCATAGAAATAAAAGAAAGAGAAATTAGGACATGTACCTATCTGAATAATATCTGCCACACAGGAAGCCATATATCAGTCTTATTGATAGAACAGATTACATCTTGACCTCAAAGATATTTACTTAGTATGCCTAACTGTAAACATTTACTCGCAAGAGCAGAGCTTGTTAAAAATATGTTTTAAGACTCAAATCCTACTTAAGAAGAGAAAGATAGTATGACTGCTACTAGAAGACAGAGACAAATACCAAAATTTGTTTATAACTCCAGAGACTTAGTACTGTGCATTTGTTATTCCCATGTTTCTACATGGCTCCAGCTAACAAAGTCCCTTTCAAGAGCAGAATGGATGTCTTTCACTTACTGGGATACAGTATATATAAAACACATCCATACTTGTAAACTAAATAATGTAGGACTTGCTGTCCCACCCTTAGGCCAAGCCATGTGCTGACTCCCACTTTGTACAAAAGGACCACTTGGGTAAATGCCAGGTGGCTCCAGTCCTACCCATGGTAGGGACTGTTTGAATAATTTAGCAGTCTAGATGTGCATATTCCACTGCCCATGGTGGGTGGGTGATGGTGCCCATCAGTTTAATTTACTAATAGCTCTAATATACAGATTATATTTGAGTGTCCATAGGTATCGATTTAACACCAAATTGGGGCCAAATGTGCATTTTTCCATCTGAATTAGTTGTCCGAATTCCCTGAGTCTCACATATAGAACCAAGAAATAAGAATTTCTGAGTATTGTCTGTCTCATCTGGAAGGCATCCTAACGTGTGAGGTAGATTGGGTTCTAAAACACTGTTAGGGACTATGAAAGGAGATGAAGCTGGTTGTCGGAAATGTCAAAGTATACAAAGCAGATTTCTAAACTTTGGTAAAATTAATCCCATTCTGGCTACTTATAGGTGATATCACACACCCTCCATCTTATTCAGCGTTGGAAAAAAAATGCCTAAAATCGAGAACATTTGTTGCTAATCCTGGGAAGTCTGAGGCAAAAGCTTTGCTTATTTACATTGTTTAATGCCTTGCTGAATTTAGATAAACTGTCTGTTGGGAATAAACCAATGTGAGAGGTATCATTTTATTTTATCACATGTAATGGAATGAAAGAAAATGGTAATAACTTAGGAAAAAGCATTGCTGTATTTTAAGAGGTGCTTGTCAGTGATTCGTAAGGTGTGTCCCTTCTATTCCTATTGACTGAGGTACACCACATTTGCAGTCACATGTCACTGTCAAAAGGGTAGTTTATGGTCTCACCTTACATTTCTGTGAGAACAGCTCTGCAGCCTGTAACTGTTGTAACTATACCAACAAAATGTTTCTATAGAGATTTGTTGATTATCTTCCCGAATATTATATCAACAGCACTTAAATAATCTTCAGAGTGAAAAACAGAATTATATTTAGATTGCATAGGTATACTCACTAAGATGTCCACACTGTGTATTGACAGTCACAGTCTTTTTCCTCAAATTCTGTTTTACTTTCAGGAAAGAGATGGATAGGAAGCCTACATTGGATTGCACAAGCAAAATTAGGATCACAGGAAATGAAATCCATCTCTCGTGTTAAATGAATTATGAAAAAATTACCATAGGACATGATGAATCAGAAAGACATTTTGTCCATATTTTGCTCATATCACTCTTCCAAGCTAAACAGAGCAGTCCAGAGACCAGGTAAACATTACATAAGTAATTTAAAACAGTATTTTCCAGCTGCTTATGCAGAAGTAAAATTCAGCCAAAGAAAAGAAACAAAAACAGGAAAAGCTCAGAGCGAAGCAGTCAGAAGTGAGGGAAGATCAATATTACAGTTTTCAAAGCAAATACACTGAGCTGCCTTTTTTTTGTATTTGGAATTTGATGCAGTCTTTAATTACAGGTTCACACGGTATTTTTTTCTTTACTGTTGCTGTCAGTGCAGAGAATGGCAACTGTCCATGTCATGAGCAACTATTCAATAACTGTTTTCTCACTTATGCTCAATGAGTGGTTCAACACACTACTTACTGCACATTATTTAAACCCTGCTCTGAATACAGTTATTCATTTCCTGTGGCTTTTCTTCTGGTACTCATCAGTTTAGTATCTGAGAGCTCTGCTTAGACTAATGACTTTACTTCCACAACCATCTGCTGAAATTATCATCCCCATTTTACAGACTGAGAACCGAGGCACACAGATACAAACATCCAAAGTGCCCACTAATTTTGTCATTCAATCAGAGATACACAGAACCTGATTTTGTGGAGTACTAAGAATTACACAGCAGATTAGATGTTCAAAGCTGCATCCCACAGACAGCCGTAGCAGCTGTGAGTGTACACAATTTCTGCAAATCAGACCCTAGAGCCTCAATGCAGGCAGTTAGAAAGTAAGGATCACACAATTATGTGTGTCTACATGGTACGTTGCAGATCTGTGAGAGATATCTGGGCTGGGCCAGGAATGAACAATTGGAATACAAGAAGCAGCATAGCTGTGCTAATACAACATTCTGACTTAACTATTTAGCTCTGAGAAGCAGGATATTTCAAGTCAGCAGCATAATTTTGCTGCTTTCCTCCCAAGACCTTCTCACCCCATCTCATGGCCTCCTGCCTCACTTACTGTACACCTGACATCTTCTGCAGCAAATGATTCTGGAGGGCCTATGACAATGACAAGGAGGGCTTTTTGTAACTGCATAGTCCCGATGTATTCCCCAAGGTGCGTCCTTCCTCTACCCTGAATGAAGAAATGCTCAGTGGAAAAAAAATAGTATGTAATTATGTAACTATATCAAAAAGCCTAGGCACTAGGAAGACAAATTAAGATAGCACTGCCATTTCTTTGAGTGCTTTATGTGCAGCTTTCCTGAACAAACCACTCTCATTTAAAAAAAAAAAAAAAAAAAAAAACCACAAAAAGAAAAAAAAAAGGAAAAAAAAGAAAAATTCCCTTCCTTTTCTTAGTGAAACAAAACCAGGCTGCTACAAACACCTGTGGATGATTTTGGCCCAAATGATTCAAGCTTGGCAAAGTTAGTAGCAACTGGAGCCCCACATTTAGCTATCTTGAAATTTAATTTAATTTAATTTTTAAGTGTTAGAACTACATTTGGTATTTTGGCATATTAGATGTAGCCATTTGGTATGGAGTGATACTTATTGAGACAGCGCAATCATCATTACAAACTAAGGATGTAAACATCTAGTTAAAACAAACATGTCTAATTGCTTGGTTAATGGTGATCTAAATGATAACTGTAATTAAATATTGTACCTTCTTAAGTATATTTGGATGAAAGCATTTTAAACAGTGCATATTTTCATAATGAAAGAAATGAACTCATTCTTTTTTTCACCTAGAATTTGGGGTACAAAATTACAGACATCAGTAGAAAAGACATTGTTCTGTGCTTTATTTTTCATTTTTATTTATCTTAGAGTCTTATGACATATGAACATGGAGTTTTCAATCTTGCTTCTTTTTTTCCCCTGATCTTACATCAGGAAGCTAGCAAATGTGAAAAGCAAATTCATGAATTTTAAACATGAAATAGACCAGGAGCTTAGCTAAGGTGTTGGCCTTTTCATTGTTTGAAATTCATCAGGTACCTGTTCCAGAGCAGTTTTAGGCAGGAGGATCATAGGGATTATCCAACTCTAGAGAACATTAATAAAACAGAGGAATTTTCAGCACTTAACAGCACTGTTAGCTTTAGAGTTTGGGACCATTAAGGAGAAATATTTCAAATAAATGTTAAAATAGTCTTGATTATCACAGCAAATGCAAAAAAACAACAAACAAACACATTTTCAGGGGTAAGAGAAGGAAAAGGAAAATAGCACAGGTAATAAAATCCTAGTTATATTAAAATCTACTACACTAAAAAGCAGACGTGACTTTGGGTAGAATTCCGTCCAGGTTATTCAGACACCTCACCCGATACGCAGTCTTACCAAACTCCTAAGTGTCTGTCTTGCAGGTGAGTTGTGCTTGGTGGTCCAGTCTCCCTGCCACATACTTAATGGATGGAGCAAAAAATGATGAAAATGTTCAGCAGGGAGATCTCATATCCCATTTTGTGTTCTTTCCTCTCTACATCAGACATCTCTCTACATATTTAAATATACATTCACTCCTTGTGGAGAGTGATGGGAACCAAAAGGAAAGACTAAGTGAAAAGGGTTTTTAAGCTAAGTAAAAGCCACCCAGTTAATGAAGGTGCGTATACGGTTTAGCACTGATATGCAGCAGGTAAACTACATTATCGCCTGGACCTTGAGTGGGTTTCACAACTCTAACAAATTGGTCAACATTCAGGACACACAACATTTACGTGCAATTAAAAACACTTATTAATAGCAAAAATGGAGTTTGGTAATGAGCAAGATTATGAAACATTGTCAAACTAACAGATGACTGAACCACTAAAAGGTCCAAACAATGTATTTAAAGAGGTATTTTGATACTTACAACTCCTTAGTTCTTCTTGTCAACCTTCTCTGTAATTCTGTTTTGACTTTGTGCCAGTTCATAGGGATGCAGTGTAAAAGAGCCGTAAAACAGTATTTAACTTCTTATTTCTTGCACCTCGGAGTTAAGGAAGTTAACAGCCAGAAACTCAGCTATGGTTACAAACAGGCCTGGACTAGCTGCCAATGTCAGGAGGTGAGAAAGAGAGAAGTCATGGAAAAGAAACTGGGAAACTGGAGATATTCTGTAAGAAAAGTTAGAAAGAAGACATAAAAGCATATTAAAAGAACAGTTATAATCTGAATTTTAGAAAGGTTGATGTACCTGGAGGAGCAGGGTAGTTTTCAGAGAAGAGAAAGCGCTCTCTTTCTCTCCTTACACTCTTGAGTGTGCACCGTTGTGGGTGTTCCCCTGTGGTGACAGAAAAACTTAAAAAGGGAAACTGCTAACTGCAAATTCAGCCCCTGGGAGTGATTGCTCCATAGAGTGGAGTGTCTTTATGAATTAAACCCTCCTGGCTCCATGCTGTAGAAAATGACTCTCAGATGTCGAGAATCTTCTGGAAACCTGCCTTCCACCCACTGTTTATGACACTGTGAAAATGCTGAGGAAGTGCTCATTCAAAACTGATATGTCTGTGATCTCACATTTGGCATGCTGCAGTGCTGAAACACATTCATTCGTAGGTATTAAATATACTGAGATAAGGAATATATGAGGTGCACTGTATGCCATATTAATCAGATGGAAGAGACACGATTAAAAGAAGAGAGATGCTTGAGAGGTGGTACAAGGATAACCCAACACTGTAAGGGGGAAGAAAATATAAATTAAGGTTTCAGAAAACACTGCATTTAGCACCACTAATCTGGGCAAAATTGAAAGTTATGTACTCCAAAATTGTTCATGCACTTTTGGAAATTCTACCCCAGTGTGCCTGTGTACATGTTTACATTCAAATAAACAGAATTTTTATCACAGTGAAGGAAAAAAAAAAAATATCAATAATTAGAATTGAGCTCTTTCCTACTCCTGAAGGACTTTTTGTGTTTTGTAGATACCAGCCATACACTTTATGTAATACAAATCAGAGTAAGCAAACATTCATTCTGAATTCCTTGGGACATTTCAACTCCTCTGTGTAGTTCATATGTTAATGAAAAAGGCCCTAGTCATCTGCAGCTAACAAAAACAAGACCGCATTGTAAGTTAAAACACAAAATGGAAGTATATTAGAATAAATGCATTTCTATTCTAAAATTATTTAGATGCCGTGGGGTGGAATTCCAGTTGGATGGTCATTACAGGTGTCAAGAGTGTCACGGGATGAAGTTATGCTCCACCTTTCCTTTATTTCTTTAATCTGTAGGAGTTTTCCCACACACAATCTGTGCTGTAGTTAAAAAAAGCAGTATGTTCTTGCATGTGATAGTTTAAGTAGACAGTTGTTTATTGAGCCGCGCAGCTTTTCTACAAAAAGAGTCCAAGGCATGAACTGAAATTTTTCAAAACTTGAAAATCTCCTTTAACTCCCCTCCCCCCCATTATTCTACCTTTCTTACATATCGGGCTACCTTTCTTACATATCATCCATCCTTGGTGCCAAGTTCAGCACTAGGAGCTTAGAATTGAAATGCAACATGCATCAATTTCTTAGTCTGTGTTTGGCCAACTACATAGACCAACAACTCTTCTAGTGCCAGGATGGGCTCAGAAAACCATCCCTCTCTGATAAGTAAGAAGGAAATGAAATTTTTAAAGACTTGTTCAGTTGCTGGCTCCACTCAAGAATGAGCTCAGAAGCCCTCTTATATAGCTAGATTAGCAGGTATCTTTTTTTTATATATATATTTTTGTTTCATTTAGCTGCAGCTATTACTAAGTCCAGCCCAATAGCAAAGCATTGCCAATGAAGTCTCACAGATATATGGAGCTTTTAGAGATACCGTATTTTCTTCTTCGGAGGTCTGCTAGGAGAGCTTTAATACTGATGCCATTGTTTGCCATCCCTTAGACACTGGCTGGATAAGGACAAATACCTTTCATTATAAATGAAAAACATTCAGTAACTAGTTTATTTTTGACATGTTGTTCTCCAAGCGTTGTTCGAAAATCTTGTTGTAGGAGGCCTGTCTACATAGATTGAACTGTGTCAGCCATTGAGCCATGAAGTCAATGGAAGGTCTATTGATAAACTAATAGAAACCACTCAAAAGGCAGGCGTATATAGTTGACTTTGAATAGTAATTTGTCAAGCACATTATGTACTGATTTTAATATGTCAGACTGTATTCTCTTAAAAGTGAAATGCTTAGTTTTGTTGATACGGGGCTTAAAAGATTAAAGAATGGATTTCAGTGAAAATCCTTTTTTCTGATTGTACAGCTATTAGTATTGTGAATTATTTTATACTTGTACAGTTTTGTAGCTTTATAAAACACTGCTTTGTATGCACTCGCCCACATATACCCACATGCATAGCGAAGGCTGACCCCTGTAGCTATGAATATTTGGCATGGAGAGGACTGTATGATTCATTTTTGATAAACCAGAAAGTTCCTTTTAGGTAAACCTCTCATTTACAAATTAAACATTTTTTCATATTCTCCGTAGAACTAAAATTAATAACTTTAAAATCTGACAATTTCTTCCATGGGAGAAAAAAAAAAAAAAGAAATATAAAATGAATGCAAAACGTAAAATTTACAAAATCAGGCATTGAAACCAGGAAAAGCTGTGTCAGGCCATACTTACATCCAACTTACTTGGCTTTAACTAGCTGTAAAATTCCCTCTGCAGAAGCTTATGTCAAACTGAGGACATTATAACATTCTTAAGTCAAAGATATTCTCATGAACACCAAAGGAAGTGGGAAGGCAATAATATATTCAAGTAAATTGGTTTGATGATCCACTATATGATACGCATTTTGCACAACAGAACATTTCTGATACTTATTAAAGTAACATCAAATTTGTGAAAGAGGGGGAAAAATGTAAGGGGATCTATGCTAGATGTATACATATGCAGGTAATAATATAAAACTGGCTGTATGCATGTATATATACCTCCATGTATACATAATTGTTCACGTATTTAGGTATATATGTGTATATATACGGAATGTGTATAACAGTATTTTATGTGTTTCTGAATATGTCACATTACTATAACCATAAAGTTGCAGGCTCAGAAAGTGGCTTAAGTACAGAATTCTGGAAGGTGAGAGGGTGTTACAGGAACCCGTTACTGTGTGCTCACTCTATTCTTATAGTCTTTTACTAACCATTTTCTGGCTGCACTCAGCGACAGAATATTGGTAGATATTGGGTCTGACCCAGCACTGCTATTCTTACATTCCTTGTAAATAATTTTTATTTTTAATGCCTCAAAGTCAGATTCTGTCTTACAGTAATAAATTTGTATTGTTCAGTGCCTGGGCTCTCCCAGGCCTGTCTCAACGTGGGATGAATGTTTCACAGTGGTGCCTTATATTTCAGTTCTTGAAAAACAGACCCTTGTTTATGTAGGTCTTCAAACAAGGATGATCTCTTTTCCTTCATGGTTTTAATCACTACATGATATTGATCCAGCTATGTATCAGATGTGGTTAAAAGTTATTTCATTCATCTGTGGGATGTGCCCTTTCTTTCCCACTGATGTCCTTGCCACAGGAACAGATTCCCACATGATCATGACATGCTATTACTCTTTTTTACAAAATGGGCTTTCAGCAAGACTTCCTTCATTTTTCCCTGGCTTCAGATTAATATTTTTTTTGCCAGCTTGTCCATAAACGGCTCATCATTTGTTTGTTATTTTGGCTGCTTACAAGATTGCTTGTTGGCCTCAGATTGACATCGTTCATTATTTAAAATAGTTAATGTTGTATCTCTGAGATCGGGTTCATAGAGCCTTATTCAGCCAACTGCGTGATTGTGTGCCATCTTTCCAGATTGCCTTCTACTTTTTTTTTTTTTTCTTCCTCCATTAATTAAAACTACCGTGGTGTTCTCTGTGTTCAACTCTTGCTTAGGTTAAAAAATTCCCAAAATTCTCTTAACTCAGTAGTAATTTCACTGTTAATCTGATTAGTGAAAATAACCTTATAACGATGGTACTCCTTCAGCTGAGACATTCTGAGCTGGAATGAGCTTTTATACACACACAGAGAAATCATTTCTATTTCAGCAAGATTATTAGTTAGAACTAAATGTTTTCCAGTTGTCTATTTAGATTATCCATCAGCAAAAAGTTTACATATATATACACATATATATACACAAATAAACATATACTTTTTGTGTGCATTAAACTTTTACAAAGTTACAGACTCTGCAACAGTAATTTTTCCAATGATTCATAAACATTCTTGTTCACTAAGATGAATAAGTTTTGGGGTAGAACTTAAAAAATTGTATACATGAGACTTTTCATCCTCTGACTAAATTCAAGCTGTGTCAGAAACTGTATATATTTATTAGTGTGCAATATATTTTCTTCCTTTCTTTTTAAGCCTGAGTCAAAACAGCCATGCGGTCTTCAATCAGTGCTGCAAACATTTCTTATTTCATAAAGAGCCCTTTTAAATTTTAAGTAACTTGTATATTCTTAAAAGTTAGCAAAATGAGTGGTAATTACTGTGTAGATTTACAGACATTAGTAGGAGACTTTGGCCTCCTACTCCTGCTGATACACACTAATCAGGAAAAAAGAGAAGGGATATTGTTAGCAATAATCTTGAAGTCTATGTGAATACAAGAACTAACATGACATCATTGGGTCTTCTATGGTAAGCATGCACAGCATGTTGCATTGGTACAGCTAGCAATGCCTAGGTTAAAAAAAGGAGGAGACACTTTTATAAGATCCTTGCGGGATTGGTCTCTATCTTCAGTACTTCAGAATGAGTAGACTGATACTCAGCTCCATGCTAGCTAGTCATTCTTGTGTCCAGGGTAAAGATTAAATTTCCCCTTTTACTACAGAATCACAAAATCACAAAGAATAGCTGAGGTTGGAAGAGAGGTCTGGAGATCGTCTAGTCCAGCTGAAAGATGGAGTTGTTAGTTAGGCAGATTTTAACATTATGAAGACCATATAAATTTTATGTTAGAGTGCAGTACCTGACCAAGGTGAATACCTCACAAAATTGTAAGTACATTATTTAAATCCTGTTGCTTTTATGAATCATGCTTGTCATCTTTCATAAGCCCATGTTGGCCTATGTTCCTGTCATTGTATGTGCATTACATGTTCATCATATTTGTTTGGGAGTGAGGTCAAGCAAACCACCACTTACTTGCATACTCCATTTAACTATTTTAAATATTTTATTTTATTTTATTTTATTTTATTTTATTTTATTTTATTTTATTTTATTTTATTTTATTTTATTTTATTTTATTTTATTTTATTTTATTTTTTCACTTCTTAGTGATACAAAATTAGCAACATTCGAATTACCTTTTAGGGTTAAGATTTCAACTTGACTGACTTAAAAATGCTGATTTTTTCAGTTTCCATTTACATATGCACATGCAGACTGAGCAGTTCTAAACAGGGCTGTAGTCTCCCCACCAGTACCACCCAGAGCAGTGTGTGGGTTTTAAATCCTGTGACACACTTTTATAGCTCTGGCTTGCCATGGAAAGCTCAGGCAGCATTGTCACTACAGAAACTGAGGAACTAGAAAAGTAATACAAAACCACAGTATCTTTTTTTTTACCTCCTCTTGTTCTCATGTCAGACAGTCATTGTTTTCCCCCTTCCCTAACAGTAATATCCATAAAATACTTCTAAGAAAGAAAAATATCAGACCTTGTATCCAGCTGTAAACTTCCAAATGTAAACCATTAAAAAAAAAAGTGAGAATGTGAAAGTTTCTCTGTTTTGTAATTGCTGCTGCTTTTGATTTATGCATTGTTACTTTTTCTTGTATTTCCCAGAGCACGTAGAAATTAATTCTTGAAGAAGGTGTCCCTGCTTATTTTCTCATATTAGGTCAATATAGAATAAATTAAAATAGCCAGTCTCATCAATGTCTGAAAATACAGAGATGTTACTGACAGGAAGTCTAATCTTTGTTAGGTTGAAGGAATACAAAATCTCTCAGCTGTGGTCTCTGGGTCACAGCTAGCTTAGTTCCACAGTGACCTTAAGTCATTATCACCTGGCAGGTGTCTTCTGACCTATGGGAAATCAGTTTGTTTTCAAACTCCATCTCCTGTAAGACGCTAGATTTCTTGTGTATCCACGTCCTGGACGCAAGGCTTGTCAGCTAAGCAGACAGGTTGAGGATTGAGTGAGCGTGGACACTGAGCAAACACCTTTGCTCTTTTACAAACGGCTTCTTCATAGCAGACATGAAACGTATAAAAAGCTTACTGAATACCTGGACAATCCTTTTCCTTTGCACAGGTAGGACAGGCAGGTTTCTAGTGCTGTCATTAAAAATCACACTAAAAATGTCATTGTATGAAGGAGTGCAAATTCAAGGCCTGAGGGGAGAAGGGAGAACTAATGGCCTTTCTATTTGTTTTATACCCGTTTTGAAAATGTGAGGGAACTGCTTCAGAATTAAATTGCTCCGTCCTAAAAAAGCTAATAATCACCAACTGATATTGAAGTACTTAATTCTAATTAACTCCTCATTAACACTCAATTAGGATGCCACTCCACATATACCCAATAGGAAGAAATAAATGAGATGAACAATTGATATTCTAGGCTACTGTATAGGCTTTTTTCCATGAAGCTGTGTTCAGCATTAAAAGTGTCTCAACTGGGCATGTCAGAAATCACTTCAATGTCCTCTCTGTGTTGATCGGGATAGATTTTTCTAATATTTTTTGAAGGAAATATTATTTCAAGTCAGCATATTCTTACTTTATGAAAGAAACAAGTATTTTAAAATTAATTTTAAACTCTGAGAAAGTGTTATGAATTTAGGAGGATAATTAATTGTTCTCTAAATTGGAGGGATACTGCACCAATTTCTGTTCTTTGTCTTTTACATATGGATGGAAAACAAAGTGCTTTTGGGAATAAGCACTGAAGTTACACAGTTAGTTTAATGAACCTTCACTTCTGATACAGTTTGGCATCACCTGTGTGTGTCTCTACAGTACTGTTAGCTCCAGTGACTTTACTCTGAATCTCACAGTGTATGGTGTCTTAAGCCACAGCCACTGGAATCAAATCAGCTTTTACTTGTTAAAGTAAGTTTCTGTCCCTCACATTGGAAAACAAGAGTTCGTAAACCAGTGAAATGAAAAAACAGGGACTGGGGGGGGGGCNGAAATCCGTCCCATGTGTTGTTTTTTTTTTTTTTAGAAAAGGGGACTCTAGTCATGGTACATTTAGATTAGTAGTATTTGTCTAACATCCACACTGAAGTAATATTTATAGATATTTTTTTTGGTTTTTGTTTTATTCATTGTTAACCATAGTTTTGAAAATCTTCATAAACATCACTTGATTCCATTTTACATTAGTTCAAAGAGAAAAACCTGTATTCTAAATTCAGCTTCTCAAAAATGATGAAGCTTGAAGTCTTCATACTGCTTGAAGTCTTGCAGCTCCAACACTGTCTCACAAGAAAGATTATAATGGTGCTACATGAATCATATCTATGGACAGATGACTGCACATACCCTTATACATGATACAGATACATCACTGTCAAATTATAGATTACAGATTTTATATATATGTGAATAAATATATAAAGTTTTATACATATATAACCTAGATCTAGCTACCTTGATAGATACAGAGACATACACTCACATCTTATCAGTGTCGCGTCTTATCAAATGCATGATAATGGGTGAAAAAAATCAATCTCATGCTCAGGAATACTAATATTATCAAAAATGTTTGTTTGCTTGTTTTCCGAAACAGTTATTTAACTCAATGATTACTGAATGTGTTGTTCCTGTGAGCCAGAGTTAAAGTCAGAATTTCTCATGATCTGCCGTACAACATTATTAGCAAGTCTTTTATTTAAATTAAATTAATCACATCTTTCTAGCTGTGGACACTTTGCAGAGCATACCACCAGACTACCAGAATCATCAAAAAAAACATGTAGGAACATCTGGCACAGCTAGTTTTAAAATGTGATAATCCTAACAACAAATTCAAACTTATTTAATTCAAAATCATAGAATCATAGAATGGTTAATGTTGGAAGGGACCTTGAAGATCATCTAGTTCCAACCCCCTTCGGCAGGGACACCTCCCACCAGACCAGGTTGCTCAAAGCCCCATCCAGCCTGGCCTTGAACACTTCCAGGGATGGGGCCTCAGCAACTTCTCTGGGCAACCCATTATTCTGCACTTTGTAGTCTACATGGAGTCTCAGAGATGTGGTGCATGCAAATAAAGTAGAAAGATCATCTAATTTTCTTCAGGGTTTTCCTGTAACCCTCCACCGCAAATCTATATACCCCCTTTTAAATACTCTACTAGCATTTACTAGAAATAGTCCTTCTTAGAACAATTCCCATAATAAGGACAAATTTTCTAACCATATGGACCTTTCCAACAGACTGGAACCACATTTTACAAGGACTATTAATCAATTGAGTCTGTTATGATTAGATAATTAATACAAGGAAAAGTACTTGACAAAAAGGGTGGATTTTAAATTTTTAATGATGTATCATGAATTAGCTAGCAGAATTTAATGAGGAGCTCAGCTTCCTACTGTCCATATTTCCTGATGAAAAAATTAACAGTCCAAAGGTTTTCAGTGGCTGTTAGCAACATCTAAATGTACAATTTCCTGCTCTTAATTTGAAACATAGTAGAACATTTTTATGGGGTGTCAAACATGGAAATGCATTAGTTCTCTCAGCAGATATGGGCTTATATCTAAAAAAAAATAAACAGATGATACATTTTTCACAGGAATCTTTCAGTGTTATAGGTTTCTCCTTTTCCTCATAACCATTTGAAATTCATTTACCTATGAGTCACTCCATCTGAATTCCAGTGGTTTGAGTTAGTTACATGGGTGCAGACCTGGAGGATGGTGTGAATTTGGCTTCTGTCAGCTTTTCCATGAAGCAACTCCTCTGGCAGCAGCCTGGATTTGATGGAGTAATTGCCCAACCACACAGCTGTGACTGAAACACCTGCCCAAAGTCAAAGACAAAAAGAAAGGCCTCTGAGACCTCTTAATTCTCAAAGAATTACGATTTTTTCACTTTGGTGTATTAAAGTGTATATTTACTATGGTTTTGCTCTGTCTGAACTATATACCTATTTAGGCATAGTAAGATTTTTGATTTTTATTTATATATGAATATAAATTCTAGAAGCTATAAAAAAGGATTATTTATCTACTATAGTACTTTGTAAGGTATACACTTAAAATAGTGTCATTTATATTAACCCACAGCCTGCTGCTGTCACTCTCTCAGAATGCACCAGCTGAGGCAACTACTTTATAGTCCTACACCTATCGTTTGGGGTTTTTGGTTTGGTTCTTTTTTTTTAAGCAGTAAAATTTATAATCCAAAGTCCTGTCTGTGTAGAGGAAAAAAACCCAAACCTATGAACACGTATAGGCTGAAAGCTCATGGTAGACAGTGAAGTGAAAGGATTAGATACTTCTTTTGTGGTTTTACATGATGTGCAGACTAGACTGCAGAGGTATTTCAGAGTGTCAGGTGTGCTCAGGAAGCACACCATGCCTATTTGCTGTGCATCCTTCCTAAACTACAATGTTGTTTCTATGCTTGTATAATTTATTCCTAAACATTACAGCTCAGCCTCCAGTCCAAGTTATTGACCTGTGTGAATTAATGGGTAAGCAGGCACAGAAGATATGAACACATGTGGATGAAAAGATAAACCTTTGTAAGGTCTTTACCTGATTTCAGGAACAAATTACATTTCTGATGTTTTTCTCTGTGGTACATTGGAATTTGCAGAGTCTTAATTAAAGTACACAACTTTATTGACATGATAGTATGGCAATAAAGTTGCATTTCTATATGTAAATTATGACACAAATTGCCCATATGATCAAACTCATCATGTCAGATTGCTCTTCCTGAATAGACAGTAAAAACTTATTCTAATGTAATATGAGACCGTCGCTGATGTCAGCAAAAGACAATCAGATAAAGTCTGTGTTGCTAAACACGGAATAAAAATGAAAAAAAAAAGGACCCTGGGAACTGCCATTGACTTAGAGCTGCTCAAGGAGAAGCATATGTGTGAGTTAGGATACGTGTTCTCCTTTCTCCTCTATACACTGTTTCTGACAACCTAAAGGTGCCCTTAAAGTTCATTTCCACAGGAGGAGTGATAGAAAATACCGGAGATCCAACAAGGTTAAAAAAAACAATCAAAGTGGTTGCATTCACCTCCCTCTCACCAGAAACCCTGTAGTGGGCTCCTCGCAGCTGCTTTCCAGTGGTCCATCAGTGCACAAAGTACTTTTGGGAACCAGCTTGTGGGCTTCATGAACAAAAGTAGGTCCATTTCTACTTAACACCTTTCTGTAGTCCCTCTTCTTTGCACATCATGACACTCATTATGTAGGTACTTCATAGCTGATCCAATCTTGCAGGGGAGCAAAAAGGCCTCCTTCCCCACTAAATATATGGAATGCAGCTTACCCAGCTGGAAAGTCTGTGTATCGCCAATCTTCATCACTCAGAGTTTTTATGCTTTAGACCCGTTCATTAAATATGATACAAGATGGTAATTTACTTTTCCTGACTCAGTTTGGAGAGTTTGCGAGGACCTGACAGATCCCTTCTGGGGCTTCCACAGCCAGTGGAGTTTCCAGGGGTTCAGAACTCTGCCTGTGAACCATGTTTATCTGTTAAGGTGCATTGCCTCCACAGTGCTCCAAACTTTGCAGTGAACACATTGCCTTTCCTCTGAGTCAGAAGCACATTCCTGTTGGGTCTTGCACTACAGAAATGTCGTCTGTGCCAATGTATTTACTCACTTGTTTGAGCATGTGTAATTGCTGCGATCTTATCATTTTGACCTATCATCCTCATTCAACAGTCAAATGAAGACTGCAGATTGCTGGGACCATAAGAAATCTTAGAAGGCTCCATTCTACAATATACTTTGCCAAAACAAATGCCAAAGAAAAAAAAACATAAAAGTGAAAAGTTGATTTAAAGTCTTTAGTTAAGGTGCCAGAATCAGGTAAATTTTCTATGCTAATTTCTTAGTCTCCACCCAAGACAGGTAGTTATTATAGCAGCTACTGCTTTTATCATTAATGCTATTGTGCATCTAATACTCAAAATACTTTCGGTTCTCATTAACCTCAGGTGAAATCTGTGATTTATGTGAGCTTTGAGATTCATTTGGCAGGGTAAAATCCTAGTGTTTTTTTTTTTTTTTTTAATCCCCTATGTGTTTTTAAAATAAGATTTAAAATTAACAAAAAAATGGGAAGACAATCATTTTGGAGAGAGTAAGAATGTCTCAGGTCACTTAGGTGTAGGGAAAATCTGGAGTAGTTTTCATTTGAAGTTTTATTTTGTTACTTAAAAAGACTAGAAATACAGTAAAATCAAGTTTGTAGGGAACTTGGACTCCAATCTGAGTGAAAACAATAAAATTCAAACCTATTGATTGAAGTGGGTTTTTGAATAATATATTTTTTTCATTTAAAATTGTTGATTGACGGTAACCTATGCTATCACTACGAAACACGTCCATATTTTTTCAAAATGAAAGCTGAGTTACATGTCTTAACAGGAATCTTGACAAATAACATACAGTTAGCTGTTGCTTAACATAGAGTAACCATGCCCTTGTCCATCACTAATCTGCCTTTGCATTGTTGCATAACTGCGCCTGGGAAAACACGAAAGCACAAGGCACGCCCAAGCAAGAAATGAAAACCCAATGAGCAAATTAGCTTCTGCTAATCATCAGACAAGAACAAATTTAGAAAGCATAATGATTTGAAATCATCAAAGGAAATCTCTGAAATACTGTTCCTTTGGTGGGGAGAGGGAGATGGAGAAAAAACATTACGTGAAAAAAAAAAATATAAAATATAAAATAAAATAGCTGTATGTAATTTGTATGTAGCATTATTCCCTAATGTAGGTTTATAAAATGGATGTGAGAAACTGCGTAATTTCAGTGTCTGCTTCTCCCCATAGACTACACCATAAGACTGAGGCTACCTCCTGAAATGTAGGTGTTTCTGTAAACACCTAACATCAGGTGATCATGACATCCATCTCCAGTGAACAAGGTTTAGGTTGCTGACCTTGCTGTCCATTTTGTTTGTTATGCAGTCCTTGTGCATTACTTGGGGGTTGTTCACTTCAATTTTTTTGATGGTGTGGTAAAATATAAAATGCTCCAGAACTCCAGGTCTTATTCTGGAAAAAGAGTGAAATAGAAGAGCCATTACACTCATTTTAGCAGTCTTTAATTACTTCAGATAGAGATTACACTTTCACGACTACTTGGTGTTCACGGTGCAAGGCATGGTTATTACACAATTTTGAGCTGTACAACCCTCCTGTTTGATTTACACATGTATTAACAAGTGAAAAATTATGACCTTTAAAATGCATCAATAATTGCATTATTACTGAAAGAAAATGGGGGGGGGGGAANTCAATATTGTTCAAATCTCTGTGGCTGTAAAAAGAAATGTTGATCTCAATAGAGTAGGGTTTTTTTTTCTAAAAATTTGTCCAGCAACAAGAAATATCTTTTCCCAATTAAGCTCTTCAAAACCAATCATCCAGCTCCACTGAGTTTTCACAACCAAGTAGAAACCATGAAAGGTAGGTTTAAAAAGGAAAGTTGACATGCACTGTCTGGCACTGCTATTACAGGTTTTGTAGTATATTTTAAAAGTTGTTGGAAATTACTTCATTATTTCACTTTTTTTCCTTTTTATATCTTTGAGCTGGGTTTTTGACAGACATATTAACATTTCCTTTGTTCCTATTTGAGTGCTGGATTATCTTTAATTGCCATGAACATTCTGTCTGCATAAAAGAATTAATAAACCACTACTGTCAACTTTTGCATGCATATGTTCTGCTTACACATGAGGTATCAAAGACTGAGAGAAGGCAAAATTTACTGTAAGTAAATTAATATAAATGGACCCTGGAGCGTTTTAGAATATAGAACCGAATGCAAGTTAAGAAAAATATTCATTTTCCCCTTGGGCTTTTCAGAATTTTCAACATATTTTATCACACATCTAAGGAAAAGAAACAAATTTAAGCTTTCCACTCATTGGACAAAATCATATATTACACTTTCTCTGGGACAGAAACTTTTTCAAGCTGGACACTGGCAGGGGAAGAAATCATCTTACAAATCCCCTTCTATCACCATGAGCAAAATATTTTAAATAAAATTTCTCTTATCTACCAGAAAACACTTTTTTATTGTTTATAAAACCAGCCAATATTTATATTATTCAAATACTAGGTACATATAATTCAAATAATAGTTACAGGTTATTATACGAATATTAGTTACATGTATTTAACCATGCCATATGAGGAGGTCCTCATATGAGAGTTGCATGAAAATATTAAATACAAAATTGATTACAGGATAGTCTGGCTGTGTTGACCTGTTTGGATTGCTTGCCAGGAATAATACACTACTTTCATAAGTTCCCTGAAAGAACAAATTTTAGCCCTTGTAAGCCCGAGCTCAAACTCATTCCTTCCTTCAAGACACAGCAGAAGTAAAACTGCAAGCAGCCACTCTTCTGCATCTGCGTGTAGAGGGTTCAGTAGCCACACACTGCACAGGGTAGGAAGTGGAACGATATTTGAAATCTGCACAACAGTCTATTTTTAATGTACCAGAATCAAATTAACTTAGGTAATAGCTTTCATTTTATATCTATTACTTTGAGTGCCTACAGGCCATGTAACTGTGTTAGGCTTCGCTGGCATGTCATAATCTTCCTTAAGTCCAAACACATGATTTTTGTTCTTACAAAATTTGTCAGAAATTGTACTTTTAGGAGAAATGAAAGTATTTATCCATTTAGTTAAATTACAGCAAATAATTTCACCTGAGAAATTTAAAACTTCAGAATGAAAAGTTACTCTTCAATAAGAGTTTTGCTAAAAGGCTTGTTATGCTGAATACTTTATTTTTTTCATTTTAAAATCATGTCGAGTCTGACACAAATAATGAATAGCAAAAATCACTTTAATAACCATGAAACAACAGATCAACACTGAAGTATTCCTCTGACCAATTTTTCATGTCAACTGCTAAGCCAAAAAAATACAACCTATTCACAGATATAAGCAGAATGTCCAATAGCATTGTGTACAGAAAAGCTAAATATCTTTTCCTGAGGAATTACATCTGTGCCTCCCAAAGTGTCTGATTACCACCTCTCCCTTCTTCCTCCCTTCACCCTCTTCTTCATACATGAGGGTATATGTAGCCTCTGTGATCTGCATAAGCTGCGGTACCAGTGCTGCAGAAGAGAGGCTGTACCCATAGCTGCCATTATCTTTCATTTGGTGAAAGTCTAGGTGGCATATGTGATAGGGTGCTGGATCATGGCCTTCCAGAACACCTTTGAGGCGTCCCTGTAAATATGCTTCACTGCCCCCTGATAAGTCACCAGATAGAAAGCTGACTGAGGGATGTCTTAGACATTGTCTCTCAGATCTCTGCTGTTTAGTCCCCTTTCCCAAGGCAATTACTGTCTTTTCTCCCCAGTGTAGTCTTCCAGCATGCTAGTTAGAAACTGGGAAAGTCCCTCTGACTCATCACTTTTCTATGCAGTGGAAAGGTGACCTCAAGGACTATGCTTATGTGACTGGAAAAAACAAGGAGGACAGAGACAGGTATTGGATTCTTCTAATCCATATTAATTGCCAGCACTGTCACTAGTACAGCTGCGGTCCCTGCCACCTCGCATGCCTACAGGCAACCCTGGACACATTTAGCACAGGCAAGGGACTGTTCCCAGCAGGTGAAAGCCATCCTGCTTGGATCGAGAGATGGTATAGTCATACAGATATATCACAGAATCATAGAATCATAGAATGATTTCAGTTGGAAGGGACCTTAAAGGTCACCTAGTTCCAAACCTCCTGCCATGGGCAGGGACACTTCTCACTAGATCATGTTATTCCATCCAACCTGGCTTTGAACACTTCCAGGGATGGGGCATCCACAACTTCACTGGGCAAACTGTTCCAGTGTCTCACCACCCTCACAGTAAAGAATTTCTTCCTAATATTTAGTCTAAATCTACCCTCTTTCAGTTTGAAACCTTTACCCTTCATTCTGTTGCTACACTTCCTGATAGAGTCCCTCCCCATCTTTCTCGTAGGCCTCCCTGAAGTATTGGAAGGCTGCAATAAGGTCTCCCTGGAGCCTTCTTTTCTCCAGGCTGAACAACCCCAACTCTTTCAGCCTGTCTTCATGGGAGAGGAGCTCCAGCCCTCTGATCATCTTCATGGCCCTCCTCTGGACTCACTCCAACAGCTCCATGTCCTTCTTATGTTGGGGGTTCCAAAGCTGGATGCAGGACTCCAGGTGGGGTGTCCCCAAAGTGGAGTAGAGGGGCAGAATCACCTCCCTCAACCTACTGGCCATGCTTCTTTTGATGCAGCCCAGGATACAGTTGGCTTTCTGGGCTGCAAGTGCACGTTGCCAGCTTATGTTGAACTTCTCATCAACTAACACCTCCAGGTCCTTCTCCTCAGGGCTGCTCTCAATCCATTCCCTGACCAGCCTGTATTTGTGCATGGGATTGCCCTGACCCACATGCAGGACCTTGCACTTAGCCTTGTTGAAATTCATGAGGTTTGCACAGGCCCACGCCTCAAGCATGTCAGGGTCCCTCTGGATGGCATCCCTCCCCTCCAGCGTGTTGACCACTCCACATAGCTTGGTGTCATCAGCAAACTTGCTGAGGGTGCACTCAATCCCACTGTCCATGTTGGCAACAAATATGTTAAATAGTACCAGTCCCAGTACCAACCCCTGAGGAACACCACTTGTCAATGCTCACCACTTGGACATCGAGCCATTGACCACAACTCTTTTGAGTGCGACCATCCAGCCCATTCCTTATCCACCAAGTGGTCCAAGTGTTCAGTCCGTGTCTCTCTTTGCATAACTCCAGGTAGATGACATCTGTTGCTCTCCCCTTATCCACCAACACTGTAACGCCATCATAGAAGGCCATCAAATTTGACAGGCACAATTTGCCTTTAGTGAAGCCATGTTGGCTGTCATCAACCACCTCCTTATTTTCCATGTGCCTTAGCAGAGTCTGCAGGATGATCTGCTCCATGATCTTGCCTGGCACAGAGGTGAGAATCACCGGCCTGTAGTTCCCTGGGTCTTCCTTTTTTCCCTTTTTAAAAATGGGGGTTATGTTTCCCCTTTTGCAGTCAGGGGAAACTTCACCAGACTGCCATGACTTCTCAGATATGATGGATAGCGGCTTAGCAACTTCATCCACCCATTCCCTCAGGACCTGCAGATGAATCTCATCAGGTCCCATGGACTTGTGCACCTTCAGGTTCTTCAGCTGGTCTCTAACTTGGTCTTCTACAGCAGGTGGTTCCTCATTCCCTCAGTCCCTGCTTTTGCCTTCTGCAACATGGTCAGGGTGGCTAGAGCCATTACTGGTAAAGAGCAAGGGAAATAGTTGTTGAGTACCCCAGCCTTGTACGTTTCCCAGGTGACCAGGTGTCCCATTTCCTTTCTGAGTGGGCCCACATTTTCCCTAGTCCTCCTTTTGTCACTGGCATACATATAGAAGCTCTTCTTGTTGCCTTTGACATCCCTGGCCAAATTTAACTCTATCTGGGCTTAGCTTTCTTAAACTGATCCCTGGCTGCTTGGACAATTTCTCTATATTCCTCCCAGGATACCTGTCCTTGCTTCCACCCTCTGTAGCCTTCCTTTATCTGTTTGGGATTGTCCAGGAGCTCCTTGTTCACCCATGCAGGCCTCCTGGCTTTTTTGCCTGACTTCCTCTTTGTTGGGATGCATCACTCCTAAGCTTGGCAGAGGTGATCCTTGAATATTAACCATCTTTCCTGGGCCCCTCTTCCCTCCAGGGCTTTATTCTATGGTACTCTGCTAAGCAGATCCCTGAAGAGGCCACAGTATGCTCTCCTGAAGTCCAGGGTAGTGAGCTTGCTGTGTGCCCTCCTTGCTGCCCTAAGGATCTTGAACTCCACCATCTCATGGTCATTGCAGTCAAGGCTGCCCTTGAGCTTCACATTCCCCACTAGCCCCTCCTCGTTGGTGAAAACAAGGTTCAGCATGGCACCTCTCCTTGTTGGCTCCATCACTTGGAGAAAGAAGTTATGCATTTGAAGTTGATGCATTTGAGGAACCTCCTGATTTTCTTATGCCCTGCTGTGTTGTCCCTCCAGCCGATGTTAGGGTGGTTAAATTCCCCCATGAGGGCCAGGGCTTGTGAACATGAGTCTGCTCCTACCTGTCTATAGAGGGCTTCACGCGCTCAGGCTTCCTGGTCAGATGGCCTGAGGCAGACCCCCATTGTAATATCACCTGACCTTGCCCTCCCTTTAATCCTGACCCACAAGCTCTCAATTGACTCCTCATCTATCCCCAGGCAGAGCTCCATGCACTCCAGCTGTACCTTGACATAGAGTTTGACAGCCCCTCCTCCTGTCCCCTGCCTGTCCTTCCTGAAGAGCCTGTATCCTTCCATTCCAACACTCTAGTCATAGCAGCCATCCCACCATGTCTCCGTGATGCCAATAAGATCACAGCCTTGCAGGTGTGTGCATGTCTTTAACTACTCATTTGTTCCCCATGCTACATGGATTTGCATAGAGGCATTTCAGCTGGTTCCCCAATGAGGCTAACTTACTGGCTGGAGTGGCTAGTTTTCCTTTACGCTGCACTCATATATATGCACAAACACACATATATACATATGCATATATGCTTAGAGAAACTGGCTGCTTATGGCTTGGATGGGCATACTCTTCACTGGGTAAAAAACTGTCTGGAAGGCCAGGCCCAGAGAGTGGGGGTGAATGGAGTTAATTCCAATTGGTGGCTGGTCACAAATGGTGTCCCCCAGGGCTCAGTACTGGGGCCAGTCCTGTTTAATATCTTTATCAATGATCTGGATGAGGGGACCGAGTGCACCCCTCAGTAAATTTGCAGATGACACCAAGCTGGGAGGAAGTGTTGATCTGCCTGAGGGTAGGGAGGCCCTGCAGAGGGATTTAGACAGACTAGATCGATGAGCCAGGGCAAACTGTATGAGTTTCAGTAAGGCCAAATGCCAGGTCTTACACTTTGGCCACAACAACCCT
>VZSZ01007539.1:267425-288525 GCA_013398815.1 Ibidorhyncha struthersii
GGCTGGAAGGCTGCTTATCAGAGAGGGACCTGGGGGTGTTGATTGATAGCTGGCTGAACATGAGCCAGCAGTGTGCCCAGGTGGTCAAGAAGGCCAACAGCATCCTGGCTTGTATTAGGAATAGTGTAGCCAGTAGGACCAGTGAGGTGATTTTACCCCTGTACTCAGCACCGGTGAGGTCGCATCTTGAGTACTGTGTTCAGTTCTGGGCCCCTCACTACAAGAAGGACATTGAGGCGCTGGAGCATGTCCAAAGAAGGGCAACAAAACTGGTGAGAGGTCTGGAGCACATGTCTTATGAGGAATGGCTGAGGGAACTGGGGTTGTTTAGCCTGGAGAAAAGGAGGCTCAGGGGAGACCTTATNCTCAGGGGAGACCTTATCACTCTCTACAGCTATCTGAAAGGAGGCTGCAGAGAGGTGGGAGTCGATCTGTTCTGTCAAGTAACAGGTGATAGAACAAGAGGAGATGGCTTCAAGTTGCACCAAGGGAAGTTTAGATCGGATATTAGGAAGAATTTCTTTACTGAAAGGGTCATCAGGCATTGGAACGCATTACCCAGGGCAGTGGTGGAGTCCCCATCCCTGAAGGTATTCAAGGGTCATGTAGATATAGTGCTCAGGGACATGGTTTAGTGGTGGGCTTGTCAGTGTTAGGTTAATGATGGGACTAGATGATCTTACAGGTCTTTTCCAATCTAGGAGATTCTGTGATTCTGTGATATGTGTATATGTATATATTTATAAATATATACACACATATGCATAAACACCTGCGCTCTGCTACTTGCCCTCTGTGCTTGGCACAGGCTCTAGCCTGTCTAGTTTAATAACCCAGACTGAGAGGGTAAGTACTTTCTAAGGCACAAACACAAATGTACTCTTAGACTCATTCACGGTCAAAACAATGTAAGTTTCCATCTTCGGAGTGATTTTAAGGAGAAAAGGGAAAAAGTTTCATAACAAACACAAGATAAATTGTTTTTGTCTTGGTTCATTTTGTTTCTCTTCTTACACTGAAGCCTTTCTCCCTTCCCAATATAGATAAGTGCTAAAAATATCATCACTTGAATGATATTCATTTTACCCTTATTTAGTACTCTTTTTCCAAGTCCCAATCCCATACCAAGATTTGCTATTTAAGAATTTTATCCATGATTGCAATAGGAGCAGAAGAGGGCCCTAGGCAGAAAAAGAATGGATACATCCATTCAAATCAAAATGAAACCTGGTAGTTTTACATATTTTAAATAATTAGAACAGAAACTTGCATTAAATATACTCACTTATGAGAGTGGAAGACAAGGAAATACAAAATACTACCACTGCCACCTGGACAATGGGGTATTCTGTAGTTAGATTTTGCTTGTCTGGGTGTGTTTTCATGTTTCATTTTATTTTGTATTATTACTTAGATTTACATTTCCCTGTATCCCTTATCTTCACTGGCTTTTCATTTATCTTCTGAACCTGTCCATTGTCTCCCTTGCCAGAAACTCTGAATTTCTTTGAATCACTGTTATATTAAACACAAAAATTACCATCAAGACCAAAAAAAAACCCAAAATCAAAAGCAGCAAACCCATAGTCACTCATTATTTCAGAGTAGTTACAATACTCTACACAATAACTCAATAACTCCAAGACATTAGCAAGGATACAATTTTTGATCCCACTTTTGAACTGCTATTAAGCTCAAAGAGAATCATCAATCAAGGTTAGGAAAACAAAGCCTTTGAAACACACTATTTTCTTCCTGAGGCATGTAGTGTTTTGTACTAATTAACTTTTTACTCTATTATTTGTCAGGTTATCAGTTATTTATGACAATATCAGCATTGATAATCTTCTGAAGTATAGGCCACCATTAGCTAATTATGCATTATCAAATCTAGGATTAATTTCTACATCATGGAACAAAGCCTTCACAGCTGCACAGACATCTTTGAGCTTAAAGTAAATATGGATACTTGGGGCAGACTAGGTATGGTGATTTTGGAATATGTCCACCCTGGGCTAGGGACACACCTAATTCACAGCAAACACCTCCTTTGCAGTTCCGTGTTTTTAATGAAGTTATTCTATTTATGGTTTACTCTTTTAGGTTCTTCAGCCATCTTCCATATTGCAGCATAACTGGTCTTGCTGTTAATTTTATTAATGTTGCTATTATCAATAAATTCCAGCAAAGCTCAGCTTGTAAATTCTTCTTCTGGAGGTATTCCAAGCTAAAATGTGTCCTTAATTGGTGGCAATTCCACTGGTTCCTAACACACATGCTCATGAACAATCAGGCTTGTAACATGCACACAGTGTCACCCAAAACGGCCTGCTGTGAATTAAAAAAACATATAGTCTTGAATGCCAGTTTTGTTTCTTTCATGCCAAGAGTTTATTCCATTTTGATTTTTCTTTATTCTTTAGTTCTTGCAAATTCAGAAACTTAAATTTGTTTATATTTCTGGGTTGCCTGCCAAAAGAGGTCAGCATATTAAGTGTGCCTTTCTGTAAAAGCACCTAACACTTAACAGCCAGGTGAGTCAGCAGCACAGCTCTGCAGCTCTGGGTGATATACTCAGACGTGATGTGGTATAAAACTGCTGGTCTACTGAGTATTGCACCTCCAAACAGAACAGAAAAAATGAACCTTATTTCTTTCACAAACTGAAGCTAAAGACCAAAGAAGATAATGATAAAACAAAAAGCTTCAGTCTAAGCACTGTTAAGAGTCAGAAAAGAGAATGGATGCTGAGAGAGAGAAAGTACTCTAAACATCAAACAAACATTTATGTTATTTTTGGCTCTGCTAACACAAACCAATCCCACAGGTAGACACAACTCCAGTGCAGCCTGTAATACCAGTTATACAATCCTGGATTACCACTGATACTGCGTAGAGTGCATGGAGCTTAGCATAACATCTTGCTGTGTCTTTGTGTGCTGCGCTCCAACTGTTCGAGCAGCATCATCATTATTAGTTCTAACATTCCCTAAACATTTTCACTGCCTCATCTATTTTATGACTCGCAGTGAATATATTCCGTTATGATTAGTAAACCAGAGGTATTTAGATAAGTATTTATGGATTAAGTTCTATTAAAATTTTAAGAAGAGGATATTTCTAACAGTGCTTGTTTATTGTATGAGAAATACCAGCCACAACAACAAAACCAAGAAGAGCAGAATGCACCAGCTCCAACTGCCTCGTACTTATATTTCTTATTAAAACTTTGATAATAACTCTGCTGAATTCTAGTCTAAATACACATAAGCAAGGCTGAATTCATGTATACACATTGAAAACAATGGAGCTACAGTCATTTACACCATTTCAGCATTTGTCTCACATTATGTTAACACGTCTCCTAGTGTTTTTCAGTCCTGACTTGGAACAGCAGGTGTTGTTCCATGAATCATGAGTTATACCCAATTACATTTATTTTCTGTTGTAAAATATTTTTCACTGAGGAGTACAATTAGAGTAAGTCTAAATGAAACCTTAATAGACAATAATCTCATCTCAGGTAGAACAGTTTGACTTAGAAGTAGCTTCACTGAAACCAACAGCACTGATCTCCATTGCCTCGTAATGTAAGTTACATCTTTCCAAAGCAGAATGTGGACATTTTATACTCATTTAGTACTGTTCCATGAAACAGGTTCATAATAAGGCACATCTGCCACCGTCTTTCTGTACTGCCTGTTGTGGGTTAACCCTGGTGGGTCGCTAAGCACCACACAGCTGCTTGCTCACTTCCCCAGCTCCCAGTGGGATGGGGAATGAGGAAAGGAAGAATAAAACCAGGAAAATTTGGGGGTCCAAAAAAAAAAATAATTAATAAGTGAAGGATAGGTGGAAGAAGAGAGAAGAAAACAAAAACCCCAAGTGGTGCAAAGGCAATCACTTACCACCTCCCATGGGTAGGCCAATGCCGGTTCCCGAGCAAAAGGTGGCTAACCTCCCTAAACCCCAGTTTTTCCTTTTTATTGCTGAGCATGATGTTATATGGTAAGGAATATCTCTTTGATTAGTTGGAGTCTTCTGCTCGGTTGTGTCCCCTCCCAACCTGTTGCATGTCCCCTAGTCTATTCTCTGGGGTAGGACAGAGTGAGAACCAGCCTTGATGCTGTGCAAACACGGTTCAGAAAAAGCTAGAAGATTACTGTGTTATCAGTACTGTTCTGGCCGCAAACCTAAAATATAGCACCATATAAGCTCCTATGAAAAAAATAACTCTAACCTAGCCAGACCCAGTACAACTACCTCATTATAAAATGGAATAATTCTTCTGATTTCACTGAATTTAAGCTGGAATTATAATAACTGGTGACTGAAATAAGAATTCAGTTTACACACTTCAATGCTTACCTGTGCGTTGTTTGAAATGGTGTTGTTTAAACTATGTTATTTAAAACTAATTATAATTTATTCTCTCTTCTTGGTTTAAACTACTATTAGCCCATTTCTAATCAAACTGTGGAAGAATTCCTACTTTCATGAGTGTTCTAAATCATCCTGGCACTTTTTCTGGAAAAAAAACTCAGTCAAATATATGTGGTCATACATTATGTGTATACACAGCAAATGAAACATATTGCCCGCTTTTATTTCTATACATTTTAGCATTGCTAAAGAAAACCCAGCAACTCTTGTAGCTTTAGATAAATGCACATGTTCACTAAGAGTATAATTTAAGTCAGTTTTCATTATATTTTTGGACCATGGAGCACACTGTAGAGTTCTGCGCTGTACTCTACAGCACCAGTGACTGGTTGTCTCTGGAGGGCAATCTGGGCAGATGGGCCCACCCCAGCTGAGTTCGCAGACCTGAGGACATAAGCCATGTTAGGAAGAGAGGGACTACACTGCTAAGATAGGCCTTTCTTATTTCTAGCTATGAACACAAATGAGAGAGAGATCTGAACCAAATGTTGGTAACCAGAAAAATGGACCCAGAACCTTGGGGGGCCGTTATTGTTGGCGTGGACCGAGTGCTTTGAGGACATGACAATTCTGCTTCCAGATCGTAACTGGGTTGTGTGGAAAGGGGTTGTTCACAGGGGCCCCACCGTACCTCTCCCAGTACTTCCAGCTTCAGGGCTGACTCACACAGGAGCAACTCCACTGCCTTTACACCTACAGCTGCATCACATCTCTGGGGAAGGCCAATGGGAGAAGTCCTGCAGCATTATTGCAAATGAGGCTTAGATTTCAAATTGCTTACAGATTTTAGGAAACATTAACCATTGCAATGATCATTGTTTCTAATAGAAGAAAAGAAGTCAGCTACAAAGGCGCTTCATTACCTTACACAGAAACACAGGACCTTTTGCCAGCTGATGGTTGGGGCCCAAAATACTCCTTCAGTATTAATTTTCTGTTTAAGTGGATTATTGTTGTTGCTTCCCAGCTTGAATGGAAGGCTGATGTCCATCAGATGTTTTTTCTAACTGTGATCAACACTGTAGAAGCCCTATGAGTTCCCTTTTTATTGTAGTTATGTAGAAATACTATGGCCAGACTTTCACTACTACATGCTGCTCCTTTTTCTTTGACCAGTTTGTGCAGCTGTGTTACTGTCTACAGAACAAATAAAACCATCAAAAGAATATGATACACATTTTAATTCAAAGTGGAACAGTTTTTATAATCAGCTTCCCCTTTACCCAACAACCAAAAAAACCCCAGCTCCCAAACTAGCAGTCTTTCCGCTGGCCATTCCCAATCCCTTATTCCCCTTCCTCCTGCCTCTCTCAGTCAAAGGCATCATAACTATACCAGTCGCATTTCAAAACACATTCTCTAATTGGTCCCATTAACCATCATCAGTGAGACATTTAATTGCTGCTTCTGCAGTTCATCAACATGTTGGAACTGTGTTTCATTTAATCTATGTCAAACCCCTAGTTTAAAGTCCAGTTAGCATACTTCACTTTTCTGTTTATTTTGCAGTGCAGTATGTTATAATGTGCTGCATGCTGAGAATTCTCAGGTTATAAAGTACACAACCAAAATCATTGCTTAAAAGCTTTTGGTGATTGCTCATGCCTCTCAGTCCTAATGCATCAGTGAAACCTTTGGAAGAAAATTACAATGCATGGAGGTTTTAGAAAATCCACATTGTTTATTTGTTTATTTGCATATTAAATACAGAAAATAATCTCACACATTATTATTCCTATTGAAGCCAGAAATCTCTCATACTGTGCAGAAAAAGGGAAGGCAGTGTTACAGGGATTAATAATGCATCTAATATGAATCTCTTGGTAAAATTAAAGATGAAAGAAACAACATAAAAATCGCATGAAAGCTGAGACATCAAAACACAAAAGCATGGGCATTCTGAGTTCAGAGTGCCATTTCACTTTCTTTACAGATCTTTTGTGCCTAGGTATTGTAACAAAGAGCTACACATACCCAAAGCACTTTTGAACCAAATTATCGCACCCATTTATGAAAAAAAAAAAAAAGAAATATATAGTTCAAGAATTTTATTAAATACCCAATCACATACCAGTAACTTAGTGGTGCAGGAAGGTAGCAGTGTAATATACTACTGAGGCTCCCTGACACTTCATATCACAAATCCCTGCTTTCATCGCTTGTAATTTTGCAAAATATTAATGATTCAGGCTGAAATTTTCTACGACAGATGCCTGCCTGAGGCTGTTTCTTTGGTGGGCAACATTCAATCAAACCACTCAGCCATTTGGGGGAATTGAATTCAGGGAAAATTAACATAAAAAGTCTTAGCTACCTCATTTTATAAAGCTGAACCATGCTTTGAAGCCCAGACATCACTATTGCAGTCAAGGTGCTTTTTACCACCTTTCAAGAAATTTGACCAGTTCTGGACACTTGAAAAGAAAATTTTGGACTTATGTCTGCATACTCTGGAAAAAAAGCTTGCTAGAACTTGTTTTGCCATAACACAGTTCTCAGTGCTGTGCACAGAATTGCACATGTTGTAGACCTCAGAGTGACTGGCGATGCTGCACATCGCTCGACCATGTGTGTGTCATCCCAACTGAATGAACGAGCACGCTTTATCCCTCTTGGTTCCTCCACATCACAGGTCTGCACAACATTTGCTATAGCTTGCCCACGGCTAAGGGGGAAAGGCTGGACCAGGATGATGCTAACCAGACACCAATCGAGAAGGACAAGGGACTGGAATGTCCTGGGTGGTTAACGGGTATCCTACTGGCAAAAAGAAACTCAGAGAGATCAGTGTCAAAAGTATCCACTAAACTTAGTCACCTAATCTGACACCAACCCCCTTCTTTATTTCTGGAATGCTGAGTTCCGTACAGATTACTGATAACAGGTCTCTCCCACAGAACAACACAACAGCAGGGTCATTTTTAGGGGATAGTGAGACCACTGCTGGTAAGGAGACGCCACATTATTACTAAGGTAAGCAGTAATGCAGCATTCCACATGCTTGGTGACCTAGATATCTATTTTGGTGAGACAGTAATGAAGAAAAACTAAGTCAGCAACCAAAAGAATGAAAGATGGATGGAGATGATAACCTGGCAATGAATGACAAGGAAAACTGAAATACTTTGTTTTCGCCTCACCCTTGGCAGGCAAGCCTCCCAGCGCTCTGCTCATGCTAGCATGGTTTGGAAAGAAGAAAGATTGGGTGCAAACAGGCAAGGGATTACTTAGAAAAACTGTATTATTCAATCTGTAGAGCCTGAAAAGGTACTCAAGGCTGCAGAAGAGTTGGCCAGTGTAATTTTAAAGCTGTTTACTCACTATTAAAAATCATGGCAATGACAGATCAGGCCCGTATTTAAGAAAGGTAAGAACAACAACCCAGGGAACTATCAGGTGGACACATTAAGCGCAGTCCATGGTGGGATGGAGGATGTATATCCTCATAGCATCCATTTATAAGCATGCAAATGACAAGAAGGCATTCAAGAACAGTCAGCATAGATTTACAAAGGCAAATCATACCTGACGAACCTGATCGCCTTCTATGACAAAATGATGGACTGGGGATATAAGGAGTAGCAGTTCCTGTAACTTTCACTCCACTGAGACATTTGGCAATGCCTTTCACCACATTCTTGTTTGGAGGCTGAGAAAGTGTGGTGTGATAAATAGTCTTTTAACTGGACTAAAAGCTGGCTGCACCACTGGGGTCCAAGGCAATATTCAATGGCATAAGGCCTAAAGATTTGTAATGAAACAAGTACTCTAGGGTTTGAAAGCAGTGACATTGCAGTTCAACATTTTCTCCTGGACGATGATGCAAAATGTTCCCTCAGAAAATTTTCTGAAGAACTGTTTGACGCACCAAGTGATACAGATTCAGTTCTAGGGACCTTGAGAAAACTGAAGACTGGGCTAACAGATGTTTTGTGAAGCTCAATAGGGAGAAGTGCTAAGTTCTGCTTGTGGGGTGGAATAACCTCATGCAGCAGTACTGGCTGAGTGGCACCTCCCTAAAAGGACCTGGGGATTACAGTGGATATCAAGATGAATACAAGCAGAAGTGCACTGCCAACATGAATAAAATAAAGTGCACATTGGGCTACACTAGTAGAAGTGAGGCCAGCACTTTACATGGCACTCTACACAGCATTGACAAGGCTGCAACTAGAGTACCATGTCCAGTTTTGGGCTCCACAGCTCAAAATGAGTGTTGGGAAACTGGAAAGGGTCCATCAGAAAGCAATCAAGCTGTTCAGGGGCCTAGAACATACGGCCTAGAAGAAATGGAGGGACCTGTAAGTGTTTAGTCTGGCAAAGAGGAGGTTAAAGGACAATCCAAAAGCAGCCTACTACCAGGAGAAGGGCAGTTACAAAGATGACATGGCCAAACTCTTTTTTGTAGTGGCAGACTATTTAACAAGAAGCAGCTGTGACGAGTTGCAGCTTGAGAAATTCAAATTGGACATTACGAAAAACTTTCTCACTATACAGATAGCACAGCTCTGCAGCAGTCTGCAAAGTGGTGAAATCTCTATCCTTTCTAAGACACAGTTAGAAAAAAACACACCTGATGTAGATCCAAGACTGATATTAGCTCCCCTTTGAACAGGAGGTGCATTAGATGCACTACCAGATATCCCTTCCAACTACTACTTCTATGAGTCTAGGGTAGAAAAAAAGCCCCACTGCTGAACCTTAGTCCTTCCAAATAGTGTACTTCAGGAAATCTGAATTGCCTAAGAATAAGAATACAGCTGGGTAACCATTACTAATAATTTCCATGAATATGTATTCCATTCTTAAAAGCTTTTACACTAATTACGTTCACGACTACTTTTTCACTCAATTTCCACAGATGAATTTTACCTGAAGAAAGATTCAACAAATTCTAACCACTGGACATCAGCTATGGCAAGTAAATTTTTCCTCTCTAGAGGACTATCTACAACTTAAACGTTACTCAAACTCTGCAGAGTTTGACTTCTCTTCAGCGTCTTTCAGTTTATACAGATGGACTGCTCTGTCAACAGGAGATTTATTGATACAGACTTCTGCTAAGATGAAAGACTGTGAATATAATCACCAATAAGTAAATTGTAGCGATTTACAAGACTTACAGATTCCAGAATTTTAAGGTCAGAAACAGGGATGTGGGAAATAACCTGACAAGGTAACGCTTTCACAGGAAAAGGTGTAGTTGGATAACAATCTAAATGTGAATCAACATTGCCACTCTGTTGCAAAAAGGCATAGACCACAATGAAAGGTATAAACAGACAGACAGCTTGTAAACAATTCTTCTATTCTACTCTGCTCTGTTAAAGCCTCAGCTGGGTTTCTTTTTCCAATTTTGGGCACCACAGTTTGTGAAAGATGTAAAACTGAAGAGAGCTCAGTAGAATAATAAGAACAACTGGGATTCTAGAAAACACAACTGGAGAGAAAAATCCTGAATGAATTATGAGTCTTTAACCTAAAAAAAAACCCAAAACGACTAAAAGAAGAAATTCTTCAAATATATAAAAGGCTGCAAGTAGGAGAGAAGGAATAAATTATTCTACATGACCTAAGAGGCAGAGCAAGAAGTGATGGGTTTAAACTGCAACAACGTTTAAAATTTGGGTTAGAATATTAGAAAATAATAATACAATGGTAAGAATAGTGAAGTACTGAAATAGATCTTCTGGGAGATTGTGGACTCTAGAACTGTAGAGACGTTCAAAACAATGTACGTGAGCTACCAGTACTCACAGAGATATTGGTGAGGAAGGGGGCAGATTAAATAATAAAACTGTCTAAGTGTTTCTTTTTTATTCTTCCTTTGACTATAAGGAAAGCAATGACCTTATTTGACTGTTCCATAAAATAATGTTCAAGACTGTTCCAGTCTTGAACATTAGATATTATAAGCGCTGCATTACTCTGTTGAGGTCTTTTGTTGGTTTTTTTTTCCGAAGGCTTAATAATTTTTTGTTTAAAAAACATATTGTTTTGTTTCTTCTTTGGATCTCTGTTCTTTTTTCTGTCTTCCAGCTATCCTGTACTGATGGGGCTTTATCCTGGAACCATGGAAATTCCCCCTATTTCATTTACACAGAGGACTTAGGAGAGGAGTTTCAACTGTGCGCCCCAAATATTTTCATACTGTCAGTATTTTTACAAGCTTCTGCTCATGAAAAGTAATAATCAAGAAATTTAATTTGAAAACAAGGAGCAATTTCTGTTCATGGAAATTAATCAAGAAAATACTCTTGCCCAATCAATACATTTGATGAAATAATTTTTTTTTTCATAAGCTATTTGCAAACAGAAGGGAAAAAGAAAAGGAAAAGAAAAAGAAGCAATGTGTCAAATAAATGATTCACTAAGAATCGTGAGCCAAGTTAAAGCTGAGATGAACATATGTGACTTACACCATTTTCAGTTTAATTTACTACGGTTGGTTCTTTGCAGACTCTTTCCTCTTTATTAGCTTCATTTATTTCTGTAATTCTGAACGAGCCACATAATAAAGCTTAATCATATTTGGTGAGGGGAGGTTATCAAAGCACAGTTCTCCTGTACAGGTGTCTCTGGGGTTGCAAGGACTTATCTATTTCTGGTCTTGGAAAAGCATTTCATGTGTCCATACCATGTATGACTGTAGCCATAAGCCCGGCTCACATGCTACTGTCAGGATGGTTTATTAGAACAGCTACATTTTTTTTTTCTTTTGGCAAATACTCTGTGTACCAAGAAATATATTACTCAGTCATCAAAAATATTTTTCAAGTCCAAGTTAAATTCAGCAAAACCTTTCAGCCCCAAAATATTCAGCATTTTTGAAGATTCTAAATATTTTGTTTTGACATTATCATTTAGTCTTTCTAATTAAGGGAGAAAAAGTCCCTCATCTTTCAAAAGAAAATTTCACTTTCCACCTACATAGGCTTCATATTTAATTATCTATCTCTTTTTTCCAAGTAAAAAAGTGCATATTTAAAAAATCCCGCTCTTCAGGTCAAACACATTTGACTTAATAGAAAATTATTTTTTTCATGGGTTAAATTTTTTTGGGGGTGTTTTTTTCAATGTCTGGTAAAGTTTTGTATTCAACACAACTCATAAGCGGCTTTTTTTTAACTGAGCTAAAAGAATCACTGGCCATATCAGTTGTCTGTAATTGTGAATTTCGTCATATTCTGGACATGGGGTTATCATCTCAGCCTCAGTTGAATATCTGCCTATGAAATGGTCACAGAACAACAATCTTTGCAAGCTTACCCAGGGATCAGAGTCTTCAAAGGCCTTTTATCATTAGCAATTCTCTCTTACTCTGCAAACACAACACAGGGGCTGTAAGGGCTGTGCTTTCACACCCAGAATTTCATCCATATTGTGGATTATTACCCTCCAAACTTGATGACATCCAAATAATATAATTCTTACAGCACTGTGTGTGAAACATGGTCCAGGGAACAGGTAAGTGAAATGAAATGAGCGTGCAGTTATACTATTTTAATTCATTTCTGTTTGACAATACCTCCATATCCCATGTTTCCTGCATTTCACTTACGTGTCCCCTGCAGAGATGTATTAACATCATTTGTTTCATTAACAGCATTACATTGTCTCCCCAGACCAGCACTGACATTGTAGCTCTATCGTCTTTCATGTCCTAAATTACCATCTCACATTGCCACAGATTTTTACTTTTTTTCCTAGTAAGGAACAGCTATGTTCACTATATTATTTAGCACCTAACTCTTCCAGTACAAATTTGTTTCAGTAAAGGTCTGAACAATCCCCAAACGACACAGACTTGTGAGAATTACTGTGAACAAATAGACAGCCTTTGTCCTATATAACTGCTATCAGGCAACACAGAAGGTAAAGGGAGGTGAAAGAAGCACGAATATTCCCATTTACATAGGGGAAGATAAACTGTACAGAGATTAAGGGATAGAGCCAATAACGGATTTAAACATCTAAAGCAGGAATTGGAGAAAATGGAGATGTTTAGGTAGAAAACTGTAATCTGAAAAGCAAAGCAACAGCTGTTGCCTAAACTTGGAGGCACTTAAACCCAAGAGAGACTGTAGATTTGAGTTTACAAGAGGTTAGCGTTTCTCATTACAGGAGTGCCTGAAGTTTCCTGCGTGTAAGCAGCACAGCACCTATCAACAGCGGCCCGCTGTGAACTCATGCTAAATCCCCAGGGGTCCTCCCTGGGGTTCCTGTGCTGTGCTCTGCAACATCGACCATCCACCACAGGCCTGAGCACAACAAAAATCAGGGGGTTTTAAGTCATGCCTGCCACAAATGGTGATGCACTTGACAACCCATTTCTGTAATCAGCAGTCAAACCAGAAAACAGCTATCAGGAAAGTAGGATCCAGTTATATTTTTCTGCTTTGTAGGAAAGAATGAAGCACCTATTTTTGGAGGAACATTCTCATCTCAAGGCTATTTCCATTTTTACATTAAATAATCTTTGAACTACAGGAACAGAAGTAAGAACCCAGGTTTCTTTGCCTTTAGGAGAGTACTCTAATCACATATTCAAAAGTTTCATTCGTGTTTCCTTGAATTATTTTCTTAACAAGGGCAAGGTCACAACATGATGACTGGAGAACAGCCAGACAGGCTGTAGTGTGTCTAACTACTACATACACTTAAACTGGATGACAGAGATTTAAACCACTGTGGCTACATAAGGAACCGAACCCAGATTTTTCACACCTGAGTAACATGCCCATGTTTTAAAACAGAAAAGTGCTTCTAGTTCTTTCACTTTAAATAATAATTGATGGTACCAGCCTAGCTCTCAGTGACCAGAATCACTAAGAGACTTTGTAGCACAGCTGAGAATAAAACAAACAGGTACAAAACCAGTCTTATCTCAAAACAGATTTTTTTTTTTCTTTCCTTTTAAGTACAATTTTTTCTCTACCAAAATCACATTAATTTCTGGGTATTTTTTTAGGGGAGAGGAAGAAGTCAAGGTAAAGGACTGTCATACTTATCCTGAGTATATTCAAGTCATGCTGCAGCTTCTAAACTTAGGGATAAACATGAATTTTGCATGGCTTTTTACTTCCATTATTATTGAACAAATAACACAGCTAAGTAAAATGAGCTGTAGTCTACACTCATTTATGCATTATACATAAAGTACTTGGTTAAAGTTTAGTATGCTACATCTCAAAAAAATCTTTTGTAAACAATAGGTTTATATTGACACGATCACAAAAAAAAAGTATGAAGGTAACAGGGTTAACCTTCGAGTCTAATTAGGTCAGCCAGACTTTTAGCTGGAAGAGTGATACACATGAATAGACACTTACTTGTATTTGAGACCCAAGGTTGAGTTTAAAGGCTGGAAAAATGTTGTTTGGAAATTATTACTGGAAATAGTATCGAATTTACAAATTTGGACTACTCAATTTTTGTCAAGCAGAAACTTATTTTTAAAAGCATCACAGTGCAGTCTCAATGATTTTATTCCATACGTATACACTTTAGCAAACTGAATGATTTCTAATTGTGTACATTTGTCATTTCTAAGCATCTAAGGCTGAATTCTTTCTTTGAATGCAGAGAATTCTCACTGGATTCAAAGGAAATTGTGTGCATGTATCTGGTGACAGCCTTTTCTGTATTATAGGCAGGATGATGCTGGTCTGGCAGTAATATTGATATGAATTTTGAATGACATAGGTCTCCCGGATCGGGCTCTGCATTTGAAAAAGAAAAATAGAGGCTAACTCCAAAAGGCATTTATATATAGCAAGGTATGATTCCCTGACTGAATCTAGTTCTGTAACTCAGTCAAAAGGGTTCAGCTAACATCATAAACCATGACAGTGAAGCTCGAACAGTTTATGAATAGCAACTGTCACACAGATTGAATTTTTTCTTAGCTATTCAGTCAAGGGGTATTTGTTATTGCTTATGATATTTAGAAAGTAATTTTGTAGTTGAGGTTGAAAGCCTCACAGATAAAAATATTTTATAAAATATTAACTAGCCTAACAGAAAGAAGCATTGGGTGGCCATCTTATTTAAACATTTAATTTTCATGGGAGTCCTTCAGGGCAGCAGAAATATCATACATATTATTAAAAATTAGCAGAATTCTAATAGAATGCAGTTACAGAACAATGACATAATAAAGGATGCCAAAGCACATAGGAAAAAGGAAAGGGTCAAGAAAATAACCCTGTTATAATACATGCAGACAAATTTTAGGTTGCCAACAGCTTTGTAATAAAATAAATTTATATGCAATGGACAATCTCTCTAGTTTTAAAGGGTAAATACAAGAAAACATCATGTCTTGTACCGGAGAAACCATTTTGCCTTTTCTCTTTCAGGAACTTGGAAAACAGCTCAAAATAAGATAGTAATAATTAAGTAACCAATGCGCACTTAGATACATATTTATTATGTATTTCTCATTAGGTCATGTAGGGACAGAGTTAACACATCATTAGTGGAGAGTCATACGCTGAAAATGTCATGTTTTTGTGAAGATCCACTACTTTACTCCTTATGGTCAGATATTTCTCAAAAGACTTCCAGTCTAAAAAAATGATTACAAAAGTGCTGCCTGAAGTTCTAAAATGTTAGTTGAAGAAAGACATCAAAAAGTTGATTTGCCTTGTGTCAGTAATCTGCCTAATAATATTGCATTAAAAGACAGTTACAAATAGTTGTTTTTTTTCTTTTTTTTTCTTTTTTTTTAATTTATTTATTTTTATTTCCTGAAGCTGCACTAGTTTCTGTACAAACGTTATGATGTCATTTTTATTTTAGATTTATTTGTAGCTAGAGCTAGAGGAGACTGTGGGATTTTTCCTACTAGTCTGCCATTATCATCCTTGTTTTACAGAAGGAACAATGTAACCACTTTTATTAAGGCCATGTCAAAATCACATATTCAGAAGGGACCAATACTCGTGACTGTTTCAGTTTCAGAGTACCTGCTACGGAGTGCCAACACCTTTAAAAAAGATGTTTTCCATCTGGCACATATTCAACATCTTGTTACAGCAGTGCTGTAAATTTTAACTCACCCTGTAACTACATGATCACAGGATCAGCTAGAAAAGAAGCTGAAGGAGTATGTAGTTGGGGTTAAAGTTCATTATCAAATGGAATCCCGTCATTCGTGATTACATATAATGTGAAACTGGATCTTTACTGAAGAAAAACCAACCCAAAACAAACAAAAAAAAGCAACAACACCAAAACCCAAACAATCAAACCCTGAATAAAAAGTATCTTATTATATTGAACCTACTTGGACCAACATATGATTGAATTAGCAAATTTAAGATCAAGCTTACTTTACCAAAAGCTTTCAGACACATAGCCACTGAAAAACAGATTCTGTGCCTACAAGTCACTTGGTTAGGCTCACCAAAAGGCTAGACTATATTTTATTTTCTAACAGAAATAAAAAGTAAAACGAAATTTATGTAAACGATATGAACTTTTAGACTATGTTCCTGAACCAAACAGCAGTTTGCATAAGTGTAAATATTATGCTATGAATAAGCAAATTTTCCCTATTTGACTGTGGCGATTTCTGCTTATAGGTTTTTGTTGTTGTTATTTTCTTTCTTCTGTCTCTATATGAAAATGGTGACTTGTCAGAACCTTTTGAAATGTTCAAAGTAACATCAGGAAGGAGATTGTCCTGCAAATACATGAATTAAGAAATAAGATTCACTGTTAATTGATCTAACTTTATGCTCATCAGCATCCAATTCTTCAGAAGTTCATAAAGCATATTGTTGTAATACTGGGGAAGGCTTCTTTGCATGAAAAAAAAAAAAAATCCTATGCGTATGCATTCAGTTTCCATTTAGTGTGGAGAGACAGACATCTAAATGAAAATCTAGTCCCTCAGCTATTTTTCTTTCATACTCCAATGAATGAATATGATGCTACTGTCAGGGCCCTGAGTGCACCAGCAAGATCTACAACCTCTTCCCCTGCTACCTCAGGGTTTGTTGCCTGTGTTCAAGATCAGCTCTGATAAGACAAACCTCGGATCAGATGTCTGGGACAAAAGCAAAGTCAGTGATGAAGAGTTTGAGGAGCCCTGGACAGAGCTTCAGCCCCTAACTTGGGAGCTGCATTGAAGCTCAGGCCCGTGTCTAGGCTTGGCCGCCTGTGTTGAGATGGCCTTTCATGGCTGCCATGACCTCCTGGATAGGCCTCAACTGGGGTCAGTCCCCCACCCGTGCTCTGCTCCCTTTGCTGGTAACTGGGGGGCTGCACTGGGGGGTGAGGGCAGCCCCAGCTCCCCACACCCTGCCCAGCACCGTTCCCTGCTGCTCCCTGACAGCTGAAAAGTGACGAGGCTTCCCTGCTTGGGATCCTGTCTACCTAACAGTCTTCCAGGGTTAAACACATTTAAAGGGAGGTAGTTTCCTCCCATCCCTCCTCAAAGTCTTTTCTACTACAATATCCTTTTGCTCGTATCACTTGAGCCAGAGGCAGAAATTAAGTCTGGGGTCTTTACAAGTGTTATCTGACAAAAAATACACTTGGTCGTGCTTCACCTCTCCTTCAGGAGCTAAGTCTGAACAGCTGGCTACACAGGGCCAGGTCACAGGTTGAAGGGTCAGCACAGTATTATTCACACTATTAAATTGGTAGCATGGTCTTTGAGAAGCTTTGGCACAGGCCAGCTACTATTCATCCACACAGCTTAGGGATTAAAATGGGCTAGGAATAATTCCTAATAGGAAGCTTGGATGCAGCCACCCATTTCTGGACTTTAGAGAGTTCAGCCAGACAATTGTATTGTTATGCCATACCTCGGGGCCAGACAACAATCCCTGGCCAATTTCACTTACAAGTGACCCTATGAATGCAAGAATCATGAAGCCACCAGAAGAAGCCAGGAGAAGAGCAGAAAAGAGGCAAAGGGCAAAACTGTGGCCACAGGTATCTTCTTGAGTAAGTGTTGCTATTTTATATTACACCGTCATCTGATTAAAGCGACAGAAGCTGTCCAAAGCTCAAGGATCAAAATCTCAGGACACTCCCAGGCTAGTTAGGTGTAGAAACTGCGGTTAGTTACGTAGTGTGCCTGCTGCTATAGGGCTGGCAGGTACATGTCTACCCAGAATAGCCCAGATCTGGGCATTATGGCCTTGCCTTGGTATGTGGACAATATGTTGTCCGCAAGCTGTGGACAAGCTGTTTGCAAAAAGTGAGCAGCTCTACCACCTACATCAGTTGTGTCCCAGATCACGGGTTTCTCAAAGGACTAATTTCTTATGTCTCTGAGGCAGTAGGTACACTGAGATTGTAAGGAAGGTATAGGCACAGAAGAAATACACATGGAGTATGCCACTTTAAAGAATTTTAGGGGAAGAAGATTCGTACCTTCGTACCTTTTATGTATAGGTGCCTACAGGCAGACCAGATTGCAATCTGAAATAGAGGTGTGTTTCTGGGCATCTGGGATTCAGCATTAACAGAATTGTAATGGACAGATTTCTACAATCTAGAGAAAGTGTATAATACATAGAGAAGTTCCCACCCTTATCATCACTTTTTTTATCTCTGGTTGTTTATTGAAACATGCATTCCTAAAATTTTCTGCACAAATGTCCTCCACTCATTCAAATCAACAGAGGTTTCAGCTCCACTTTTAGCAATGGGGGTCCAAGGCTCCAAAGCTCAGCTCAAGGCAACACGATAAGAACATTTAAAAAATAAGGTTTAAAAAACAAGCTACTGGGTATCTATTTTGTTACATATTTTAAGAGTTTTCACTGTAGTAAATTAAACATAAATGCAAGATTGTCAAAATGCCAAGGATGGAAAAAGACACAAAAGGAAAAAAAAAGCAATGGAAAAAAGTAAGTTCACTCCCTTGGAGTAGACCAGGACAGAGCCAGAGACAATGATGTTACCAGGTTTCTTTCCTCAGAATGAGGAAAAAGTTGTTAGGGTCAGTAAGAAAGGACTAGGGTTAGTAACATGGCAAATTAGCACGTCCCGGTGCAAGGAGAGGTTGTGACCCTGGTTAATGAGGCTGAAGCTGGTCAATGGGAGTGTGGAGAGAGTGAGACTGTGCTGCCAGTGCCCTGGCCTGAGAGCAGCCAAGCCTGCGCTCACTGCCTGGCTAAATAAGCCTCCATCAGCTCCCAGAAGTAAAACATCTAAAGTAAACATATTAATTGCAATAGCTCAGACAAAACAAGCATCTCCACAAGAATACACTTCTGTGGACGCTGTGTGCTGCTTTTGTAACATCCTCTAACATCAACAGAAGCCTTTAAACAGAGAGGTTTATTTCAATCAGTTGATTTGCATAGTTCCTGTGATTTTTCTCTAGTGTCCTTTAATCACAGTTTTATATAACTATGCTTATAAGTTAGGGGTTTTTTTTGCTGTGTTTGTTCACTGGGTTTTTTTTAAGGCAACTTCTTCACATTCATAATTTAAATTTGGGATTGATGAGAAACTGATGGAAAAAGTTCTTCTTGAGGGGTGGAGGTAGAGCATGAAGCACTGATGAGACAGACTGTGCAGCCAAGAGAACCGAAATGAAATGAGAAAATGGGTGTTGGAAGTGTGTTGAATAGAGATCACGGAGCGATGTGGATTGTAAGGGGTTGTAAGTGCTTCAGCAAGAAATGGAATACCCTCATTGAGCAGACTTGCAAAAGCATGGAAGACACAAAGAAAATGGTTAAAATGTGACAGGAGATATTGCACCTGGTTCGAAGTGCAGAGCCTTCCTTACACCCGGACTCCTTCCTTCTGCACCTGCAGTTTGCTGAAGCAGTCTGTTCTCCGCTATTTTGCATGGAAAAGATGAAATAATGTTTTGTTTGTTTAGAACTATCTAAAAATTTCTCCACGTGGCCTTGATGATTGGCAAATGTGGGAAGTGTGAGCTGTGTGAGCGCAACCTAAAAAGATGCAGACTTTAAACAGGAAAAATGTAAAGTGTTTAGAAAACAGAAACTGTTGATGAAAGATGTACCTACGGAAAATGGTACTTGGACTAGCTTTAACAATCAAGCACATTAACAGTTATTAAAAAAAAACAAAATATTTAAACACTGGTTTACAGCCTTAAATAAAAACCTATTAGAGTGTTTTCATAACTTAATTTAAAATGTTGCAGTTGGTGAAGGTCATGCCATAAAAGAGCATATAATTTCTGACAATCATTAGAAAAGCATTTACACAATTCCAGAGATTAATAAAATCCATCTATTATGCTTAGTCCTGTGAAATTTTTAAATGCATATATTTGAATAGAATCCTTTTTATATTTTCTTTTTCAAATTCACTTTCTACTTCTACAGACCCTGAATGCTACATCCTTAACTGCTGTAAATCAGCTTAATTCCTGTGACTGTCAGGTTGTAGCCCCTGGGTTTACGAGACATGGTAAGTCTGTTACCATCAACAGATTAGTATAATTGCCACAGTGAAAAATAACCGATGTCAGTCTTAGAATGTCATATCACCAAACACACCCTTTTTTCTCTTCCATTTATGATGTGATGCCTTTGCATATGTTAAAAAAATAATGAGAACAAAAAAATGCTGTTCTAGAAAGACAGCCGTATAAATATTTCAATGGAAGAGAAAAGGGCCATTCAAAGTAAACAAGTCTGTCTAAGAAACTCACTATTTGACCCATAGGAACTTAGGTATACAGCTTGTACCCCAAGAAACTGAAATTCACTATATTTATTTGAGGATGTAGGTCTCTCTATCATGAGGATAAGGAGATGACAATATTGTTCTCAGTTAATTAAACCTGAAGGCTGGGAAAAGGCCAGCAGTGAAGAAAGATATTATCCAGAAACACGGAAAGCAGAAATAGGTGTCTAGGTGACAAAATTATTTCCACTGTGAAGAAAGTAGTAAATATACTTCTAGATAAAAATGATACTTTAAGATGATTCACATATGAACCAAAGAACATCATTAGATTTTTTCATGAAGTGTCTTAAAATATTTAAATTCTCACTTCTCAGAAGTTCACATTAGAGCACAAGACGAGGAACTCAGAAGAACTAGGTTACAATCCCATCACTGATACTGCTTCAGAGGGAAATTGTGGTCAAACAAGCTTATCATTTCTGAGTTTCATTTCCATAATGTGCAAAATTAGGTGTAAAAGTGTGTATTGGTATTAACTTCTATAGATGACAGATTTTAGATTTCATACGTTTTAGGAAGGGATGGACTCCTACTGTCAGGCAGTCTCATTTTTTACTTAAGACGAGTAATAGCACGTCTTCTAGTCACATCTGAGGACAACCTACGACCACTACTTCAGCCAGACGTGGAAAGACAAACACAGGGATTCATCTCACCTAACGTCAACCATCTCACATTTCAATGTCCCAAGTAGGTGACGGCAAGAGACGGGCACCTCCTGAGGGCAAATCATCCCCTCCTAAAATAGGTCGTGCAACAGGCGAGAGGAACAGCCCTCTGGAAACGCCCTGTGGGGAAACCCGGAGGATCAGTTTAGACTGCGCAGGTACAACCTGAGGTTGCTAAAGTTGGGTGAGGGGCATCCCCCCCTTGAGCCTTGAAGGACAGAGCAACTCTCGGACACTTTCAACCCTCCAGCTGAAGCCTGGGCGGGTAGGCAGGGGGGGGGATGAAAATT
>VZSZ01007539.1:289379-314667 GCA_013398815.1 Ibidorhyncha struthersii
GATCCGCGCTGGGAGTTTCTGCCTTGCACGGAGGGGAGGGAAGGAGTGGGGGAGGGATGGGGGCTTAGGGCGGAATCGCTGAAGTCTTTTGTATGTGCCTTGATTATTTTTTTTTTTCCTTTCTTTCCTTCGCTTCGTTTGCACTCTCCTTCCCTTCTCTTGTTCTCTCTGTCCCTGCCCACCCCACCCTTCCTTCAGATCCGGCGATTCCTGCCCTCGCCTCGCCCTGTCATTGATGGGAAATCAACTGGATCGCATCACCCACCTGAATTACAGCGAGCTGCCGACCGGGGACCCCTCGGGGATCGAGAAAGACGAGCTGCGCGTCGGGGTGGCTTACTTCTTTTCGGATGAGGAGGAGGACCTGGACGAGCGAGGGCAGCCAGACAAGTACAGCGTGAAGGGCTCCGGCAGCCCTGGCCAGGAGACGCCCACCCACCACCTCCACCACCAGCTGGTGCTGAACGAGACCCAGTTCTCCGCTTTCCGCGGCCAGGAATGCATCTTCTCCAAGGTCAGCAGCGGCCCCCAGGCTGGGGACCTCAGCGTCTACTCGGTGTCAGCCCTGCCTGCCCTCTGCAAGCCGGGGGACCTGCTGGAGCTGCTCTACCTGGGGCCGTCGGAGCACCCGCCGCCGCACTGGGCAGTGTACGTGGGCGGTGGGCAGATCATCCACCTGCACCAGGGGCAGATCCGGCAGGACAGCTTGTACGAGGCGGCCGCGGGCAACGTGGGCCGGGTGGTGAATAGCTGGTACCGCTTTCGCCCGCTGGTGGCTGAGCTGGTGGTGCAAAACGCCTGCGGGCACCTGGGCTTAAAAAGCGACGAGATCTGCTGGACTAACTCCGAGAGCTTCGCCGCCTGGTGCCGCTTCGGGAAAAGGGAGTTCAAAGCCGGGGGGGAGCTGCAGGCTGCCGCCGGCACCCAGCACCAGCAGCAATACTATCTCAAGATCCACTTGGCGGAGAACAAGGTGCACACGGTGAGGTTCCACAGCCTGGAGGATCTAATACGCGAGAAGCGCAGGATCGATGCCAGTGGCAAACTGAGGGTGATCAAAGACCTGGCTATAGTGGATGGGAAAGAATAGGGAGGAGCAGGGGTACGTGGCTATCTTCCTGCTGCCCTGCCCGGGGAGACCAGCCTGCCAGAGAGACAGGAGGCTGCACCCTCTTTCCGTGGGACGCGACTGGAGACAGGATCCATGGCAACATTCCAAAAAACCAGCATTCTTTACACCCATAGCCAGTATTTTGTTTGGCTTTTAATAGCATTAATGCTGAAAGAGCGAGAGAGAGGAAGAAAAGAGGGGGGAGGTGCAGGAAGGCTGTTCTTAGAGTATGTGGACAAAGTCTCTCCTGTCGATCGATGTTGACCGTTCTAGCAACACGCCAATAAAATTTCAAATTGAAATTTTTTTTTTAATTTTTATTTCATGGCTTTAATCCATGATCAGTTTTGAACACCTGGGGCCATGGATGTGGATCTAGCTAAATGAGTTTCTAGCTGATATTTGCCTTGCAGCCAATCAAAAGCATCAATCATACTTTGCTAGCTGGGAGGGGGAGGGAGGGCTGAGGGGGAGCGGAGGGGGTAAATGCCTATTTGTTTGGTTTCTCAACACTGTTGCTTCAGCCTGTAGCTGCAACCCAAATTTTGTCCCTGCCAACTCCGGCAAGATATTAACAGGCGAAAATGCTTTCACATTTCTGGTTGAAATCTATCACATTTAAAATATTTGTCTTCACTTTTTGTTTGCAGCTCTCTGCTAAATGTCATCATAATGCATAAGCTCTTTCCAGCTCTTCCCTCCCCCCAGCCTCCCTACCTTTTTTTTTTTTTCTTCTTTTGGAAAAAAGTTGGTGAGCAGCAGTTTTCCTGAAACTAAATTCATTGGTTAAAGGAAGTGGTGTATTTTGGAGAACGGTATACTCAGTGTTGCTCCTCAGAGCCTCTAGAATCTCATGCTTGAGCTGTGGATTTGTATCGCTGTAGTGATTCTCACTGCACCACTGCTTCAGTACTTCTTCATGCACAGGTCAACAGAATCCTGCAAGAAACAAATAGGTTTGAATTCTGCATGTTGCCTCTTTGAAACAGCAATTTATTGCATACTTACAATTCCACTTAAAGAAAATAGATGTAATGTGGCCAAGTTCATCTTGCATTTCAAATTCCAAGCAATTAAAAATCCTGTTTGGTCTAAGTTTAGAAATCCACGGCTGCATTTAAAAGATGCCTTTTAATGTGATGTGAGCAATGCCTTGTCTGTATTTCAGATGCTATTCACTCATTGCTTAATTCTAAGTTCTGAAGTGAAAGATCAGAGTATTAATATATATTTTAAAAAATCTAAACAAATTAAGTATACTGGGGCATTTCTAGACCTGTCTATTCTTTTTTTTTAATTATCATTCTGAGCTGCATACAACTTGTAATAAGCAATTTGTCTTTGCATGTTTGAGTACTGGAAAGAAAATGCATTTGTTTTTGTCCCCTCTCCCCACATCAATGTCAGATGGCAGAACAGAAGTAATATTCCTCTTCTGTATATACAATACACTCCACCCCCTATCAATGTACTGTGTCCTGGCTCCTTTTTGTATTAAACAATGTCATAAGCAACCTTGTTGCAACAGTAATTTCATTTCTACAAAGCATTTGCCTCCCACAGCTGAAGCTGTGAGGGTGGAGTGTACCTCATTATAATAAAAGTGTCAGCATAAATATCTTTAGGAAAAAAAAAAAACCCCAAAATAAAACAAAATCCCTCAGAACTGCACCCCTTCAGTGAAAGTCATCTAACTGGCTTTGCGTTTGCAGATATACTTGGCGAAGTTCTGTGGTAATAGACAGTGTTATGTTTATTGCCTTCCCTAAAGCATCTTAGTTAGTACAATATAGGGTGAACATTTGAAAAATGTGAATTATCATTGCTGTCAAACTACTACTGAAATAGCCTCGAATCACAGCATACCTTTTAAGAAATGTGTAATATTTTAGCTTTATATTGGCAATAGTGGCTTTCTGATAATGATAGCTTTTTCCATAACATGAACAGAGTCCTCTGCATAGTATTTGTGTATCTTAATAATTATACTGCATTAGAGCTTCCAAATTGTCTGTTAGAACTATATGATTTGGTGGGAGCACTGGGGGATTGCAGGAAGGCACTAGCTTTACACCCAAGGCACATTAAAAAAAAATTAAATGGTAGGAAAAGGAACGGTGGACAAAAGTAATTTGTTTTAATTTCTCCTTATAAAAATATGCATTAGAGAACTGAGGTAGGAAGAGGCAGGGAGAATTACATGAAGAGGGAATAAATAGCAGAGTGTTTATGAAGACAGGAAGAATGAAGTGGAGTCACATTGTTATTTTTGATTTCTGGAATGCCTTTTGTTCAAATTGCTTTTAGATGAATAATATAGGATTAGAGAGCATTGCGTATCCTCACTAGTGAGAATTTAATACATACTGGCTTTAAACTTTTCACTGTGCTTTCCAGATACTCCATCACTCTATCTAAACAGCCATTTTAACTCTGGGCTTTTTTGGTAATGATTTACTAACCTGGTTCGTGAACACACAATTTTCCTTGTTTTACCTAGCTAGATGTAGAGTGGTATTTTGTAGTATATAAAGAAAGTGATAGGAACTAGTCTATGCTTATTTATTCAAGCTGTCAGAAGTCTTTGGTGTCGCTCCAATTTTGTACAGGTAAAGGTAACAACAAAGTTAAGGCCTTGGTCCTTTGCATCAGGTCTGGAGAAAATATGTTAGAAATATTCACAGATGGTATTAACCTAGGATATAGTATTGCCACAACTACATCAGCAGTCTGTTATTAACAACAAAGATACCGGTACAGATCCTTTTGGTTTTTTTCTTTTGCTAGGTTTCAGTCCAGAGTTCCTGACAGCAATTTGGTCCTGATTCATAGTCCATTGGAGTTAATGGAAAGGCTCTCACTGACTTCAGTGAGCTTTGGATCAGATTTTTATTGTTTCGGAGGTGGTTAAAATATGTGGACCTTGAGAAGAAGTGAGATTTAAGATGGCATTTCGGAGACCAGAAGGGCCACCTTTCTGAGATGGGAGAGAGGGCAAACAGGCAATATTGTGAAAATAAGGGAAGAAAACAGACTAGTTCTGAAACAAGCAGTGTTAATCTGAGACGGCAAAAGGGAAGCAGTGAAAAAGACTGAGTGAAAAGTGGATATAAAAAGTTGTTCAGTGCCTTGAAACAAGAAATGGAAGGCCGGGGAGCAGTCAGCTGCGAGAAAGGCAATGATGTGAATGACTGACAGGTAAAAATGTAATTGATTATACTCATCTTTCAGGATCAGTGACCTGCCTGAGTTAACATTTCCATTTCCAGCAGTAAAGATATTGACAAATTAAATTATATCTGTGGAATCTGTTTACATTCTTCAGTCTAGCTACCTAGGGTAAATATTTATATATCATTCATTGCTCTCAAAGTACTGACTTGTAATATGACTGCAACATTAAGATACTTTGGGCGTCTTTCTTTTGTGCCATGTTTCAAGCTTTCTGCTGGCTATTGGGGTAGCAGTTTTATAGAACCTCTTTTGCTTGGATATGATTTTCTTTGTCTTTTCAAAATGCAATCTTTCAAATTGCTTTGAGGATAACGTTTTATTAAAAATTCAATTCATGTCCTCTTGAAACACAGAGAGCCTTTGTGAAATGTTTTACTGTCATGACCAAACTGTTTGCTGGTTATTGGCTGTGCCTATAAGTAGAGGACCGTAAGGATGGGTAGCAAAATAGGTTCTGTCATTGTCAAATTTTGTCTCCATCTCCATCTTGTTTCCAGGTTACTCTGTTTTCATTTGTTAGGATTTTTTTCCCCTCTCAAGTCACTATGGTCGCACAAAATGAAAAAAAAAACCCAACCCCTTGTAGTATATTTTTTAGGGCAATATGCTATTGATCCATATGTGGATTTGAGATTAAAAGCGGGGCGTAATAAGATACAGCCTTCAGGGTGTGACAAGAAATGGCCTTCAGTCTGTGCTAGAGTGTGAGCAGTCTTAATTATCCTGCCTCATTACATTTTAATGTCTTTCAGATTCAGGTAAGTGATGTGCAAAAACCTGTCAGAGTTTATAGACCTGTTTATGCGATGTGTCGAACATCTGTAACTCCAACCACTGTTGGCTGGAGTTGAGAGAATGCTGGATCTCACTCGAGACATGCAGCATCTTGTGCGATCAGGTACCTCAGCCCGCCTGGTTCCTAACCCTCTGTCTGCAGCTACAGAGGAAGCAGTGGGCTGAGATAGCTACTGCTAGTTTTAAGATTTAGTTCTTTTCTATGAAAGAGTTCTACTGAGTAGCTCACAGTGTTCTGTCTATAATCATACTTAGCCGTGACTAAAAAGTTGTATATGTTGCTGCTTATGCTGTGCAAACTGTGTTTTCTGCTTTATAACCCAGGAGAAAGACAAAAGTCCCAGTCCCAAAGAATTAATCCAGAAATACATAAGGAGGTATGATTGGGCTACCATGCTGAGGGCAGTTTCACTGCAGAATTAGGGTCTAAAGGTTGATAATATATGACCAGAGTGTGATCAAGTGCTGCTGTTAGTTCACGAGTGTCAGTGTTTCCATGGCAAGTCTGGAATTTATTTGCTTACTTTATTATTATGAAATATTTAACTTCTCTGTACTTTGAGTTCAAATTTGACACGTGAAACTGCCCTAAACTCATGGATCCTCTGACACAATATTAGTTTAATCTGTCAGATTTTTTTACAGTTTTATTGTAAAGAAAATTAATGAATACTGGAATCAGATACTTTACTGAACTGCTTATAAATCAAAAAGAGGGTAGTGTAGATGTTAGGTTGGAAAAAGGCAATGAACTAAGAATCTTCTGTTACTTGGCATATCAGTGGATTTACTCCAGATTATATGTGTATAATCTATACAGACGTAAACTACCAGTGCTCTATTTTTTAAAATAGTGCTATATATATATATTTATTTTTTTTTTTGTGGCACTCTGCGTTATCTCTTTTGCAAAATAATATAATCTGGTCTAAATAATACAAATCCCTTGTGAAGCTCTATTTTTTTGCACCTTGAAATGCCACCATGCCATTGAAATTAAGAGTTATTTTAACCATATTTACCTTTGAGAAATAAACTACAATTTGTTTTATAGGATGTATAATTGAGCAGCCAGTAATATGCACTTTCATTTCTTAATTTTAAATGTTTTGTGTCAAACATAAAAGTATTCAGGTGGATGTGTCTAGAGGAATCACAGAACTGTTAGCAGAAGACACTCAGATTAAGATTATGCTTTTATATGGGGACACTTTTTTACCTTTTTTTTTTTTCCATATTTTAATTCTGGGGCTTTGGGGCATTGCTGATTCTGCAGGTGATCCATGTATGTAAAACTGCTTGCGTCTTCAAGTGTTTGAAGGATCAGGATATTTAACATAGAAGATCTATCCCCTTCATGTGGCATTTACTTTGGGCTAAAATCAAGGAGCAGGACTAGCCAGGATCAAGGCCTCAGCATCAGCCTCCTGTAGAATTCAATAGAAGGCTCACGTGTGTGATGCCTACCAGAAGGGCCTTAATTGCATATTCTTCCTTGTACATATAGTCATCATCTATGCAAATTGGCATTTTCCTAGGTAAAGTGGGTTAATGCTTTTCAAACATCCCTTTGACTTTCTCTTGTGTGGCTGTGTGGGTACATGTGTTGGGCACAAATAGAAAATTGGAATTGAGTTCATGGGCTTGAGCCTCTGAAGCGCTGTAGAGCCAATATCTCCAGCTATTTTGACAGGAACTCAGGTGGAATTTGGAACCAATGTGGGTACAACAGAAAAGGGTGGAAGAGTTTGCAGTTAAACTTCAGGCTGTTCAAGGAAGATGTTCAGAGCTAAGACTGAAATTCTGTTCTTTCTTTCTCTTCTCCAAGGTGCATGGGGGTGAGTAACTGTGCACCCCTCATACATAAAACCATTCACACTTTGGAGAACCATGCTACTGCCTAGGCAAAATAGGGCGAGTAAAATATGCAGTGTCTCATCAGCCTTAAGTAGCAAATAATTTTTCACAGTTTAAACATTATTTGGATACAGAGTGGCATTGGCAGTCTGTTTTGAAAAATCATATTTTTTAGCTCATAAACTAAGCAGCATAATGCTTATAAATGGGAGACCTCAGTAATCTTTCTTGGTAATTCCTATACAGTGGAGGTAAGAGCTTGTTCACAGTTTGTGAAAATAAAAGAGTAACCCCGATTCAAGAAAATTGTCATGGGGTTGAATTTGCAAATAAGTGAAACAATCAAACCCCAGATTTAATTCTGACATGACACTATCACTGCTGCAGGTGAATGAACGGCAAGTATCTAACAGGGTGAGTAAATACAAAGTGCTGCATTGTGACACGTCTTCACAGCAGAGTACTTTATGCCACAGAAGGAATATTCCTCATATGTTATTCAACATGAGTAAACATATCACAATCTGGTTTTAAAACAGATCTCTTTTTCCATATGTTTCTATTGTTTCCATATGCCCTTTCAGTCAGCTGAAAGCAATATAAAAACTGAGTCTGAAAAATACACTAATTGTTTGTAAATATTTAAGCAGAAATTTATATGCATATTGATATATAACTAATAGATACACTTGTATATAATATACATATGCATACTGTGTGTGTATATATTGTGCATACACACACACAAGAAATCTTGACTATTTTGTTAGCATTGGGAGTAAATGGCAGTCATTTCAGTATGTATATTATCTGTGCAACAGATGGATACCCAAAACTTCACTGACAGGATTTTAACACTATTCAAATATTTGTTCTTCAGGGTATGCCATGGTCTTCTGACATCAAGAGAAGTGAGTTAAATATGTGGGGTTTGACATATTGCTACTTACTGGAGGAAAAATATCAAGGAGCACTACACTTTGCAATAATGAAGTACCCTTTTAGAATGAACTATGCTGCTACTGACTTGTGTATTTATAAATAAAAGAATGCTCCAGTGAAGTATCCATCCATCTTTCTCTTTGGCATATTTTAATGGATAGTGCCACAAAGGTGGTTTGGTTTGTTTTGGTTTTTTTCATACTGTGAATGTTTTTCCCCTCACTGTAATATTTTGGAAGCATAGCACTGAAATTAGCTGTGTTCTGTTGTTCAGACATACTCAACTATTGTTGTATATAGTTGTTCCTAAGAGGCAGCTGGCATTGATATTTCTTGACTTTTCTCAGCTTATATTTCCTTGAACTGCTGTTTATTTCAAAAGCTAAATGGTGGGACTTTGAAAAGTACTTACTATTGACTTGGCTTTTTCCCCATTGAACTCATTGGTGAAGTTTCACCAAAGTTATTTGAGCCACAGTTAGACTAACACTGGCTGATTTTAGAAATCTTACTTAATGGACACAGGGTGAAAATCAGCTCTGTCAAGACCTGGGGGTGCTTCGTGTGGACTGGATTGCTGAGCGTCATACTTCTGAGTCCTTGACAGATGAAATTTTGTTTCAAGAACTAGAATATTCCCAGTTATTCCACGTCCTCACTCATGAAGTTCTTATCTCACCTGATAAAAGATTATGGATCTTTTTACCTATCCAAAAATCCCCCTCCTCATCAAACCACCTGTGGGTGATATAAGGGGCCCTTTTCCATGAGCAAGTCCATCACTAGAAATCACTGTTACAGACTGTTGGAACTGAATCCTTGCCCAGAGAACATTGTCATTTTCAGAGGCTGTGGAAGAAAAAGGATTCACTCACCTATCCTGCTGAAGTCATTTAATAAAACAATTTTATTGAAATAAATACATAAATGTATTGCTACTGAAACCAGATCCAGTACAACAAATCATGGGCCACTATAACATTGCTGGTAATTAAAACCTCTTGACTAAGCATCAGCAACAGATACTTTTAAGAAACTTAGATTTTGTGTTAAGATACAACTTCATTGAACAGAGATACCTTAGATGAATGCACAGACCTGTTAATGTTTATCATAGAACTATATGATACAGCTGTTTATTTGCTAATATGACACAGCCCTACTTTAGCTTTATATTCAAACCTCATTATGTGGTATGTCTGCCTACCTGACAGACTTTCTGGATTAGTATTTTCAGCCTGTGCTGCCTTTATACCATTGATTCTTCTGTTACATGTAATCAAAGGTCATTAATATGGAGAAGTTCACTTTAATTGACCCATTGACTCATTTTAATTATGTCAATATAAAAGAGTGTCAAGTGCTAGACCCCAACACAAAGGGTCAGTTAATATGCAGATTCATCCTGCCAGTAATATTGCCTGGGTCCCATTAGCTCTTGCTAAGGACTGTAAGAGTTCCATACTTCTTTCTCTCCCTTTCAAGTTGAATAAGGGAAAAAAGATTGGCAGATGAAAAAGGTTAAAAAAAAAATCCTGCTCAGCAGAAATCTTGGGCTTTTCTTTTATACTTATGCTTTGTATACAGATAAACTCGGAAACATGCAGATAAAACTCGCACTGTGTTAGGAGCACCAGTTATAGAAATGATACCCTTTAAATTTTGGCATGCTAGAAGCGTATGTATGCTGCATAAAGAATAATAAAGGTAATCTTTTGCTTTTCCATTTCACAGCATGCTAGCAACTTTTTTTAATCCATAGGAACCCAAAGTTGAGTTCGCTGTCTGCTGATAATGTACCCCAAGAGCAATAGAAATGTCAAATGTTTGCATATTGCAAGTGATATCAGTGCTGAAAACCTATCTTCATTTTCCTGAAATCCTTAATTTCACACATACCTTTGAGCTTTTAATGACTTTCCTAAGAATAATATCGAAGATAACGTGAATGGAAATAAAGCAGGAACATAAAATGTCAGGGGAAGAATTTGTTTCATGTTCAGCTACGGACTGTAATATATTTCTTATTTCCTTGAAACAGGAATAAGATTTGTATTGATATTTAGGGAGCAGTTCGGTTTGCAAGATCCATAGACCTTTTTTCAAAATTCAAGTGTGCTTTGCTGAAACAAACAGTGCTAAGAAAAGGCAAATGTACCATTTTGAGTTTAATAGGGTTATTATATTGGCAGGAAAACTCAAGTTATATTCTTTAACTGTTCCAAATCTTATATTAACTAGTTTCAGACTGACTAGCTCAAAAACACAAAACAATTAGTTTTGTATTAGTTTTGTTCACAATGATCACTGTTTTACAAATACGACTAGTCATTTGTGGTACTTCATCTTCTCAGTACTCCACTGAAGACCTCCCAAACTGGTTATTTTTTTCCAAACAACGTAAAACTTCTGCCACCTGAAAATTAAACCCCCAAGCAGGCTCTAGTCAGAAATCAGACACTGAAGACAGCTTAAGTGGAGCTTGGAAAATATTATTCACATATTTTAAAAAGCTTTCATAGCCGTAACATCAATCTTATAAAACACAGAATTCAATTTTGTATCCTACTAAACATTAAATATATTAGGATTTTTAAACATACAGGTTAGCACTAGTGTGTTCTATGTAAAAAAGGTAGCTGCTAAGCAGTTTATCTTAAAAATGAACCCACTATATCTTGAATGCAAGATGTAGAGCTTGAAAAGGTATTCCTTAAATCTGATTTATGAACTAATCTAACCCCTTTTGGTGAGGTTTCCATTATCATTCAAATAAATGTGTCTATGTACATGAATGCTTGTGGGATCTCTGTTATTACTTTTGTTTGTGTGTGACAATGGCTCTGTGTGATCCCAGCTAACCACTACAAGGACACTGGCACCTCTATTAACCATACGTTGAGTGTGATCATTAACTGTTAGCCAGGATGAAAGCAGTAGAAAAATCAACGCAACTTTGGTCAGAGGAAAAATAAACCAGTGTGACAGTAGTGGGAATGATCCTTTTGCAAATGACATTTCATACAATGTATGATTGGGGGAATGCATAACTGAATGATGAAAATGCAACAGGGAATGGGGATTAAAAAAAAATCAATTCTAGGATTTACCAGACATACAAAATAGTGTATTGGAGATAGTACAGTGGAGTGCATAATGGTCCTTCCACTAGGGCCTGTAGTATCACATGAACCTGACAAATGGTCGCCAATGAAATGATGTTTAGAATTGTCCTTGCACTTCCCATGATGTCAGTGTCGTCAGGGGACATAAGTATAAAATGTCCAATAAACCCAGTCAGCCCAGGTTCTTATGTGTTTTGGTTGGCTAAGAAGCGTCACGTTTACTCTGACACCTTGGCAAAATGCAACCATTTGTTACTTAAAGATCTGATCCATCTGATTTCAATTATCAATATAGACTTAGGCTTTTTCAGTACTTAATAGGAACGGGGTGTCCAAGCTACATCATTCTCTGAAGATGTCTCTATCTCCATTGGCTATAGGAGTTGTCTAGAGTAGCAATGCTCTTAATTTACGTACTGTACTTGTGAGACAAAACCAGACTGAAAGGATCTGATTCTGCCGCCTCCCCCCNTCATCTAAGCAGTAGAAAGAGAGCCAAGCTTTTGGAGGACAACTCCTCCTATCTCAAAACACATCCAATGAAATCACATGCTTGAAATGCTTTTCGCACGCTGTTTAGTGCTTACACAACCAGGAGTAACCTGCTGCTGGAGTAGGTACAAAGATGAGATTAACAGAGAAAAAAATGTCCTGAAATTACATGCTTTCTTCTCCCCCAAGAAGAGCTCCACTGCTTTGTCAAACCTCAGACTAATAAAGCTTGGTTTACTGAGTTGGAGAATGCTGTGTGATCCCAAAACAATGACAGTCTTAGATAGATTGTAGATAATTGATAAACCCTAATATTTAACAAGTAGGAAATGACACTGAAATTATGTTATAACTGTAAACAACATATTAATAAAAAAAGGTAAAAAGATAATTTTGAAAAGGTCTCCTGAAACATTTGCCCAATTCTAATCACACACAGAGGGAAACCTGCTGCCCTCTAGTAAGTTTACAGAACTCAGTCAATTATTTAAAGATTTCCCAGGAACTGATTGCCAGAGCATCTGGACATCTTACAATAAATTAAAAACAAATATTAATTACACAACTATCCATTTGGATAGCTCAATGCACTTTAGCTGCCTTTTATTTGTCTCACAAAGGACCAACATACTGACATGTTAGTTAATTGAATGCTTGATTGAACAAGTAAACCTTACACTACACTACAGACTGCCAAATTTGAATTCTGGTGGGCTGCCAGAGGAATAGATTTCCAGTGTGAGAACCCACCACTGATATCTTAGAAAATGTTAATCTGATGGCTCATTTTAGGAAATCTGCAACTGATTTTAACTTCTATGAGGGGAAATAGTGTGAGATGTGCTCTGATGTAAAGCCGATTTCTATACCACTCAGTTTAAAATATTGTTAATGACATCTTCAAGTTTGTTTGAACAAAAATAAATTATCAGCACTTATTTATGAATTCATGTTTTATGATAGTTATAGCAGATTCTATTAGAAAAAGAACAGGTACATTCTGTATATGCTGAAAATTCTCAGACGATTGTTGAAGTTAGCCTTACCATAGTCTTATATAGCATACCTGCAGACAGGCAGAAAAGATATTAATAACTAATATAGATTACATTGAAAAGTATGTCTTATGTTACTGAGAAAAATAAGTATTTTTAAATTATGAATCCTTATACAGTAGTAGATCCTCTAGGATATCAGCTGGGTAACTGTACTAGTAAAGGCTTTAACACTTATTATGCTCTATATTTCTATGGGTGACAGGATGTCTTGTCAGCCAGAGATATATTCACTTGTCTTCATCAGAAGTCATTTAGTTACTGTTAGTGATGGTCAGTGCAGCAGCAAGACAGCAGACTGCATTTCAGGAGAATGAAGTGTAGGAAGTGAATTTAACCATTTGTGATTGAGTTAACATATTTTAAGATTATCAGCTCATCTTAGCTTTTATTCAAAACAGTGGGAAAAAAAGTTGAAAGTGATGCAAGAGATTGTAACAGAAAAATCTCAAAATAAATTCAAAGTTGAGGCCCTGATGTTAAGCTAATGTAAGGTGAAGAAAGCTGAAGTTAAGAGAGAGCTAAAGACAGGCAGAAGACCAAGGTTTGATACCCTTAATAGCACTGTAATTTCTCAAGTGCTTAATTGCTGTGTTTTGTTCATATGTTCGACTGCTCCATTAACCAGATTCTTCTTTAGTCTTTTGCAAGCAGAGGAGAGAGTTTGCTCTTATGTAGTGTATAGTGTAGTCCACTTTCTAAGATCATCTGCAAAGTTTTATTTGACAGAACTTGTGCAATTCGAACAATCTCCTCTGCTTTATTAGTGTGACAAGTGGATTATTGGAACATAGTCTGTGGCTCATGAGGGTACGGTGGCACAGAGAGTAGATGATCTGTGAAAGCTGTTTAGCAGAAAGATTTGCTTTTTTGAGGACTGGACATGGTTGTTGAAGTGATTCCATTCTTATCGTCCAAAATCAGTTCACTAGCTGGGGACTTGTCACTAAAAGTGTTATAAAAAGCCCATCTTTCAGGGTTTGAAACTGCCGGTTTCTATTAGTGACAACATTGAATTCATTTCCCCATTTTATTTCTAGTACTTTTGAACTAATTGCCTTCCTGTCCTCAAACTTCAAAGTTCGTGTAGCTGTTGCTTTTCTTCAAAGGAAAGTTAATCTTATATGTTTTGATGGTAATGCCATTTCATATTCCGTCAATGCAAATCTCTTTGACAAGACCGGTGACCTGCAGGTCAGTGCTCGATTCAGGCAGCAGGTGGTAGACCGTTTGTCCCCCTTGTCGCGCTGATGCACATTCCACTCACAGAAGTGGAGATAAAGGCCACAAACTTTCAAAGACTTAGTCTCACTTTCTAAAATCACAGAAACTCTTAGTCACATCTCTTTGGCTTTTCTAAAGCAGAAAAGCTGTTATTTCCCAGGTACCTTGCTCTTGTTCCAACAAATCCTTATAATGCTTGCAGTCGTGCCTTTTCCCACAGCTTCGGAATCCAGTGAAATGCAATGAAAACTGTCTTCTGCTGCAACTTGATATGTTCAGTTTTGCCCCAGGCCTGAATGGTTACAGAAGTAATCTTGATGTGGACAGTAATTCCTTTCCTCTTTTGTCCATCAGCATTCCATTTTACCTTACCTGTCCAGTAAGCCCTGGCTTAATTCTGGAGGGATGGAAGATGTCCCTAATGCAAAAACTGTGCAAGAAATCACAGAAAATTCGCAGGTATTGAAAAAAAAAAGAATTATTTTCTTGCACTCACTGTTAAAGCATCATCCTGGAAGGCAAAAGTCCTGTATTCCTGGACCTATTCCAAGTTCTGTTCAATATGCAACAATTGAATAAAACACAGTAATATCATCTGGAGCCATGACCAGAACCCAAGACTGCCTGTAGAAGCTGGAAGAGTTCAAGCCAAAGTCCATCAAAGTCAACAGACAGCCTTACATTCACTTCAAAAGGTTTTATATGAAGCTCTCTCTGGACTCAATTTGTCCGTGACTATAGTCTGTCTGTGGCTGCCATGGCACAGAATATGAAACTACTTAAAATGAGGAAGACATTGAAGTGCTAATGTTGCACAGTTCTCTAGTATCAAAGGTGAATTTATGTAATAAAAAATTCTAGCTACCTTTCTGCAGGTTCTCTTCTTGACCTCTTGATTTTCCAGTATTGAATTTTAGGTCCTAGCTGACAAATTTTACAATGCAAGACAATGACAGGAAGCACTTGTATAGCCTTATTTTACTGCTCATCTATACTTTTTCAAGATTGCTGTGATGCTATAAGCTTTGATTGATCAGACTCCATAAATCACTCTATCAAATGCCATCAAATAATGACATTTCCTATCTAGAAAGAGAGATGAATTAAGGATGCCCAGATTAAAAAATGAGATGCAGAAATCTTACATGCCCCCTTGGTGAATTTCACACTTGACTGAAAATTATCTAATGAAAATGGCTGCCTGAGAAATTCCAATGCCACTCTGTGGGCACTGCTTAAGTCATTCCTCATGAAGCATAGTAGATCAGAGATAAAGAAGGGAATGAAACTGAAATATCTTTTACAGTAATATAATTGGCACCAGGACTTTATTCTAAGGCTTGACCTTTATCCGGATTTTTTTCATTACTAGAAGAATTTACAAATACATTTAAATAATCCCATCTTGAAATAAAAAGTGATAATATCTATTCTTAGATGTAATAGTTAACATTTGTTTTATTAAATTAAACTAGTTATTTATTCATTCACTCATTATGCATGCATTTTAGAATAAGTTTTGAAACTGCATATGAGAATTCAAATACTTCTGAAATCCTCATCACTTTGATGAAAACACTTTTTCAGTTGTAAGAAGTAGATATAATTAGTTTTATTTCCTGCTTGCGTTTGAGGATTAGAACATTTTAATAGAGAACCAAAATAAATCTTTTTTCTCCTACTTTCAGCTATCACACTAAACTTCTGCTGATCAAATAGTTCTATTTTCATAATGTCTTCTGAAAATACAATAATCTCTAGAGCCGGGCAAATAATGGTTTCGGTTCACTGTTGATTCTGGTCATGCTATCAAAAACTAAGCTAGGTAAGTATTCACTTCACATGATCTTCAAATTTGTCCCTTTTACTCCATCAGACATAAGCAGCAACAAATGACACAGTTAAAAGTATTTGGATTTCAGGACATTTTGGATTTTTTTATACCACATGACAGTAATTTACATTGGGAAGGATTGTAAACATCCAAAAAACAATAAACGTCTGCTGTAGGAGTGCTAGCTCCTGGATTTTACATAAACAAATAGAAGTACTCCTACCAAAACTTGGTTTGTTGAGTTGCTTATTGCCATCCAGAGCAGACTGCATCTTGGGATTTACTGTTAATCCTCGTCCACTAGTTCTCTTCAGAGGGCTGCGTAATCTACCAGGTCATCTTACCAGGCTTCTCAAGATCTAAAATGTGCAGGTGTCAGCTCTGCAGTCAGCCTTACAATTCATGATTCAGAACAACCTTCATCAAGACATCGCTCAGTTGTGGAATGCCAAATTAGAGCTGATTTTTTTGCTTCCATACACCCACATTCAAGTCCTTATTATCAGAAACCATACTATCTCTCTACTGGGGCGAATAAGGAGGCAGAAAAGAGAAGTGGGAAGCAGAGTAACTGTTAACTTTTATGCTACCCGAATTTCATGAAGTTTTTGTGGTAGCACAGAATCACAGAGTCACAGAATCGTCAGGGTTGGAAGGGACCTCTGGAGATCATCTAGTCCAACCCCCCCGCCAGAGCAGGGTCACCTACAACAGGTTGCACAGGACAGCGTCCAGGCGGGTTTTGAATGTCTCCAGAGTGGGAGACTCCGCAACCTCTCTGGGCAGCCTGTTCCAGTGCTCCACCACCCTCAAAGTAAAGAAGTTCCTCCTCATGTTAAGATGGAACTTCCTATGTTCAAGCTTGTGCCCATTACCCCTTGTCCTATCAATGGGCACCACTGAAAAAAGACTGCTCCTATACCCCTGGCATCCTCCCTTCAAGTATTTGAAAGCATTAACAAGATCCCCCCTCAATCTTCTTTTCTCCAGACTAAAGAGACCCAAATCTCTCAGCCTTTCCTCATATGAAAGATGTTCCAATCCCCTAATCATCTTAGCAGCCCTTTGCTGGACCCTCTCCAGCAGATCCCTGTCCTTCTTGAATCGGGGAGCCCAGAACTGGACGCAGTATTCCAGATGCGGCCCCACCAGGGCAGAGTAGAGGGGGAGGATGACCTCCCTCGACCTGCTGGCCACACTCCTTTTGATGTACCCCAGGATGCCATTGGCCCTCTTGGCCGCCAGGGCACATTGCTGGCTCATGGTCATCCTGTTGTCCACCAGGACTCCCAGGTCCCTTTCCACAGAGCTGCTCTCCAGGAGTGCAGTTCTCATCTTTGGTGGATACCAGTTCTCATGATGAGCCTGAAGTTGCTGAAGGAATGAATCGAAACTATATGGAGCTTTCGAGACCAAAGAACATCCAGTGGAATGACCATCAGACACTGTTTCCTACCATCACCTATTTTTCATGTGATGATATCAAAACTGGCATCTCACCTTTGCCTGTTAGGTTTGCAATGTTGCTTATTTTCTCTTTTTGTATGTGTGTATGATTCCTTTTCTTTAAGTCTTGGGAGACTCTTGGAGGGCAAAAAACAAACAAACAAAAAAGGAGTTCAGCTGTAAAAATATGTAAGTTTGAATTTTGTCTTGACCTCTGGGTAGATTATCCTTCTCTGTTGTAGCATACCAAACTACTGGTATCAACAATAAATGAAAAAATGACCTAAAACAAACAAAAAAATACCCTGGCATCCATTTTTGTGTTCACAAGGGTCTACTGCTTTTCCTGCTAAATTTCAATCAGAGAGTCATCTAGTGGCCAAACAAATGAATTTTGAATAAATTTTCTCAGGAGGCCTCACCTGTCCTCAGCTCTCATGGGCTGTCTCAAACACTGGCAGCAGATGGGAATCAGGCAGCAGTGGGTGAAATGGTCGTTAGGATAAAATAAGATGGGAGATAAAATCTGTCCTCTGCTGCAGAAATAAAACAGTGCAGTCACTCATTGCCATTTTATCATCAATGTCAGCTGAAAATCTGAGCGTGACTATATCCGCCACTTCAGAGTATTGAGAGTTAGAATCTTAGCTTGACCATAGAGAATAACCATGATTTGGTGACACCAATGGTGTAATCTAAATTTTGTGTATCCATGTAACTGAAAGGTAGATACTATTCAGGGCAGGGAAATAAAAGTCTCAAGAATTTACCTTTTCAGTTTCCCTCTGTAAGTACACAAAGCAAATCAACAAAAAAGCACTAGGCAGTTCCCTGAGTTATTAGGTTTTGTGTTCTGTCCTACTGCATCCCCTAAACTGGGATACCTCTCCCTTTGATCAACGAACTGTTGAGTCTCTAAACTGAGTTTACAATTTCAAACCGTAACAGCCAAATTTTATATTATTTTCATCTCATTTTGAAAGCATGTTTGTCTTACTAGATCAATCCGTGTGTTTTTCTAACTCAGTAACCCATCCTTTTATGGTAACCAACACCAGAGGCTGTAAGAGAATATGTAGATATTTATCTGCTTCTCTAATTTTAAAAAAGGCACAATATCCTTTCCACAACGTTTGTTATAATTGATTATAATTCTGAACAGTCTGTAGAACTTACAAATGTCTGTTCCTTCTTTATTTTCAATTAAGTTCTTGTCTCAGCATTTTCTGTGTTTTGATATCCTACCTCTATTTCTCACGTAAAATCAATTCTTTTTCTATGATACAGCAAGAAGTTCCCAATCTACTTTCGATATATTACTAATGATTTCCTATCCTTAGGTTTTTTACCATGCTAAGAAAGGGAAACATATTGTGTTTTTAATATGAGTTTTTCTAGGACTCATTTTTGTGACTGGTTTCTGAGTCCTTCCACTTTAGTAATACTTTTCTTAAGACTGCTAAATACCTGAGACAAGGCTCCAAATATTCTCTACTAGTTTGCATCATGGTTTTGTATAAAGACTTTGTAAAGCTCCCTGTGTACACTATGATATTTTTTATACAACTTAACATCTTCGTTGCTTTAAAAGCAAATTTGCTTGCTTAAAGCAAATTCTTAAGCAATTCTTAAATTCTTAAGATAATTACTAAGATCCTTCCCTGGCTTTATTTTTCTCTTACAGATTATAAAGAATACTGGCAGGCCTTTCACATTATCTGACACAAATTTAGGACCAGTAGGAAAAGGACAGATGAAGTGGTTTGGTGAGGTAACTTACATAGTTGCTCTAAGCAAATTGTTTCTTTATCCTCAGAGTCCAACTGTCAGATAAAATGTCGTACTCAAGAACTTGGCAAAAGACAGATAAAATTTAAAATTATTTCCAGATAAGGATTTTTTTCTTCCACAGCAGTGTAAAATATTTTGAAGTTCCATTTTCAGAGGAAAGCAATAAATGAATTGCAGGTTTTCAGTTATTAAAGGTTTAAAGAAGCTGTTAAGCCTCAATCCAAAATGGCTGCAATAATTCAGCGTTACGGAGAAATTAAAATAGTTACAACTCATAAATAAGAGCATAGCAAACTTAACTACATTAATCTGAAACATTTTCTGCGATCACCTATGTAATACTTAATGAGGTCTACTGCAAAACCATCTGAAATGTCAATTTTTCATTTGCAAAACCCTACATACAGTATTTTAACGTCTGCCATCACTCCTTCTCATGTTTCCCTTCCTCTTAGGAGTGCACCCAAAAGCTTGGCTTGCAGCTTCTTTTGGTCTATCTTGGGCTTCAACAGGTTCACACAAGCCAATGAGCTTTTGTTTTCTTCTTTCAAAGTACTCACCCAATGCCTAAGAGACAAAGGTCGGTTGTCCTTTGGTGCTCTGAGGGAACAGGCTGGCTATGAGAAAAATGTAGCATACGGTTTCAGCTATCGTTAACCAGGTTTGCTAAGACAGACCAAAGGTGTTACTTTACTGCTCCTCTGACAGCGGCAAATGATACTGATGGGCACGATGGGGCATTTAGGGTGTTGCCAAAGCATAAAAAACACAACTTTGGCCAGTGATGCTTGTGTGAGCTTACAAAAAAAAAAAACAACAGTGCTGGCAAGGGAATAACATAGAGTTGGTGCTTTGTTCTTTCCTACTTTTCCTGTAATCTTGTCTTTGCTCTTCCCCTGAGGATCCATGTGGTCACCTCTCCAGACACCCATGCAGGATACCTTCAGCAATCTCACCACCACGAATGGATGGACACACAGCTGTAACTAAATTCAGCTTTCTTTGTTGGACAGTGTTAGAGCTGTGATATCAAATAAAGAGAGGATAAGACCCCCTGCTTGCTTGGTTCAGCCTGGGTGGTGAGAAGTGGCTATGACCCACCCTGCCCAGATTAGAAGCATATAACCACTTTTTCATTACACTAATGGACTGCCAGAAAGCCATAGACCTCCACAGCATATTTCTGGAGTTTTTAGCCTTCAAACACATGGGGCAAATCTTGCAAATATTCCAGAGAGGACATTCCACATTGTACAACCCCCATCCCAACGAAAGCCCTAAATAAGTAACATATTATGGTCTTTATGGACCACACTGACAAAACTTGTCATTTACTTTAATCGTCCCTGTCTCTCCCCTAGATTCAATTTGCGAGTTCGGCAGGGAATATCATCACCGAACAATGAGAGTTTCTCAGAAAAAAGCCAACATAGTGAGCTTGGAGAATAAGCAGCCTTTTCAGTTTTCTCTCACTAAAGGACCCTTGCAAATTTACTTGAACTCTGATGAGAAGAAGACAGCCGCATTCAAGAGCAGTAAGGCAGTGTGAGTCATAAGGAGCATTTATTCCCTGAAAGCAAGACAGAAGGCAGTTGTTTTACTCTATCATCAGTAGGGGTCCAAAATGTTGTTGGTGCTGGCAAGGACCTAACTGCCTGCTAAAAAACTTCAGGGGAGAATAATCTAGTCTTGCCTTAGACATGAAAACATTAACATTTCAGAAGCAGAATCATTGTGTGATTTCAGTCTAAAAGTCATTTCAAGGAGAGTGCTAGTGTCAAACAGCTGGTATGGACAGAGAAGTGGCTTAGAAGTGCTTCTAAAGCCTGCTTTTTGTTATTCTTTTTCCTCTTCTGCTGGATTCTTAGGGACATATATTCTTTGTGTCCAATTATAGCATCTAACGTGTAATTATCCCTAAACTGAGTGGCAATTGAGTCAGGCTGTCTTAAGCACACACGGAAATTATCAAATAAATAAATAAAATCCTAGTTTTCTAAGGAGCAAATTGACAGCAGAAGAATGATGTGAAATTCAGTCATCAGGGAAGTAAATAGATGTGGGCCTACATTTTCTAAAGATTTGTTGTGATCAGCAGTATCCACGATTACATAGTAAGTTTTTCAAAAAGTACTAATGGCAGAACTAATGGCAGTACTAATGGCTAGAGAACTGAAAGAGCTCAGCCTACAAGATGCAAAAGCTGACAACTTACTTTTATGCTTTAGAAGTAATGCTGTCATATATAGAGGCTAAAAAGCTGTTTGGAGGGCATGTGAGCTGCTTTACGTGCAGGCTGAACATCAGTAAAATGTGACATTCCTGTCTCCAAATCATTGACTTTGGCATAGGTAAAATGTTTCCCTTTCAGCAAAGGAATTAGCTTTTGTTTTCACTGAAATTAAAGAGTATCCCAGGCTGTAGAAGTTTGTAATGTTCAACATTGACTCACTTTATACTTTGTTCACCCATCTATGCTCAGAGAACTGCCCATTTTCTTGCTTTTTGGTTCTTGCTTTTCCAGGCAGGTGTAAACTTTGATCTGCTGCCAAAATATTTAGCAGGCTAAACAGCTCAGAAACGGAGGAGCTTCCAGAGCTTTCTAAAACATGAAGTAAGAAATAGGCAGAAATAGTATTTGGTGCAGAATTTTAGCATTCAGCCTATGAAGATGTTAAATATCAGCTGCAGGACTGTGGAGGATCTGGAAAATCTCAATCTTCTGCAAATCCATATGGGATCAGTAAGATAACAATGACCACAACATCATTATTTTAACTCTTCCCCTCATCATCACTCTCAGCCTGTTCGGAGAAGACAGACCGATGGGTGAGAGCCACAAACATCTAGACCTGCAGAAAGTAGCTTACGTTGTCCACCACACAGTGGTTCTGAGCGTGGAAAGCTCCTGAGATCCATGGCTTTCAAAGACCTGAGTCTTCATCTCAGCTGCCAAAAGGGTTTCTGTTTCTCACAAGAAAATAACTCCTCAGACATGACTCCATTTAAACACTCCAGAAGTTTGAAATAGCCTAGGTAGCCCAGTAGGGAATGACATCTCAGCGCTTTTCCATCCAGACTTGAATTATGTCTGCAGGATTTAAGGGGGAAACAAATACATGGAGAGTTATATGTCCGATCAACGATACATGTTAGTGTCTGAATGGAGACTGCTGGTTTAGTTTTAATTTTTAAAAATGTGTTTATTGTCAAAATTCTTTCCAGTTCAGGTACTTTTTATTGATGTCCTGTTTCTTCTTCTGTGCATTTACGAAGATTTAAAATCATTACTGCACATTCAGAAAGAGTCCTCTTCTGTGTAACTTACATAACAAAAACATAAAAACACAGTGGAAGGGAAAGATAAATATCCACTATTTAAAAAGTTTTTGAATATGGAAAGTATCATCATAAAAACAACAGCTTCTAGTGACAGTCAAAGCAACACACACGTTGCCTGTTTAAATTAAATGCTTGAAAGCTCTAAGACTCTTCTGCAAACCTGCTATTTTTCTGTATGAATCTTGTGGATGTTTTAAGCCTTTGTAATTTGGGAATACACCAATTCTGTTTTTCAATGAAATAGCATATTAATCTACAGAGAAGACTACTTCAGCCATTTTTTTTTTTTTCCTGAAACAAGTTGAACTTAGGTGTAAACTGCTCTCTGTTTTTTATTTTTGTTAGGAGGAGGGGGATAAATCTATTGAGACTTTGGAGAACTGGTGCTTATAATTATATATGATTACTATTTACAGAACAATTTTTCAAAGGAATTCCATTTATTTCTGGCTTTCATCTGCCACTAGAAGTGTGTAAATGACTATGTCTTGCTCTATTGTTGTCACTCAGCTAAGATGCAGCTTAAGACAGTCTTTAGCCTCAGAAGGGCGTACGATCATGTTCTTAAAATCGTCAGAAAACCTGCAGCAATGTAAGTAGCTAAAACATTTTCATAAATCTTTTTAAAAACACATTAATCCTTTTGGTTTTGCTATAATGTGTACATTACATACATGCATTTTTCTTTTGCTTTGAAGTATTTTTGCATTGAGTTAGTAAAGAGCATGATATAAGGAATGTAAAAAAATCCCCAAAATCTATGTAGATATACTCTCTTCTTAGAGGGACTTAAACTTCAAAGTAGAAGACAGCTCTGAGCTTTCAGTCCCTCCACTATTTGTCAGACTTCTATTCATTTCATTTGAATCAGACACTACACAGTTTCTTAATAGACAAAGAAAACAGCTTTCCATAACAAACTGCGCAGGCAGAGATTGTGCGACTGTATAATGCAATCATGCACATTTCTTCTTAAGACTATGTGGTTTTGTTCTATTGATTAGAAATAAAGAAATTCCAAGCAGTGAAACTTCAAACTTAAAAATTGTGCAATTCGCTACTTACTCATGTTCTGAGCCAACTGTTTGGGGTTTTTTTGGTTTGTTATTTTTTTTTTTGTTATTTAACACACAAAATGCTCAAGCCCAGCTGGTAAACTTACTTGGAGTCCTTCTTTGTACTGAAAAATAATTATACATAGCTATCTTTGATCCTTACCATTTTCCATCAAAGGAGATGAAAATTATTTGCAAATACTCTCCGCTCTCTACCTAGACTGTCTACTCAGGTGTAGTTTTTGTTAATCTGAAGCTCATGGGAGGTAATGGTCTGCACCTGCACAACTAAAATTAAACCAGTTTGCTAGTGATGTCAATGAAATTAGTATTTAAAGTGTGGCTAATTCTCTTACCACTCTTCATTGCCTATAGTCAGGGGAATAGTTCAGGTACATAAGCATAGTTGTGCACTGCTGTTTCAGATGTTGGAGGGCATCTGAGGCACCAACCTGGAGTAGGCAGACATAACACAAAAGCTATGTAAAAAATCCACTCCACTCTGGAGTGATGGCTGGAAGCCAAGTGGAAATGGTATCTCAAACAGCACTGAACACCCATATTTCAGAACCTGGTACTCATTGCAGGTGGGAAAGATCATCACCCAAAGGATGCAGTGGTGTCTCTGGAATTTATCCATTCCACTATATCAGGCAAATAAAATAGTGAGATGAACAGTTTTCCTTGGTTCTCTGCGTTGGCTGTAAGGGTAGCTTAGATGACTACTTTCAGTTAGACATTTTGGCTTGAACCGAGGAAAAGAAAAGAGAGCTTATGACCTTTGGAAGAAGGGGCAGGCAACTCAGGAGGACTTCAAAGATGTTGTTAAGTTATGCAGGGAGAAATTAGATGGGCCAAAGCCCAAATAGAACTTAATCTGGCTACTGCTGTGAAAGACAACACAAAAGGTTTCTATAAATACATTAGAGAAAAAAGGAGGGCTAAGGAGAATCTCCAACCTTTATTGGATGTAGGGGGAAACACAATGACAAAGGATGAGGAAAAGGCTGCCTCAGTCTTTAACAGTGCAACCAGTTGTTCTCCAGGTACCCAGCCCCCTAAGCTGGAAGATGGGGACAAGGAGCAGAATGAAGCTTACATAATCCAAGGAAAAATGGTTAACGACCTAGTACATCACATAGATGTAAACAAGTCTACGGGGCTGGATGGGATCTGCCCAAGGGTACGGAAGGAGCTGGCGGAAGTGCTTACCAAGCCACTTTCCATCATTTATCAGCAGTCCTGACTAACCAGGGAGGTCCCCATTAACTGGAGGATAGCAAATGTGACGCCCACCCACAAAAAGGACCAGAAGGAGGATCTGGGCCATTACAGGCCTGTCATTCTGACCTTGGTGCTGGGGAAGGTTATGGAGCAGATCATCCTGAGTGCCATCATGCAGCATGTACAGAACAACCAGGTGATCAGGCCCAGTCAGCATGGGTTCATGAAAGGCAGGTCCTGCTTGACAAACCTGATCTCCTTCTATAACAAAGTGACCCGCTTAATGGAGGAGGAAAAGGATGTGGATGTTGTCTACCTAGACTTTATTAAAGCCTTTGACACCATTCTCATGGAGAAACTGGCTGCTAATGGCTTGGATAGGTGTACTCATCGCTGGGTAAAAAACTGGCTGGATGGCCAGGCCCAGAGCGTGGTGGCGAATGGAGTTAATTCCAGTTGGTGGCTGGTCACGAGTGGTGTTCCCCAGGGCTCAGTACTGGGGCTAGTTCTGTTTAATATCTTTACCATCAACCTGGATGAGGGGATCGAGAACACCCTTAGTAAGTTTGCAGATGACACCAACTTGGACAGGAGTGTTGATCTGCTTGAGGGAAGGATGGCTCTACAGAGGGATCTGGACAGGCTGGACCGATGGGCTGAGGCCAATGGTATGAGGTTCAACAAGGCCAAGTGCTGGGTCCTGCACTTTGGTCACAACGACCCCATGCAACGCTACAGGCTTGGGGAAGAATGGCTGGAAA